>CM031375.1:35517727-35926420 GCA_018208015.1 Medicago ruthenica | reverse complement strand
TGGGGGGATAGGAATGGCCAATGTGTTGAGGGATAACAAATTTTCAAAAAAATCCAAATACTTCGCAGTGCGAAGTACGCGAATTTTGTCAGCCCAGCTGACCCTTCATTTACTCCTTCTCAACCACCCATTTCCACTATCTTTCTTTATTATTTTTCCCAACCGTTTATCTCCTTCTTTAACTCTTAAAAACCAAAAAAAAACAGCATTTTTGCCATAACTTCAAAAAAGGAAAAAAAACTTTCAAAAAAGAGAAAGGGTGAGCATACACATTTTTTTTAATCTTCCCTCCATTAATTTCGTATCTTTCTATTCAGAACCAACAACCAGGTATGAGCCTTTCTTCTTTCCTTCTGTTCATCTTTGATTATTGCAACTGTTTAGGGGTTTTAGGGTTTATGATTTTAAAGTTCCATGTTAGAATTTTAAGTTCATAATAAGCTTGCATTTAGGCTTTAGTTTGCTATATTAAGTTGGAATTTAGCAAGCATGCATCATGGGTATCTGCAACAGGCCTGTTTCTTTCAAATTCCAAGTTGTTTTTGTTGAAACCCCATTTACGAAAATTGAAAGAAGGAGAGCTGTTAAAGAGTTCCTTTTGATACCCAGTCATTGATTCTGAGGTCGCTTAGTTGCATGCATTGTATGTTAGAAGCTTAAGCCAAGAGATGTAGGTTCAGATTTCTGGGTCGTTGCTGTCATGGTCGCAGAGCAAAGTTCAACTTCGCACTGCGACCTTTTTTCTGGGCAGCCCAGAAATTTTCGAGTACCTTCGCACTGCGAACACGCCTTCGCAGTGCGACTATAGCAGGAACAGAACCTGTGTTTTTTCCCATTTTTTCCTTTCAAATCCATTTGTTTCATCTCATATCACCTGTAATCCTACTAACTTTACCCTTTTCCTTGCAGATGGCACCAAGACCAGTAGGAAAACGCTCGAGGGGTGAGGCATCCGGATCTAGACCACAAGAGGGTTTTGATGCCTCTCGCTT
Organism: Medicago ruthenica; assembly: GCA_018208015.1. Classification (NCBI taxonomy): domain Eukaryota; kingdom Viridiplantae; phylum Streptophyta; class Magnoliopsida; order Fabales; family Fabaceae; genus Medicago; species Medicago ruthenica. The sequence goes on along the minus strand of CM031375.1, from coordinate 35,925,428 downwards.
CCTAAGTCTTCAGAACCAAGAAAGATACGAAGAGCTTCTTGGCAGGACCTTCTGGCCCGAGAGGCAGTTTATTATAAGTGAGAGGGGCACCTGGAGAGAGTTGGCCCGATTGATAAACCACCGCCGGTGGGGAGTTTTGGTAAACCCTCCCCTTAACCTCAATTACGACATAATCCGGGAATTCTACGCAAATGCCATTCCCGTGGATCCAGAGGGGGAGTTTACATATCAGACCATGGTGCGTGGTCGGATCATTAGATTCGATCGCGACGCCATCAACACCTACCTCCGAGACCCTTTCCAATTGGAAAATGATGAGTTGTGTGCTTTTCATAAGCACCAGAACCGTGGTAATTGGAACCACGATCTCTACGCTCAGACCATTTTCCAATCCGGAAAAAGCTATGAGCTTAATGCTGCGGGGCAGCCCACCAAGGCCCTCAGGGGCAATCTCACCACCTACGCCCAGGTCATTTTCCATCTTATTGTCCACAACATAAAACCCAAAAGCCATACCTCCACCACCACCATGGACGTGACCCCCCTAATCTACTACATCCTCACCGGTAAGCAAGTAGATGTGGCCAGGGCCATCTGCCAAGAGATTAAAATAGTGGTCGAGAGTGGCATCAAGCCACCGGCCAAGAAGATGTGCCCACTTGCTTTCCCGGGTCTTATCATGGGACTCTGCCGGGACGCCCGAGTAGCCATCCCTCCCCAGGTGTCCGAAACCATTAAGAACCCCATTACGGACGAGTATATCTCTAGACACTGCACGGGAAGGAGAGCGGCGAGGGCACAGCAGCCACGGCCTAGACCTCCACCAGCATCAGGGGATCATCATACCTGCACTTTCATATTGGAGCAGAATGCCTCCACTCATCGATACATGACTATGATGCATGATTCCATGTATCGCCTTCAGAGGCAGCTGGGTAGGCCGACAGATCCTGATGATCAGATACCGACACCCCAGATGTTCGCGGCTCATGGTCGTTGGCCCGGGGATAGGCCAGAGCAGGCAGAGGCTGGAGGCAGTGGTACAGCGGCCGGAGGCCAAGGGGGTGATGAGGATGATGAGGACGAGGAGGACGAGGATGAGGAGACCGAGGATGATGAGGCTTTCACTCCTTGAGTGACCCCTTTTTACTTATTTATGCTTTCTCATATTTTGTTGTTTATGTTTATGTCATTTGTCTCGTACACTCTTTAGAGGTTTCTTTTGTTTGGTACTTTGTAGCTATATTGGTACTCTTGCTTTATTATTCGAGTACTTTTTGCTTTTATTACCTAGCTCTTGCATCATAATCATGCCTACTTATTTTTAATATGTGTGAATATTGAATTTTTTTTGTTATCTATCATTGGTGATGTGAATTCGACAAAACTTTCCGCAACGGATCAAGCCAAAGTTTTAACCATAGACGAATGGTAGTGATAAATGTGATTAATTTTCGCAAAGCTAAAATGCATGTTTCCTATTCTTTCCCTGATTAAATTTGAAAGGAGAATGTATATTCCATACTAAATTATACCATACAATTCATGTTATTTAATATGTTTGTTCTATAAACCATTTAGAACCAGCCAGATGTGAGGAATCCCCAAAGTTATCATAATACATATGCAGGAGATCGACATTTTTGTTTAACTCGATCTTTTTATGTTAAATCTGAATTTTGTTTTTTAATTACATAAAGGTATTGACATGATCAAGGCATTTGTTTGAAAACGAGAGAAAACAATCAACCACAAACAGCCCACCCTGTGAGAAGTGAGTATTTGTTAAACCCCTTCGAGCCTAACAAATCAGAATTTTTAACTGTGAACCGCCAATTTTCATGAGCTCAACTACTTAATGAGATTGCCGGAGTTTGTAAAAAAGGGAATATTTTCAGTTCATAGTTAACACATCACTGAATTCTGATAATTTCCTTTCAATTTTTGAACCCTTAAAACATCATGATTAGTGTCCCTTGCCAAAAGAGAAGGGAACATTCAATTAGGGTATCGTACTGAAACAAAGTGGGAAAAAGGGGAAGAGTTGTGAAAGTCGAACAACGTTGGATTTCTTGATTTGATCTTGACAACCCAAGAAAAGAAAGAAAGAAAGAAAAGCAAACCAAGAAAAAGAAAAGAGAAAAGAAAAAGAAGATCGATAAAACCCAAGAGTTGTCGAGATCAAAAGGAAAGCATTTGTGAATCACCAAAATGGTGATTTGAACAAGAGAGATAAAAGTTAGAAAGAATGTTCCTTCTTGCTTGGCCCTTCGAATTCAATTTCCCCACATATGACATTTCTTTTGTAGCCCAGCCAAATTACAACCCTTAAAGACCTTTTGATCAATGCTTTCATGTTTTTAAGAAACAATAATTGGATGGACATATAACTCGATCGGAATGTTGGCAAAATTGCCGGATGAGTGTTCATAACCCCCCACATTAATTTTCATTTTGTTCATTTACTTAAAAGAGTGATAGGTTGGTTCATTGATAAACATGTTATTAATTCGAACTGTGCGATATGATTTTTTGGTGTGGTATTCATTTCGATTTTTTTCAGTACAATCTCGGAATAATAGGGGGCATGAAATTGCGTGCGCAAATTTCATATGAATCCACCAAAATCAAAAAGCCCGACCTCGCTCGGCAACCAAAATCAAAAAGCCCGACCTCGCTCGGCAACCAAAATCAAAAAGCCCGATCTCGCTCGGTAACCAACAATAAAGCCCAAATTCCATTGGCGCCCACATTTAAAAAAAAAAAACCCAAAACCTAATTGCTCCCGGTGCACAAATCATTCAAGGCTCAACCATGCTCAGCACTCTCCCTACAATTCACAAAAAAGCCCAATTGTCTTTGACATTCCTCAAACATCCAACCAAAAGGCTCAATTGGCATCAGCAATCCCCAACACGATTAAAGGAACTACACCTTTGGGGCAGGTCACCTCCCCCCTTAACAAAATTCTTCCCAAACGAAGTCTTTTACTTTTGTCAAAAAATTCCATCTATGATAGTGTATATATTCAAAACAAAAATTACGTGGAATCTTTTATGTTTTTGAATAAATAATAACAAGCACATTTTCTCTAAATTGTGAGTACTTAAAAAAAAGCATCAAAATCTATCCATAGAGCAGATAAGCCTCGCAGGCCAAACACGGTTAATTGCTAAAGGGATTTCTGGTCACCGGTGAATCAAAAAGGAATATCCCCGTCAAATCAAGAGCCTGAAGGGACGATTCAAGCGAAACTGACCAACCAGAGCACAAGCATCCCCAGCGGAACCATCAGTTATGCTCCTCAGCGGTTTAGCACGATTTACACAGCGGATTAATAATCCCCACGAGGTATTTATTCCTTATCAATTATCGCGGTCTTACCCCGTCCATATTCAAATGTATACCCTAAAACGTCATCCCTGCAAGGGTTACCAAATGTTTATACCGGTCCACTTTTTACCTTGCCGGTCTAATCTTGTCCCCACGAGTTTATCAGTCGTACAAGAGGAACAGAATTCCCCAGTAAGCACCCTAAATATCCAAACATCAACCAAGGCTGGATATCAATCATGCTTCCAAAATGATTCCTGTATCCCCATGGGCCAAACCTCATTGACATCCCCCAGGGAGTCTCAACCCAAACAAACAAAAGGTCCAATCAGTATTGGCAGACCAACACAAATCTTCGGGCAGGCCCGAACTACACCGGTTTTGATCCCATTTGGGTATGTAGGCAAAGGACCTGGTCCTTCCAAACCAACCAACCAAAAAGAAACAAACAAAAAGACCAATCATCATTGGCACAACCACAACCAAGACCGACTTTGCTCGGCACCCAACCAGCATCCCACATATCATGCATAGCATAATTCATGCATCATGTCATTTTCATTCATGCATGCTTATACAAATCATTCATACACATGCATTTCATTTCATAAATCATGCATCCTCAACAAGGATTCTCCAGTGAGAATCACATGTTCACCAACATCCATCAACAGTCAAGTAAGCGTTCCCCAGTGAACCTCCTTCACTAACTGTCCCCAATTCCCCAGAAGGAATCTTTGTTTGAGTCCATCTCATATCATATTACATTGCATATCACTGCATATCATACTACATAACATGCATCATACAATCATGTTTTCCGGTTCAACCAGGGGCACCTATTTAGGGTAAGACCACAGCTCGTTAGGAATCGACCTTCAGTGAAAGTGCCTGAATAAGATTACCTAGCTTAGGTATCGACTTCTAGTGAAAGTGCCTAGATAAGATCACCTCCCCCAGTGTTCGACCTTCAGTGTTAGCGGCTGAATAAGATCACAGCTCGTTAGGAATCGACCTTCAGTGAAAGTGCCTGAATAAGATTACCTAGCTTAGGTATCGACCTCTAGTGAAAGTGCCTAGATAAGATCACCTCCCTCAGTGTTCGACCTTCAGTGTTAGCGGCTGAATAAGATCACAGCTCGTTAGGAATCGACCTTCAGTGAAAGTGCCTGAATAAGATTACCTAGCTTAGGTATCGACCTCTAGTGAAAGTGCCTAGATAAGATCACCTCCCCCAGTGTATCGACTTTCAGTGTTAGCGGCTGAATAAGATCACAGCTCGTTAGGAATCGACCTTCAGTGAAAGTGCCTGAATAAGATTACCTAGCTTAGGTATCGACCTCTAGTGAAAGTGCCTAGATAAGATCACCTCCCTCAGTGTTCGACCTTCAGTGTTAGCGGCTGAATAAGATCACTTCCCCTTTAGGAATCTACCTTCAGTGAAAGTGCCTGAATACGATTACCTTCATCCCCCAGTGGGTCTACCTCCAGTGTTAGCGGCTGGATACGATCAACCTTTTCAAACCATTGTATTTGCATTCCGCGAAGGACAAAATTTGGGTCCTTCTTTTTACTTAATTGATCTTCGCAAAGAGTTCATGAGATGCCCCCGGCACTCACGCACTCTATGCGAAGACACAATTAAGTAGGGGCAGCTGTAGTACCCTAATTTTGTCCTAAGCATTTTAAAACAAAAAATCAAAAAAATCAAAGAGGGAGAAAAAAGTCAAAGTCAACAAAAGTCAACAGAAAAGTCAACATTTCAAAAATGAGGACTTCGCACTGCGAAGCTCACTTCGCACTGCGAAGCTCACTTCGCACTGCGAAGTCTGCGATTTTTCTGCAGATTTTTGGTTTCTTTGATTTAATTCCAGAATTTGTTGCATAACATTTCCATATTTATTTTAATCAGCATTCATGGTTATTTGGGCCAAGCAAAACCAGAATTGAAGGACTTGCCATTAATGCCAAGGTTGGAAGCTTTTTCTTCCAACCTAGCATGTGACAAGCAAGTGGGCTTGCCCTTGGGCAGCTCTAGTCCCTCCCATGTGACCTGTTAACCACCCCAAGGTTGCCAGCCACCTGCTTGAGGACTTTCCTCCTGCTTGCTCCCCCCAAAACCAGTCAAACTAGCTGGATTTTCTCACTTGAAAAGCCATGAGTGCCTACCCTGTTTTTGCAGCAGCTTTTCACCCCTCACACCAGCCATAAGTAGCCTTTTTCATCCCTCAATCTCTGCACATCACAGTGCACGTTTTTATTGATCAACCATTGAGATTGCAAGGATTGATCCCCAAGCATTAGCCAATTGCAATTCAGCCCTATTTCTCATCATTACCTTCTAGAATTGGTTGAATTTGTGGCTGAAATCAGGCTGAGTCTTGCCCCTTGGCACAAGGCAAGGTTGCCTCTATCCATTAGCATTTAATGCAAAGGGATTCAGCTTGATCCTAGCCACAAATCAGCTGGATTTTGGGATTTGATAATGATGAATTAGATTTGGTTTTGGCCTATAAATAGAAGGCAATGCCCAAGGTTACAAACAACTGAGAACAGCATTTTCAAGAGCAGAAACTCTACTCATTCCAGCCTACAAACACTCACAAACAACCAGAAAAAAACCAATCTAATACAAAGCATTACAAAGTTCCAAAATCATCATCAACATTCAAAACCTTTGTGAGAGCCTTCAATCAATATAAATCCATTGCAGCTGGAGCTTTGCTAAGGAGTTCTGTAAGTTTCTAAGCTTTTGTTTTGCATTTTTAATTGTGTTTGCATAGCAATTTTGGTTCAAAACCATTTGGTTCTAAAAAACCCCTTTTGAATTTCAAAGAAATCCCAAGGTTTTCAAAACACCAAAACTGGTTTGTCCAGCCTTTTTCATCCCAAAAACTCAAAGTTTTTCACTCACCTAAAAGGTCCTGAGTGTGTTCAGAAGTTGTTTCTGAACAAAAGTTCAGAAACAGCTTCTGAACTCAAAAATTCGCATGCTTCGCAGTGCGAAGTCATGGTCGCAGTGCGACCATGACAGAACTCAGAACCTGAGTTTTTGTGTCCAAATGACCAATTTTTGAGGTTCTAGCCCAAGAGCTCAGAACCTAAGAGTTTTTAAACCCATGTTTTTCAAACTATAACAAGGATTTTGCACAATATTGGCAAATTCACAAGTTCGTATGGCATTTTGTGGATAACTTGCAAAACAAGTTATGTTCCCAAACTTTCAAACAAGCATGAACAAACAAGCTATGTTCATGATTTTCAAAACTCAAGCATGAACATACACCAAATTTGTTCGCTTTTTAAAACCGTTCGCAAAATGAGCCGAACTTGTGCGTTTTCTAGCAAAATTGCTAAATCTTCCCATCTTGGGTTTTCAAACCAAATGTTTTGACATACCTTGGGATTTCTAAAAGAATTCTACCCAAAAACATGAATGAAAAAGGGATGGTGTGACGTATGTCTCTCCATCGCCCCGATTGTACGAATGCGTGACGTATGTCTCGTCGTTCGGACAATCGTCATTCCATTTTCAATATATACAACCCCAACCAAATCAAAACTTGGCCCCTTGTGGTCAATCCAAACCTTTTGGTCCCCTGTGGCCATTAGATTCGATCCCTCGGCTCGTTTGAGTCACTCGGTCAATGTTTGACTCGTTCGAGTCCATTGTACCTGTTCTTGATCTCAGTGGATCAATTGAACAATCGCCCGACTCGTTAGCGTCCACTCGGTCAATGATTGACTTGTATGAGTCCATTGCACCTCTCTCGGTCCCATAGCGACCAATTCGAACCTTTTACCCTAACGGACGTACCTTTTAACAATTCTAGCGCGATTCACGAACAAACGCTTAATAAGTCTCCCAAGCGCGAGCATACAAGCTACGTTTTAATCGCAAGAATTCGGTTAAAACATCGTCCATTTAAAATTAACCAACATATGTACGTTTTTCTACCAAAGAACTACGTACGCTTTGAATTCTCCGACTACCGGGAGATACGTAGGAGCAAGATCGACATCTTGTCAAGCGCAATAATAAAAAACTTTTTCTTTCTTTTCTTTCGTTTGTTTTTATCTCTTTTTCCCCCCCTTTTATTATATTTTTGACATAAATAAGCATGCGCGCAAAATATTTAAAAACAATTCAAGCTTTAACCAAATAGAAGGTTCCCGTTGAGTACAACGGACGTGAGGGGTGCTAATACCTTCCCCTTGCGTAATCGACTCCCGAACCCGACAATGGTTGCGATGACCATCCTTTCCTCATCGTCCAAGGGTTTTATTATCGTTTCCCTTTAAACAAAAAAAAACTTTAGGGTTTATCAACGTTCCCTTTACACAAAAACTTTGGTGGCGGCTTCACAAAGGCCCTCCGAGCGTTTACGAACGACCTCGGAGGATTTGCGCGTCTTTTTCTCAGGAAAAAAACGAGGTGCGCACACCCTATTACTCTCCGTTTTATTTTTAATGTCTTTAAAGTCGAATAAAATTTTAGTAAACAAAAGATGAAACCCTAACTTAAAATGATAATCAATGTTGAACGGTTTATGATATCGCACTAATCCTTGTGGAATCGATATAAAAATATACTTACTTTTGACCAAACATCACCCATCTCCGCAGTGGATAATTATTTTTAATAAAAAAGAAGTATTTTTCAGCCCCAGGGCGCGATGTTGTAATGCATTACCCAGTAAAGAGATGATGGCTATGGTGATGGAGAAGAGAGAGACCGAGAATGTGAAATATGGAAGGAGAAGAGAGAGAACTCTAAGAAATGAGTGTCATATGTGAGATTGAGACTCTGACTGTGTGAATAAAATGATCTAGTGTTTAATTGGGTTTCTATTTATATAAAAGTGGTAATAAATTGATTTTCTACATTCGAGACGAGTTTGGATATGGGTTTAGGGTGGGTACCTATATTCTCGTTACTTGTCCCATACCCGTGTTTTGAAATCTGGAAAAACTCAAACTCATACTCAAATCCAGTCAAAACGGGAGAAAATCCGTCAAATAGAATTTGATTCGAGCGGATATCCGTGAATATGGATTTTGTTGTCATGCCTAAATTAAGACATATCACATTTTCTTTCCGACCCATCCGCTATCAAAAAATTTAAATAATAAGTTAAAACACAATCTTTGTCTTACTTTGAAGCTTGTAACTTTAACTTTATGTCATAATATTATAATACTTACGATTTATCTCACACTTGAGTTTATATTTCTTTTTCCTTTTATCTTTACGACAGACTCGTATATTTGGTTTGCTTTTTAGATGATATGAAAAATTGGAATGACACTACAAAATAATAATTAGCTAGCTTTTAATTTTGTTTACAACCCATGTGATTGGGCTATTGGAGGATAAAAATAAGAAGTTTCTAAATTATAGAGGTAGAATTTGAATCTTTTATTACATATGCACTTTCCAAGCTTCGCGTATATTACAAAAGTAATTTGAACACTTAATCCAATTTTTTTTTTTACCAACAACCCACCCAATTTGTTTTTAACAACAACCCAATTTTTAATATGTGTGAGTTGATTAAATAAACTAGCTCATTAGGCAAATAGAATATAGGTTTAAATATGTCCTTTGTCCCTGCACTTTGACCATATTTTGACATTAGTCTCTGCACATTTTTATTTGGCATTGGTCCCTGCACTTTATAAAAAAATTGCAACTGGTCCTCCTGTTAAGTCCATGTTAAAAAAAGGCAAAACTAACGGTGTGTCATGTAGACCAATTATTACACGCCATGTGGCACATTAAAAGATAAAATTTTCGGAATTACAATATTCCAAAGTTTTGGTATTAGTATCTGCACTTTCAACACTTTTTTTATATTGGTCCCTGCAGTTTAGTATTGGTCCTTGAGCCATTTATTTTTTTTTATTTTATTTTTTTAAATCTTCCAATGATATTATTATGTTCATTATTATTTTGTTCATTATTTTTATTGAGAATAATTATAAAAAATCACCAAAAAATTATAAAAAAATAAAATAAAAATAATCCTTTTTAAAAAACAATTAAGCTTTAATCGTATCAAATCATGATCTTTATTGAATTCTTCAATAATGGCGAATCACTATTAAAGTTTAAATCACCATTATTTGTGTAATATGATATTGGTCAATCGTATGTCAAGCAGGCAAACACAACAGTACGAAAAAGGGGAAAAAGTTAAAAAATATGTCGTCAGAGTGGTTAGCCATGTAAATTTAGAATGATGGTCATGTTGTAATTTTGAGTTCTTATTAAATATTTAAGAAGTTATTTTTTACTTGAAAATAATTTTAAGAGTAAATTATACTTTCCTCCTCTAAGAGAACCTTAAATCCTCCCCTCTCATCTTATGTTAAAATATTACATTATCCTCCCTTGAAAAGTACATACATACATGCATACATACATACATATATATATATATATATATATATATATATATATATATATGAAAAAATTATACTCCTCAATGATAATTTAATTTAAATATTTTGTTTCTAATTTTATGATTTTAGAATATAAAATATAATTTTAATTCGCTTATTTCATCAATTTTAATAATTTGTCCAATAGTCCTTGTGAACATAGCTCAGTTGACAGGGACATCGCAGTTAGAGAAAGAAGAGGATACAATACGATTAAAGCTTCATCCTTCTTTAAAAATGATTTTTATTTTTATATTTTTAGAATTATTCTCAATAAAAATAATGAACAAAATAATAATAAAAAGTAATAATATTATTGGAACATTTAAAAAAATAAAGGGTTCAGGGACCAATACCAAAGTGCAAGGACCAATATAAAAAAAATGTTGAAAGTGCCGGGACTAATACCAAAACTTTGGAATATTTTAATTCTGAAAATTTTGTCTTTTAGTGTGTCACATGGCGTGTAATAATTGGTCCATGTGGCACACTGTTAGTTTTGTCTTATTTTTAACATGGACTTAACAAAAGGACTAATTACAAATTTTTTACAAAGTGCAGGGACCAATGCCAAACAAAAAAAAGTCGAGAGACTAATGTCAAAATATGGTCAAAGTGCATAGATTAATGACATATTTAATCCTAGAATATAATAATGAGTTAATTGTTGAAATAGCACCTATAATATATGCAATGTCTTCAATTGCCCCTGTAAAGATAAAGGAATGATTCTACCCATGATATGCCTTAATTTATTTTGATTGTTCGACCAAAACATACAAAATCGCAATTTGGTTCCGAGTAAACATATATTTATGGGTCAAAATTTGTTTTACAATTTTGCAGACATGTTTAAAATATCATAAGAACTCCCACCACTATAAATTTTTAAATTTTTAAATGAGGGACGAATTAATTAATAATTTATGTTTCCCATAATTATGAATTTCGTAAAAGATGTATAATTAAGGTGTCCTTTTTTTAAAAACTACATGTAACGCCCTTAATAAGTTGTCTAGAATTCATACTTAGAGCTCTAAAATTTTGTACTTGATACATTAAATTTACAATACAGAATTTAAGACTGGCGACGATAATCAGCATACATAAGTCTCACAATGTCTTGTCAATGCAACTAGTACACAAATGGTACATAATATGTCCGAATGATACATATACTACTGGTGAGTACATAATATCAAATACATAGTCTGAGTACACAACATAACATGAGACACATAAGCTAATGTGCAACATAAAATACACGGTCAGTCGGTAGCTTTTTCCTTACCCTTGCTGCGAGCTACCTTAGTACTTGAAGAAAAATAAAAGGATTGGTATGTGACATAATGTCTCAGTGAGCTCCACCTATCCTAGGTTATAAGTGGTCCAGAGGAAAACCTAAGACCACATGTTATATTCTAACATCTTTAATATTATATTAAATCATCTCATATACATATATAATTTAATATATATATATATATATATATATATATATATATATATATATATATATTAAATTATGTTAGCGTGTAACAAACATATTGATCTGAGTTCATTTTACAAAACGAATTTGAGTGGAGTAACCCCGGATGCGTCCCTCTAATATAGTTTTCTAAATATATAACTCTATAAAATTGTTCAAATACTTTGACTAGTGGGTATGATTTTCACTTGATAGAATGCATAAAAATTGTGGGACTCTGCCCTTATATTTGGGTGAAAGGCTGAAAGCTAGCTAGTAAAATTTGCCTCACAAGACTTCCGATTAAATATGCATGACATATTCAACAAACACAAGGTCCAAGTAAATGTGTTACTTGGATCAAAGACTTTTTGAAAGTCAGATGACTTTGTTACCTTGATTAAATATTCGACATCTAATGTATTGAAACAACTAATCACATAAATATTATTTCAAAAAAAATAAGACTAATCACATAAATACATAATTTATAACAATCATTTGATCTTTAAAATTGTTGTGAAAGCGGTGATCGAGTATTTTTAATTTTAGAGGTCATTTAAGAATTTTTTTAGTTTTAACCAAGATAGTTTGTTCTTCATTAAAAAAACTCTATTTGTTAAACTTAATTAATTATAAATTAATTGATAGTTGAAAAGTTATAAGTTAGTTGATAGTTGAAAATTAGCTAATAACTCATAGTTGATAGATTAGTTGAAAAATTGATCGATCTAAATAAATATATTTAGTAAATTTAAACTGTCATCGTATAAAATAACATATTTATTTAATTCTAAAAATAAACTCACTCCAAAAATATAAAGAAAAAAAGTAAATAATTTTATGTTACGAACTAGTACTTACACAACCGGGACAACAAACTTGTTTGGTAGGTCAATTCAATTTGGAGTATTCTGTTCAATAGTTTAAACGAAGACCAAATTTTCTTTAGGTTTCTTTGATTTGCGTTTTTACAAACTTAATAAACAACACAAACTCAGTGTTCATGAGTCATGACAATCCTTGTAATATCCCGCTTATGAGTATCAGTTAATCGTGTTAGAAATTATTTAAGAAGCATGGCGTTTTAGTAAATTATGGCAATGGCAAAATTGTGAATATTTGAAAAGGGAGTAACAATTTAAATGGAAAAGGAAAGATATTTTCCATTATGGTTTTTTCTTCTCTTCCACTCCCTCAAAAAAATCAGCCTCTTCCCCTCATTTCTCTCACTCTCACGCCACTCCCTCTCACTCCAATCCTTCAAGCTTCCACCCAAAATCCTTGTGAAGTTGCTAGCAAGTGGGTTTTGAGGAGATTAGAACAAATAGAGAAGGAACAAGGAAGAAACAAGTAAAGGAGCAAGCTAGGGTTTTTGAAATCAAGCATAACCAGCACCAATTAAGGCTTAGGTGAGCTCATCTTGGGTTTTAGAACCCATCTAGAGTGATTTTATGAGTTTTGAAAGTTATAGAAAGTTTTAGAGTTTACCCTAAATTCCTTGCTTGCTAGATCTTTGCTCATATGTGTTTATAATTGTTAATTTATGAAGGCAAATCATTTTTATCATGTTTAGGAAGCTTGGGTATCCTTGAATGGGCAAAAATGGTGGAAAAACGCATTTTTACACATGACTGTACTGTCATGGTCGCTACAGCGACCAGCCGTCGCTTGTAGCGACCAGACAGGGTTTTTTCCCTGCCTACTGTCGCTAGAAGCGACCAACTTGGCGCTTGAAGCGACCAAGTTCTGATTGCTGGCGCTTGTAGCGACGGCTTGGCGCTTGTAGCGACCAAGCAAGAACAGCACCACCCAGTTGGGCTGTTATGGGGGTCCTGGAGCGCGCGGGCATGGCTTTTTACAAATATTTTCTCCTAACATATTTTAGAAACATAAACCACCATTTTAATTCATTCTAAGGGCTTCCATTGATTAAGAAAATTGTATGAGCAAGGATTAAGCAAAGCTTGGAATTTCATGAATTAAAGATTAAAAGCTTAAGTAAGCCCTAGGAATGGCTCATGAGAACGATGAGTCAAGAACCTGATTAGGTTAATGAATCTTAGAAGATACTCTATAAGTAATAAGTACAAGTAAGTACCATATTCAAGTTTAGAACCTTTTATAGGTTAAGTACCCAATAATCACTAAGATATTAAGTCGTGGCCTTCGTTGTTCACGCTAGTGGAACACGAATGGTCCAAGCAAAGTATAGACTAATAAGTTTAAGTCGTGACTTTCGTTGTTCACGCTAGTGGGACACGAGAGGTTCATGCATAAGTTAAAACATATTTATTCGCGTCTCTCATCGTTCACGCTAGTGGGACTTGGGAGGTATACGCGTAAGTTAAGACTTTTAAGTCGTGTCTTCTGTTGTTCACGCTAGTGGGACACAGGAGGTTCACGCTAGTGGGACGTGTTATTCCGCAAGGATGACCGCACGACGACAAGAGGAGTCCGGTGTTAGCCTGATACGATAGGAATTTTCACCGGTTAGAAGGGAGATGTACTTCGGGGTTACTCCACCCGGACGCACTCCGTAAAATGAACTCAGATAATTATTGATTGTTCAACGCTAACCTCTAACTTAAAGATATGAGAAGATGAATACGTTTATTTGTATAAGTATTGAGAAACAGGACAATTAGTTCCTAGTATTAAGAAGTGATCATAGATTTTCCCCCTGATCACTAAGTATGAAATAAGTCAAGTTAGCATATGATGAGATGAGATTAAGATATGCAGCGATCCTAGTTTTTCCCCTTGATCGCGAAATAAGTAAAGTTAAGCCTCGGCGATCGTAGGTATTCCCAAGATCGCCAAGGTAGGCACGGCGACCCTAGGTTCCCTGTGGTTGCCAACAGTAGGTAGGGTAGGAGCTCACTGAGACGTTATGTCTCATCCCTTTCCTTCTGGTGCAGGTTCTTCGCATGTAGCACGACGCAAAGGTAAAGAGAAAGCTACGGATTGATCGTGCTGCTTATGTTTCTTGATGTAGTATATGATATTGTATCATGATGTATATGTATTATGAAGAATGTTATGTATCGGATCTTGAGTTGTATCATAAACTTGTGTATTGTGCGTTTAATAAACAACTTTCTGTATTGTATTTAATGTATCCGGTACGAAATTTTAATACTCGTATGAGATCCTAGGCAATCTCTATATGGGTGTTACAATCCTAAAAAGCTCAAGTTTGGGAAATATGAGAACTAACGGAAAGGTAATACGTGTGATGACCAAGATGATGAAGAACGTTAAATGGAGCCAATAATGTGTGTAGTCGTTAGTCGATAAATTTCTATTATTATATGAATGAGTTGACAAATTATTATAAAAAAATGAATGAGTTGACAATTATTATTATTTTCTAAGGCATTTATTTTATTTTATCAAAGGATAAAGTTGTAATAAAAGCTTAAGGTTAAATATGTTTTTGATGTCTATAACATTATAAGTTTTCTAATTTAGTTCTTATTAAATTTTAATAGTAGTTTTAATTCTCCATAATATTACAGTTAGGGGTGGTAAAACGGGCCAACCTGCCGGGCCGGCTCGTTTAGCCCACTATTTTTGATGGACTGAGTCGAACTTTTGAACTCGCTTCCTATAGTTGGCTCACCCCGCTTAACTTGTTGAAAAAACGGGGCGGGCATGGGGCGGGGCGGGACGGCCCGCTTAACTCGTTTTTTTAAACTTATTTTATCCTTTTGGATTTATTTTTGTTGTTGGATTTATTTAGGATTTGTTTTATGTTGCCGATTTGTTTTATGTTGGCGGATTTTCCTTAGAGTGTGTTTGAACGAGGTAATTGAGAAATTTTGAAAATTTTAGAATTCTAGGCAATTCAAATGATGCAATTAAATTGACTTCATTTCTAAATATTCTTGTTTGGATGAAGTAATAAAAAATTTCATTGTCGTCATTTTTTGGCAACTTTTATAAATTTTAATTTTTTTGGGCCAAATTTGAAAATTGAAATTAGGGGTCAATTTGTAAATTTCAAATATTTTGAGGGGTCAATTTATAATTTTAAATAAGTTGAGGTGTAAATTTGTAATTTCCAAAAAATATATTTTTTAAGTTGAGGGGTCAAATTGAAATTTTTGTAAATTTATTGGGTCAATTTGAAAACTTTAGAAAATTTGAGGACCAAAATGCAAAATTTGAAAAATTATAAGAATGAAGAAATTCGAAATTCTTAGCTTTTAGGTGTCATTTGAAATTCTCTAAATTTAAGTTAAACAAAATACTTCATAAATTTCCATCATTTTGAAAATTTTCAATATTATTATCCAAACAATGGAATTCATTTAAAAATATTTGAATTCCCTCAAAACATTACATTACCTCAAAATATTTCACATCCAAACACACTCTTATTTAAGTTCGACAATTTGTTAATTATCTTATTTTTACAACAAATTTATTCGATGTCTATTCTTTTATATTTTTTTATGATAAAAGCAACATATTTTTTGTAACAATTAAGTTGTAAAAAAAATGCATTAAAAAAAGTTGTTTTTTTCTCTCTAAAAAACAAAGTTTTTTTGTTTGGCGGGTCGGTCCGCCAACTCGTTTGTCCGCCATTAAACGGGACGGGGTGAAATTTTGGACTCGATCACCTATTTTGACTGGGCTCATTTTGTCCCGTTTTAAGCGGACTTAGACGGGGTGCGCCTAAACTGGACGGACTGGCCCGTTTTGCCATTCCTAATTACAATTTGTTAGAATATAGTCCATATTTTGATAACTTTTTTTTAAAAATGATATACTTTTAACTCTCAAAATAGTCTCTATAAAATGAAAAGATCGACTAAAAGTGAATAGTTTTTTTTAGGGATTAAACTTGAAAACTCGTAGTTTTATAAGGACTAAAAACATATTCAACCCTAAAATTTAAATAATAAGATTAAAAATAATAAAAAATGTAATAAGTTATAAGCTCAAATACTACATGAAATAATATATAATTAAATATCATCTAATTAAACAAACTTAAAACTAGTCTTTATTAAAAAAAAGGCTAAATTACACAAAAGGTCCTTTAAGTTATTTAATTGTAACAAATTGGTCCTTCAAGTTTCTTTCGTATCACTTAGGTCCTTTATGTTAATTAATTGTAACAAGTTGGTCATTTAAGTTTTTTCCGTACCAATTAAGTCCTTTAAGTTATTTAACTGTAACAATTTGGTCTATTTTAGATTTTAAAAATGTAAGTTATTCGAGACTTAAAAGTTACAATTATATAACTTAAAGGACCTATGCGTTACAAAAAATACTTAAAGGACCAACTTGTTACAATTAAATAACTTAAAAGACGTAAGTGGTACGAAAAAATTTTAAAGGACCAATTTATTACAATTAAATAACTTAAATGACTTATTGTGTAATTTAGCCTAAAAAAAACTCAAAACTAGTCCAATGAGCTAGTTTGTTAACATTGCCATACAAAGGCTAACTACCAACCCACTAACTTATAGCGGATAATTTATATACAACTTTTTTTCTTATGAAAGTTAAGGTGCGAAAGTATCACATGATATTATAAATCATTTGTAACACCTTAGAAAACATTATTAAGATAAAGAAAAATGAAAAGTGTTGCAACTTAGAATATAAGAACCTCTGAAATTCATATGACAGCAAGGAACAAACAATACCTCCATGTAGTGACAAGATTTCGTAATTATAAAGAAAATATCAACCACCACCTTATAATCACACTCAAGCCAAAGATTTCATCAGTTTTACGAATAAGTTATTTCAATATCGTAAATAGCTGCAAAGAACTCTGCATAAGCAATAAAATGAATGCCAAAAGAAATACTGAATCTTTGGTATACAGTTATTGTCCGACTAGTTTATAACATTTTTTCAACGAGTTTGTAATATTTTTTTATTGAGATACTCAGTAGCGGCCAGAAAATTTGCATGATGGGGGCAACATATATGTATAAATTTGTAAAAAAAATGCAAAAGAATGAAATCATAAAATTAAAATTTAAAATAATGAGATTTTAGATTTGCCACTTAGATAATTAGTAATGGAGGAATATAGAGTAGAATAAAGGGAGAAGAATTTAGAAATGATACTAAACTCACACCCACTCTCGTCTTCTTCGTCTCAAATTGGTCGTTTAAGTTTTTTTCATATCACTTAAGTCTTTTAAGTTAATTAATTGTAATAAATTGGTCATTTAAGTTTTTTCCGTACCAATTAGGTCCTTTAAGTTATTTAATCGTAACAATTTGGGATATTTTAGATCTTAAAAATGTAAGTTATTCAGATCTTAAAAGTTTCAATTAAATAACTTAAAGACTTAAGTGTTGCGAAAAATACTTAAAGGATTGACTTGTTACAATTAATTAACTTAAATGACCTAAATGGTACAGAAAAAAACTTAAAGGACTAATTTGTTATAATTAAATAACTTAAAGGAATACTATATGTAATTTAGCCTAAAAGTACTTTTTTCACAAAAATTTGTGCAGGCAGGTGCCCACACATATAGCCTCGCCACTGGAGATACTACTTTAAGTAAAGTATGAGCATATAACTTATAACATATAATTTCTCACTCTTTTTATATATCTCTCTGCTATTTTAACTGAAAAAATTTAAAAGTTTAGTAGAAAAAAAAATATCATTTTATATTTATTAACTAGCTTCACGGCTAATTTCATCAAACATATCATATTCAATTAGTTAATTTATCCGCTATGAACTAAATTATGTGTTATATCGGCTAATTAACTCATCAGCTATTCTATTCCTCCCAACCAAGCCTAAATTTATTGATGGATTTTTTAAAATATTAATTAATATAGTTTTCTATAAATGAAACTAATGACCGGTCAAAAAAGCAAATGAAACTAATGCAAAAGAAGTTTCAAAAACAAATTAAAACGGTACAGTTTTACTGAACAATTAATTACTTTTTTGAGCAAACTGAACAATTAATTAAAACAATCATGATTAGTTAATTTCTCTTAGTTCTTTTTTTTTTAACAATCCCTTCGTTCTTTGTTTCTTTGTTCTTTGTTATTATTCCCTTCCAAAGAAAAGTTTTGTTACATTTTTTAAGATAAAAATGCACATGTAATTCTTTAACATAATTTTAGGTAACAATTTAGTATTTTGCTCCCTTTGGTCCTTATTATAAGAAGAAAAACAAAAAAAATGCAAAAATCAATTCAATCATTAATAATTGCTATAATTTTTTAAATATTTTAACAAATATACCCTTATAGAAAATTATGAAACATTAAATACATTCACTAATATTGAAAAGACAACCATTAAATAAGGGGTAGAAAAGTTTTTTAAACAAAAAGTTGTTACATTTTCTTATAGGGAAATGATAACTTGTGTCCCAAGGGCACAAGATAAAAATCTTAAAATAGAATTAAAAAATAAATAATGTATGGAAAGGATAAGTTTTTAAACTTTTAAGGTTATGAATACACAATTTTAAGATTAAATTTCTACGTTTAGTTTCTTATCTTGTGCCCTTATGACACAAATTAGCAAGACCCTTCTTATAAATATGACCGATTTTTTTTTTTAAAAAAAATATAATAAAAATAGGAGGGAGTATATCTTTTTCATGTCATTTTGATCATTCACCTATTTTAGATATGAATTTCAAACTTCAAATATATGATTTCTTTCCCTATGAGCTCTCAACCTTAAATATATGTTATGTCCCAAAAGAAAACCATCGATATGAAACTTGGAAATTCAAATGCAAATATGGATGAAAGACCAAAATGACTAAAAATATAAAAGATCAAAACTTTACCTGAAATTAAGTTAAAAGACCATGAGAGTAAGTTTGCCATTTTTATTTCCATTGGTTCCTTCCTCGGGAGGTAAATTTATCTTATTCAATATGTGTTTGGTACTAAACATCAGTATCTCTTTCAGTTGAAATTCAAACTTTAATTTATCATACTTTAAGAGTCTAAATCATTATGCTAGACCCAACTCTCTCATTCGAAAGTTTTATTACAATTTACTTGTTTTCATAAAGTTCAATACAATATTAATTTTTTTTCTCCAAATAGACCACACAATCGAATGTTAGACCAAAACCAAGTCATGCATAAAACTTGCCTTATCCCTAAGAGCCCAAAAAACTGCAAACTAACATAACAAATTCGTAGGCATCACTAACTCCCACCTTAGCCACCTAAAAATACTAGTATACTGCACACCCAAAGGACGAAGTCACTAGTGACAAACAAATAACGAGTCAAATGCACTAAAAACCCATAATACATACAAGATTTACCACTAGAATAATAAAATGCCCTCCGTCTGAAAATATTTTGGCGAGTAGGAATCATATTGTAGAGCAATTGCCAAGAGAAAACATCTCCACCACTGGAAGGAGTCTAGCTCTTCCAAACCTTAGCCAAGGTTTGGACCTCCTTCTTTGAGCAATCTCCTCAGACTTGAAAGACTTCCAAAAACATAGAGTATGCCGACCTAACAGAGTAAAGTTTGTTGATCTCGAATTTTCAAAATCATAAATCCTCTTCATGAGAGAGGGAGAGAGAGAGAGAGAGAGATATTGGCCACCCGACCCTAGTCTCAAACAAAAAGATATCTCATCCAGTTAAGCTTACAAATCCACACATCCCCAACATTGTTTATTCGAAGCTTGAAAATGCCTTTAAGATCTTAACCTCGGAGGTACCATCCCCACCTAGGGGTCGTTCCAAAAGGAAGTTGAAAACCCATTACATGCCACCTTGACCACTCCCCTATGAGATCCAATCCAAAATCCTATTTTATTAATTAAACTCTTTAGAAGTTATTTTTAAATTTGGTTTTTTATCATATTTTAGACACATTCGTATAATAAGAAATGCTAACATTTACCCTTAGAACATGTGTTAAGATATCAAAGATGGAAACTATGTATCAAAAATTGTGTAAATTAATTTCTCAAACTTTTGATAATTACTTTTTTTCAATAAATACATATTGTTTGTAGAAACATTAACATTTGCCCTTGTTTAATCCATTAGGACACATGTTAGCATGACCTTCGTTTAATCCAAAAAAATACCCATTGTTTAATACTTAAATAGTAGTATCATAGTACAAACAAAGTAACCGTCTCTAATTGTAGGGTAAGCCGTGGAACATGTTATAAATGACTATCTTTAAGGGAACGTTATAAACAACATTAAACAACAATAAACAACGTATCATCTCTTTGTTTATTGTTTCCTAAAAAAAATTGTTCATTGTTTGTTCTGATTAGACAAGAATAAGAACATAAATAAAAGATTTCTCATTCTATAATTAGTAAAAAGAAATCTCTAAAATCTCCCGAGATTTTAGGAATATAAAAGAAAGCAAAAAGACTGCACGAACACACAGTTGGATTGTGTTGGACAGTGAAGATAATAATGTAGCATACCCATGTGGGTTTCTGAGTTGGAGCATGTAAGTATATGCTAAAGAGGAAAATATTATTATTATTTTTTATTTATATATATATCTAAGGTATAGTTTATGTATCTATCATATTGTTGATTCTCCATTATGTGTCACACTTGGTATATCAAAAATAGAAGAAACAACTAGAGACGTGGATGTGATTTGTTTTGTTTTGTTGCATGTTATAAGATAATAGAAATATTGAAAAATCTACATAGCATAAAAAAGTTGTGGCTGCAAATTCTCTACAAATTTTCTTGTATCCCCCACTCAACCAATCCTCGTCATTTGTTCTAATCTCTCTCTCCCTGGACCTTTGTCTCAGTGTCGCTGTTTTCTCGTTGCAACTTGAGTGAAAAATCAAAAAAGAACCAAATTTAGAATTTTTTGGAAGACAAAACCACTCCAAAAGTAATGCTATATTTTTGGAGATAGATAATTTATTAAACTTTGCATTTTTCATTGTATTTCACATCTTTATGGCCTAAAATCTTCATCAATATAGAAAACAAATAAAGGGTAGGAGGAAAAACTCTTTTGTGTGAACATGTCAAGTGGTGGTGGATGCAGCATAGTTTGGTTCAGAAGAGATCTGAGGGTAGAGGATAACCCTGCACTAGCAGCAGGTGTTAGAGCAGGAGCTGTAGTTGGTGTTTTTATATGGGCACCTGAAGAAGAAGGACAATATTATCCTGGTAGAGTTTCAAGATGGTGGCTTAAGAATAGTTTGGCTCATCTTGATTCATCTTTGAGAAATCTTGGTACTTCTCTTGTTACCAAAAGATCAACTGATAGTGTTTCTTCTTTGTTGGAAGTTGTTAAATCCACTGGAGCCACTCAAATCTTCTTCAACCATTTATATGGTCAGTTTTTATTTATTATTATCCTATCTGAATTTTTGTTACTTTATCTGATATTGCATGATTTTGTGCTTGCTGGTTCAATTTCTTTTCTATGATTATCATGCTTCCTTTGTTCTGTTTTGTTTTGTATAATTGATGTATCTTTTGATGTCTGAAATAAGATAAGACTAAATCTTCAATTTTGTCTTGTAATATATAAATATGACAAGTAATCCTTAAATTATTATTAATCTATCAAAGTTATTCCTTCAATTGCTTTAAATATGGGAGAGAGAGTGATAGTTAAAGGACTAATTTGATGGATTAAAAATGGTTTAGGGATTACTAATTATATTTCTGCAGTTTAGGAACCAAATAAGAGTTAGAGTGATAGTTTAGGAACTAAATTGACGATTTATTCCATTTGATGCCGAGTTTTTGCTTAGTAATATCGACAACATCATTGCAGACTCTAGAATCCTGGGTAGTTGTAGCAATTTGAGTTGTTGGTTACCATTATTATTTGGTAATAAATTGTAAAATCTTTCTTTGATTATAATTTTCTTTTTCGTATCAGTTTGTGATGTGTATGTCTCTGATAATTTCATTCATATAAGCTGCTTTATAATTTGAGATGATATTTTGTTGTTTTTCTGGCTGCAAAACTGTGTATAATTGTTATCATGCAAGTTCTATGTTACAGATCCATTGTCACTTGTAAGGGATCATAGAGCAAAGGAAATTCTAACAGCTCAAGGGATTACAGTGCGTTCGTTCAACTCAGATTTATTGTATGAACCATGGGATGTGAATGATGAAAATGGCCAACCATTCACAACTTTTGATTCTTTTTGGGAAAGATGCCTTAGCATGCCTTATGACCCACAAGCACCTCTTCTCCCACCTAAAAGAATTATTCCAGGTTTACTTTGTTCCTCTCCTTTTTTAGCCTCACTTTTATTTCAACTTTTTTGACAATAGTTGTTATTTGATTGTTCGCCAGCTGCATGAGTCACAGAACTCTTGTGGTTCTTAGTTTGGATTCTGGAATATTGAACAAATTATCCGTATTGAGAAAGGAATACATGCTTTTATCTATTAAAAAGTCGCTTTTGTAACATAGCAAAAAGATGCAAACGTATAAGGCAAATTCCACAGTGGACCACTTTGGATCGATAATTGAAAATTGTCTGAAACATCAACCATGTCTGAGACCGTGACTTAATCTGTGCCAGTTCGGCAAAAATAAGAAGAAAAAAAATGAATGTCTCTGTCTCAAACTCGACTCATATTTGTTTTCTAAATTTTTGTCAAACCAACACTTGGCCATGTATATGTCTCAGCCATGAGGACGTGGAGATCACGAGCTTCTATTTTCGGATGATAACGCCAGCTGTCGTTGGTGTTTCAGAAGATTTTCAATTACTAACCAACCGTGTACCACCTATCAAAGTGGTCTACTTTAGAGGAGCCACCAAAGTATAATCATATTATTTAACAAAGCAGAGTTTTTTTTTTAAATGCAGTTACAGATTTATAAATCATTGTGCCGAATTAACTATTAGTCCTTCCAAATTCCAATGTTGATGTATAATGATTTTACAAAAATAAAATAAAATATAAAGGTTCAACAAATATGTTAGTGAATTTTATAACTTGCTTCTCAGTCAAAATTGGGCTAGTCAGCAACTTTTGTGTTTCATTAATTTCAAATTATACCTCTACTTTTCGCTATGAAAATACCATTGCATATGTTTGGATCCAAAAATACGTTTATTTAAAGAAACTCTACAGATATGTTGGATCTAAATATAAGTTTACAGTTTACAATTGTAAACCATACATATATTCTTAGTTCTTTGATTATTCAAAGTGTCATTAAAGTAAATGAATGCAACAGAGTGCTGATTAAGAGACTAACTTCATGACACTTACGTAATTGATGGAATAATTTAATATGAAAAATTTGTGAAAAACAAAGGTTGTGCTTTAAATTAATTGAAGAACTAAATTCATGACTAAAATTTCAAGTACTTGGTTGTTGGTACTTGCCTATATTATTTGTTGTATTGTCATGTTTTATGTTTTGACTTTAATTTGCATTTCATTAAACATTACTTGCCATGTTTCAGGTGATGTATCAAAGTGTCCTTCTGATACATTGGTGTTTGAAGACGATTTAGAGAAAGCGAGCAACGCACTTCTTGCTCGAGCATGGTCACCAGGATGGAGTAATGCAAACAAGGCATTAACAACCTTCATAAACGGTCCACTGATCGAGTACTCTAAGAATCGAAGGAAAGCAGACAGTGCCACAACCTCATTTCTCTCTCCACATTTGCATTTCGGAGAAGTTAGTGTCAAGAAGGTATTCCATCTTGTCCGAATTAAACAAGTCTTTTGGGCGAATGAAGGAAACCAAGCCGGCGAAGAAAGTGTTAACTTGTTTCTCAAATCAATTGGTCTTAGAGAGTATTCAAGGTACATTAGTTTCAACCACCCTTATAGTCATGAAAGGCCACTACTTGGACACCTTAAGTTTTTCCCTTGGGTGGTGAATGAAGGATATTTTAAGGCATGGAGACAAGGAAGGACCGGTTACCCTTTGGTGGATGCTGGAATGAGAGAGTTGTGGGCTACTGGTTGGCTACATGATCGGATACGCGTTGTCGTTTCCAGTTTCTTTGTCAAGGTTTTGCAGCTTCCTTGGAGATGGGGGATGAAATATTTTTGGGATACCCTTTTGGATGCTGATCTTGAGAGTGATGCTCTTGGTTGGCAGTATATATCTGGTACTCTACCTGATGGTCGTGAATTCGACAGAATCGATAATCCACAGGTGCAATTGCTTATGCATATAATCTAGATTTATATTCATCTTTTTGAGTATTTTTATTTCCTTATTTGGAAAAGGAAAAACACATCATCAGTTGCATCATCTTTTTGCTGTTATAAACACTTCTTTGGTTACTGAGTGAAATAAAACACGTCCATGTTTGGATAATTTATTTGATTAAGTACTTGTCATATAAGTGCGTATGTATAATCTATTTATGTAAACAAAAAATACTATAAAATTATACTGTTTTTATGTAACTATAAGCTTTTTTCATAAGCTATCTGAAAAAGATTATAGAAATAAACTAAAAACAGACTATGGACAGGTCATAAACTATTTTCATAAAATCTCTCAAACATTCTCACAAATGTTTCAAATAAGTCATCGAAACAAGCCCAACTGTTTCTAGTTTCAGCCCTCTTTTCTTATATTGTCGTGTATTTTGTATGCTTAAAGATGATCTATTTCTCCTAGTGATAGATGCACTCATTTTGATTATGTCATTTTCAGTTTGAGGGATACAAGTGTGATCCGAATGGAGAATATGTGCGACGTTGGCTTCCTGAACTTGCAAGATTACCAACCGAATGGATACATCATCCATGGAATGCACCAGAATCAGTACTCCAAGCTGCTGGTATTGAACTTGGCTCAAACTACCCTCTTCCAATTGTGGAAATAGATGCAGCAACTGTGAGGCTCGAGGAAGCACTTATACAGATGTGGCAACTAGAAGCAGCTTCAAGAGCTGCATCAGAAAACGGAACCGAAGAAGGTCTTGGAGACTCAGCTGAATCAACACCTATTGCTTTTCCTCAAGACATACAAATGGAGGAAAGACATGAACCTATTAGGAACAATGCACCTCACGGTACTCGGCGCTACCAGGATCAAATGGTACCAAGTATGACTTCTTCTAGAGTGAGAGTGGAAGAAGAAGAAACTTCTTCAGTTCGAAACTCGGCAGGAGACAGCAGAGCTGAAGTGCCAACAAATGCAAATGCACAGCAAAATGCAAGAGAGGCGGTGAACCAAGGAGCGTTGCAGAACGGGAATAGAAACACTAGACAAAGGCATAATCCTACAACCACATTTTGGCTGAGAAATGCAGCTGAAGATTCAACAGCTGAATCTTCAAGTAGTACTAGGAGAGAAAGAGATGGAGGTGTTGTTCCAGAGTGGTCACCGCAGGCTTCTAACTTCTCTGATCAATATGTAGATGATGAAAATGGTATAGGAGCTACTTCTCCTTACTTGCAGAGTCATCCACAGTCTCACCAATTGATGAGTTGGACACGCCTACCTCAAACTGGGTGAGATTTCTCAAAACCACTGGTTTGGCCCAGTTTGGATAAACAACTTAATTAAGCGCTTATCATATAAGTGCTTATGTATAAGCTATTTCTAAAACAAAAGATAAAATAAAACTGTTTTCAATATAGGCCCTGTTTGGATAAAAAACTTAATGGCACGCTTATGGCATAAGCGCTTATCATATAATTGCTTATGTATAAGCTATTTCTCTAACAATAGATAAAATAAACTCAAACTACTTTCATATAAGCTATCCAGGGGTGTTTATGGAAATAAGATGAAAACAACTAACGGGCATGTCATAAACTGTTTTCATAAGCTCTCTTAAACAGTCTTACAAGGGCTTATGCCAGTATATAAACTCAAATAAGCTAATTCAAACGGGCCTTAATAAAAATTATGTACTTTATACTTCTTGCTAAATAGTTTTATTACAAGATCCTATTCACCATCCATGTGAGGATTCTAAAACATAGTAATTTGACCTTGCTTTGTCACTAAACATGTTTACATAGAAAACGATGACGTGTCTAATCCATGAAATGGATCCAACTCAATGGTAAAAGACTACTGTGGTTGCCTTGTCCTGACTCTTCTTAGGCTTCTTTAAGATGTATAAAACTCTTATTACTCATGGTTTTTCTTCCTTTTTGGTTCAACATTATGTTTTCTTTTCTGGTTTTTTCTTCCCATGTTTAGTTTTTTACTATCCTATTCTCTTAAATTGAAGAATATACCGAAGTAATTTCAAATTTATAGTATCAATATTCTATCAAGAAAATTATTAAGGATGTGTTTGATTGGGATGGAGGTTTTAGAGACGGGAGAAGGGAACGGAGGAGCTGATGACTAATCTTTCACTTGATTGAAAGTTTTATAACAGATAAACAATTATTTGGGTCCGTATATATGTCTAAATGTGTTATTTTAGTCCTTGAATGTATTACAAAAATATCCTCGAATGTGTCTTTTGTTGGTCAATTTGGTTTTCAAATATGTATTCTGTTAGTTAGTTAGTTTGGCCCTCGAATGTGTATTTACTATTTTCGTTTGTCAATTTGGTCCATAAAATACTAAAAGAAAACATTCCTAAGAATGTTTTTGAAGTTTCAGTACATTCATGAACTACAATGATGATGTCGTAGACATTTATAAAATGATTATTTATATATTTTTCACTGCAGATAATACACACATATACCATGCAGACTTGAAGCAAGGAATGTAGAAATGCAATCTCGCCAAGTGGGATGAAGACCATCGGATTGGAGATACATGTACTCATTTGGGGAAAGTGTTGACGAATGATTAAATTGCTGATTTCCAATGTGTTTGGAAATTTAAGTACATTGGGGCAGTTTCATATCTGCAGTCCCTTTTGCTTCATGTACAAAATGTGTAGGTGTCCTATTGTAAAGTATATATTTTGTGTAGTGATCAGGGAGAAACACCAACTTTTGAATCTTTGCTTCACTCTTAAACTTGTGCTGATGATTTAAGGCAGATATACTTCTTTTATATGATCCCTCCTTGACTACATTTTCTGCCATTTAATGTAATATCAGCAAGGTAATATTGCACGAGTAACTTTTGTTTTTATGTTTAAACGCGGCATTCATAAATTACTTGTTCCGTTGACATCTAAGATTGTTAGTATCTATCGTGTGTACATGTATAAATTTGATGAGTTCAAAGATAATGAAATTATATCTGGTATACTTGTTGTGCTCACCTCCTGAGTGCTGACTATGGGAACATATTCAGTATCTTTAGTGCGCTAAAGGCACCGTGCATTTCAACTGTTCTCATTCGTTGGATTAATTGATCCGTCTAAAAAGTCCCACGTCAGCCGTGGCTAACTTTATTATTAATTTTTTTAAAAGGTTAACACATAATTGCTTGCAAACTATAACAAGAGTTATTTAGGGAATAAACACATGTACAGTCTTGATACAAATATTCCTAGTCCTCACTGTGTACTTCATCACAGCTTTGGTTTAGAAGCACAGGGAACAAGCACTACTGCATTTCTTTTCTAAACTACTGAATGAGCTTCTGCTACATATATTTTTTTGCCAGGTAAGGAATACAGATCCTCAAAGCTTGATAAAACTCATAGAAATTAATAATCAGTAGATGGATCAGAAAGTCAAATGATTATGATTTTAGACATGATATGGTTCTGGTTCTGGTTGAGCTGGTTTTGTTACTCTTAGGAATGTGTAAAGCACAGTTGCAAAGACTGCTCCAATAGTCGGTCCTATTATATAAACCCAAATGTTTTTGTAATTGCCTGATACTATGGCAGGACCCAAACTCCTTGCTGGATTCATCGAAGCTCCCGTGGTAGGCCTGCAAAAAAAGAAAATCGAGTTTATTTCACACTAGTCAAAATCAATTTTTAACATCGCTTGCAAAACCGATATATAGAACATGGAGACTTTTCACATTGACTCATTAATCAATGTGAAAAATATTTTTATATCAGTTAACATATCGAATGATGTAAAGAGTTTTCAACTAAGCCGCATTTCAGACACCTTTTTTACGTCAGTAGTAGATTAATCGTTGAATGAACATTTCATATTTTGGACTAGTGATTGACTGATACGAAAATTACATACTCTGACGAAAATGATAATAAAATGACCATATAGACTGTTTATTTACCCTGCAATGATGATATTAATCAGAACTGAAATTCCTATTGCAACTCCAGCAAGATCTTTGCTCTGATTCAATAAGTGAAGGCACCAAATTAGTTCCTTTATTAAGCACAATACAACAAAATCCTTAACATAAAGAAGCCAAAAGGTTTTCCTCTTTTAGCCATGAAAAATGTTTGTATACATACATCTAAGGTACATAAAGAGTATGGATTAAATAATTGAACTAATTATGTATAGTTTTGGTTGTGTTACCCCTCTGTGATCAGTGGCAACACCACAAATAGTTAGCACCAATATGAAAGTGATTATGGATTCCCACACCAATGCTTCAAGATAAGAAGTTGGGTTTGAAAATTGGGTCAATGCTACACCAATTTCCACTTTGTCATGATACAACACTTTGAGGGTAAGAGTGGCCAGTGTGGCACCCATCAACTGACATACCACATAAACGGGCACCTACAAAATTATAGGTAAGAAAGAAAAAAAAAGTTTGAGCACCTAATCATGATCCATGTGATTGAGTCACAATATTATTGCATAACTGCATTATTAGAATTTAAAACACTTGCTAGAAAAAATTGAGTTACTAAGAATAATTTTTTTATGGAAATATACAATTTATCTTTAATTTTGGTGTATAGACTTGTTTCGTTTTTTGTGTTGAATATTATAGTTTGTTAATTCAACTCTTTTTAGTAATAGGTTGTGTATGGAATCCTTTGCACCGACTTCACGGTGCAACACGTTGCAGACCAGTTAGATCTAAAAAGAAAAATTAGTTTATAATTTATTTCTCTAAATCTAATGCTTCTGCAAGGTATTGCACCATACATTCACGGTAAATGATCCAAATCCAACGGATTGTGTATGGATCCTCTATAGCGTAGCATCCTGCAAAGCTATTATATCTAGATAGAAAATTGATTTTATCATTTCTTTCTCTAAACTAATAACTTTGCAGCTTATTGCACCGTACATCTGTTGTAGAGGATCCAAATCCTAACGAGCTACTTACAAGTTTGAAGTGAATTTTTTGGACAACGGCCAAGGCTATTGTGACGGCGGGATTGAAATGAGCACCAGAGACATGCCCGACCGAATATATTGCGACGGTTAAAGCTAAACCTGAAACAACTGCTATGCCAACTACTGTGATTGGTAACTTCTCGTTGACAAGAGCAGCCCCACAACCAGCAAATATAAGAATGTATGTACCCACAAATTCAGCAATAGCCTACACTAGAAAAGTTGGAGTTAGATCATTCACATTAGGCAAATAGGCACATTATACACATTAAAAATTAACACCATTTAACTGGTGGTTGGAGTTGGAGTGATTGTTATAACAATAAATATATATGGTACATCATTTTTTTTTTTTTGTAGATTAATATAACCTTTTGGATACTAGATGGAGAGTGTTCAGCCTCATAGCTGATATTTTTTTCTTGTTTAGCATACAATTCAAGCTTAGGTGAGGAATCAACGTTAACTGTGAGTGAATCAGACATGTTATAGGTTGAATGCCAAACCTGTGCTGAAAGTATAACTCAAGTTTCGTATTCTTATATGGAGAAAGCAGGGTCTGTTGTAGTTAATAAATATATTATTTTGATAGTGAAATAAAATGTCAAGAAAGCGTTACATATTAAAATCCTCATCTTGGTAATTTGTTTTGACTTTTTGTGGACTTATATACAACCTTAAAAGTCATGTAACACCGACACTTCAGATTAAAGACATTTTTTATTTTCGACACAATGTATTCAACACCCACTAGACACATATTTAATTACATTCAATTACTTCTTTATTTTTAAAATTATTATCAATGTTGTTTACGTGCTAGTGTCAGTGTTGTGTCAGATGTCTCATTCATTCTT
Organism: Medicago ruthenica; assembly: GCA_018208015.1. Classification (NCBI taxonomy): domain Eukaryota; kingdom Viridiplantae; phylum Streptophyta; class Magnoliopsida; order Fabales; family Fabaceae; genus Medicago; species Medicago ruthenica. The sequence goes on along the minus strand of CM031375.1, from coordinate 35,895,173 downwards.
TGATTGAGCCTAAACCATTTGGAGGTTATATGCAGCAAATTATGGGTGTCATTCAACGGCACATATGGTCTATGATTGGTTAATTGATTAAAATAAACATGAGCTCCATTTGTAATGCTATAGGAAAATATGTTGTTAAAATAATAATGTGCCCCATATATAAGGTTAGATATTGTGCCAACAGGAAGAAAAGAGAGAATTTGACTCTCGTGTTCCAATTCCTTGGCCGGCAAATTACTGTTATAATTGTTCGTTTTTATTGTTATATTGTTCAATGTTTTGTTAACTACTTGTTGTTAATTGATGACTTGGCCCGAAAACATTACATCAGCCGGCCAAATTATGATGTCTGAAAACATTCCAAAGGGACCATACATACATATATAACCAAAAATTAAGACTATTACTTTGATCGGGTTATAGAATCCGAACAAAATGTATTTTAGAAGAAAAAAATAGAGCATGCGAGAAACAGTTGGGACGGAAAAAGTTATAGTAAAAAATTCTTATGGGAGAAAAAAAGAATTTTTATCTATAATCTTCTATAAAGAAGATTGAATACATCAACTTTTTGAAGGACCGAATGGAGTGTAAAGAGAATTGAAAATTTTGAACTGAATTTTTCATTTTTGTAATTATAAACTTAAATAAGCTTGTATATAAGAATGCTATATTATTGATGTGATTGAAAAAAAATAAGAATATATATTATATTTTCCCTAAAAAAAAGAATGTATATTATATTTGTTATATTATAGGTGTCATTGAAAAATATAAACATGGTTTATTGCAATTTGAAAATCACAAATAATATCTATAACTTTAATCAACATCCCTCTAAAAAATAAATGTTAATCAAAATCAAAATTCTATAAATATATATATATATATATATATATATATATATTGTTCATAATTTATATGTATTAGAACAGTAAGAATAGAGGACATACAAGAACTCTAGTGAGTATATAAAGAGTATATCCACTTTTTAAAAACAATCTCAAGCTACCGCTTTTGACAATAAATAGATCTATATTTTACCGTTTATTTAAAGAAATATATGTTATTGTTTGAGAGAATCTAAATTCCATTTTTAAAAAAAACATTTTTTTTGTTAAACTTTACTTACCTTTCAACTAAATTTCAAGAAACCGGAGAATTAGTACCAAAGAAAAAAAAACTATCCTTAAAATATTTATGAAAATTTTTTGTTTTATCGAATTGTAGACACAAATTTTTTTTTTTTGTGCAAAGGATGATTACCCTCAACATCCTAGAAACTTACCCTTATGTCAAGCATTCAACATCCTAAAAATCGTAAAGAAACAATATTTAAAAAAATACAATAAATTTACTCAACTAGCATAACTATGTAGTCTTCCTTCATAAATTTTACCCGCAAGCATGTGTTATTTCATCTTGTATTAAAGAACCATCATCGGATCAAGAGATTTCTTTGTTACAATAATATTGGTACGAAGTTTCTACCACTGTTTAGCAATGATTAATCTCTGTCGGACAACCTGTTGACCGCATAAGGTGGGTTTTCCCTAGACATAATTTTTTTAATAAGTATGAGACAGGAATCAAACCCTCGATCACATGCTTAAGGGCCTAAATTCCTTACCACTTAAACCAATTTATTGTTGGTGATCAAGAGATTTATTTGACTTTCATGATAGCAACTAGTAAAATATGGGGTCAACAGTTTGGATCAAATCTATTTAAGGGTCAATGATCCCATTTTTTTTATGAATATATACAGTGAAAAATCAGTAAAACTTTAATCAAAATGATTTTTTTTAAGTAGTCAAACGGTTAACTCGGTCATTTCCAATTAAACAACAATTGTTTTGGATTATAATTATTGAACAAATAGAATCCCCTAAAAAAAATTGAACAAATAGAAGGTTCGTTATTGGTTCGGGTGATTTTGTTTTGAAGGAAAAATTTATAAGGTTGAAGTGTTGTCTTTGTGATTTTAGCGAAAATATCCAGGAACAGATTTTAGAGGTGAAATTTTCTTTACAATTTTTGGACATTAAAGGGGAAGAGACAAGTTTATCTATAGAGGATCAAGTTCAAATAAAAGAGTTGGTGCATCTAATTTTCTCTATGTTGTAGCCTTCAATGACCAAGGTCGTCTTCTCTATGATTGAAAGAAGGTAATGCAAATACAAAATTCTTCCATGATTTGGTTAAAAGCATGAATAGTAATAATACTATCTAATGGGACAAGGGTGGAAGAAGTTAAATGTGAGGTCCTTAATCGTTTTAATAAGCACTTTGAGAAGAGGAATTTTTGTTCGTCTTTGTTATCCTCAACGCATATACAAAGTTTATCAAATGAAAATAAAGTTTTATTAACTCAACAGTTCTCTAGGGAGAAAATTAAACAGGCAGTTTGGGGTTGTGACAACTTCAAGAGCCCAGGAGCAGATGGTGTAAATTTTGAATTCTTAAAATATTATTGGTAAGGTGGTGTCGCCAACTTATTCAACTTTTGTGAAAGGAAGACAAATTTTAGATGGGGTTTTGATTGCAATTGAGGTTATATGAAGCTAAGAAGAAGAAAAGTGATTTGATTATGTTCAAAGTTGATTTTGAAAATGTTTATGAATTGTTTGATTGGTCTTATCTTGATTATAATATGAGAAGGATGAACTTTCCTTCTAAGTTGAGGTGTTGGATATCTAAATGTGTGAGTACAACCATAACATCTGATCTTGTAAATGACAGTAATCCAAGTGATGAATTTTTTATGGGTTGTGGGTTAAGACATGGAGATCCTCTACCCTCTTTCTTATTTTTCATTACAGTTGAAAGGTTTAACTTGTTATTTTCTAAGGTGATCGGTTTGAAAAAGTTATGTAGGTTTCAAGTGGACAATGATGGATGTTTCAAAGTTACTCATTTTCAATTTGTTAACGATACTTTGATTATTGGCAAACAACAAAAAATCGGTGCAATATTTGTACCATAAAAGGTATTATTTTAATTTTTAAGTTGCCATTCACAAAAGTATGCTTATTAACATTAATGTTGACTCTGTTTGCTTAAATGAGACTATTTCTATATTGAACTACAAAGTGGGTGTGTTCTCTTTCATATGTTTAAGGTTGTTAATACGTGATAATCCCCAAAAATTATCTTTTTGGAATTTGGTTGTTGATCGAATCAGGGAAAGATTGTTATCTTGAAAATGTGGAAACCTCTCTATGGTATGGATGGTCGCCTAATTCTCTTGAAAGTCGTTTTAACTTAACTGTCAATGTAGTTCATCTCCTTTTTTTTTGAAGTTTCTTTAGGTAATATTCTTAAAATTAAGTCTTTTTTTAAATCTTTTTTCTGAGGTGGGAGTGAAGTGGCTCGCAAAATTCATTAGGTCCACTGGAACAAAGTGTGTTTGCCAAAAGTAAAGTGAGGTTTATGTGTGAGGAATTTAAAAGTTTTTAATTCAGCTCTTTTACGTATACAAGGAAAGAAAGTGAATGAATGCTTCTATGGAATTTGGTTGGCTTGCATTTGGTCAATTTAGAAGTATCATAATTATTTGGTGTTTGATAATCATGATTGCTTAACTCATAAACCTTGGATATAAAAAAAAAAATCAGGTTTGGTCTTGGATCAAATCCAAAGCTTAATATTTTTCATATGTTTAGTTTCACTTTTAGTTGAACCAATGAACACCTTACTAAGATGAAGAAAAAAAAAACGTCGCACAAGACAACAAATAAACACAACGACGCATAAGACGACGAAACTTAAAAAACACAAAAAAGAATAAACAAATATATGTGGATAACCATTTATTTAAGTAAAAAGAGAAAGAAAAAACGGTGGGGAACCATTGACGCTCCCGGCGCTCCCCGAACTCCCCAACAACTTGTATCAGAGCCCTGGTTAGGCTCGATGGGGAAGCGGGAGTAGGATCCTAGTGTGGATCAGGCTAGTGATGTGGGTGACTCACACTTGAGGTGGAGATTGTTGAGTTTCAAGTGTGAGTGATTATGTCCCACATCGACTAGGAATGGGGGAAACGTTGGATATATAAGAGAGGAGACTCATATACCTGATGCATTAAGGTTTTAGGTAGAGATGTGACGTCTAAGTCTCTTAGCGGTCTTGAACGCTTAGTCCAATGATGCTTCCGGCGCTTCCCGGACTCTCCAACAGTTGAAAGGTGATTTCAAACCAAAAACCACCCCTACAATGGAAGAATGAAAAAAGAGAGAAGTTTAGAGAAGGTAGGAGGCGGCTACCCCTGTATATGACAGAAAGATTCACTAAAGAATATATGATAGAGTAAAAAACTCATATTAACACTTAATAAAAAAATTAACTCATCGTACAATAATCAGTTCAAATGATTCCTGCAATCAATTAATTAGTGTACTTACTAAACAATACAAGTCTCTGCAGTGCCTAACAAAATTTAAGTCAGCCCTACAAAGGTGACTGTCCTTGATTCTCTTATGTATGGTCGACATCACCATTAAATCACTATAGAAATCGAACGATAGTTAACCATAATTCAATCGATATTTGAGAGCAATCGTTGGATATCTAAAGAGCAATTTTCGTTGAACATTACAACTACATTATTTTGTCGTGGTCTAAGTGCGACCCCAAGTTTACGTAAATCAAATTATACTTTCAAAATTATTTATAACAAGTATTTTTTTTTATTTAGTTGCAATTCAAAAATCATTATTAGACACGTTAATTAGAGACACACAAACACATACATGTTCCACAATTTCCGAGATGTTGCATACATCTAACAAGAGAAAGTCACCCTCCATATGGAAAACTATTTGTGTGACATTATGGTGAGAATGTCACGTGACATTGCTCAACCACAATATTAATGTGACATGTGATTTTCTCATTTTAAAATAAAACAAAAAACCTTTGTGAAAGATTGAGAAGAAACAAAAAAAACTATATATTACATTGTATATTTCCTCTGTAATATCACACGGGTTCCCTCCATGCGTAGATATCTTGAATCAATTAAAACAAAAAGGAAAATGATTATTCCATACGTTAAATTCTTTTTATGGAAATAATAACAACTAGTCAAAAAGAAAACCCATAGACAAAAAGTGATGGATAAACCGTGTAATAGTGTGACAAAGAAACAGCTAAAAGTTGACCAAAAAAGCACTCCATCTGTATAATATAGTGTCTTTTAGAATTATTAAAAAAAAGTGTGTTTAGAACTATGCAAATTATTTAAAGAAATCATTCTATCAAAAAAAAATTAAGGCTTTAATAAGTAAATAGTATCTACAATTTTAAAATTTCACTTTTAGTTTAGTTAATTTTTCTTTTATCAAGTTTTGGTCTCCAAATGTTTTTCGTCACCAATTATAGTCTATGTTGTTAAATGGAGTTAAGACAAGCTGAAATGACAGTCTTACGTGACATTGTCCGATCAGCTTCTGTTAAGTGAAATTAACCGTAGAAGTTAAAAATTTGACTGAAAATATTTGAAGATTAAACTCGATGAAAAAATTTATAAAAACTAAAATGAAATTTGAAAATTCCATAAGGATCATTTATTTATTAAACCCAAAAAATTAAGAAATCGTATTTAATTTCTATCATAAAATATATTTCATTTACTATAGTATTTTTTGACAGATTTACTATGGTGTCCTTATTATCTTTTTTTTTTAAGGAATGTCCTTATTATCATTAAAATAATTACGTGTATTATTGGTAACAATTACGTGTACTAAAATACAATAAACAAATCTTTGACCAAATAAATACAATAAACAAGAGTACATTATGAAAAAAGTAACTAATAGCACTATTTTTTTTATTCAAAAAAAAGTACTATTTTTTTTTGTTAACCACTTGGTTAATGAGTCGAAATCCGTTATCATTTCAAATGATTCATTTAGATCAATCTATTGTTAATTTTGCTTATGGAGAAAATTCAATTGGGAGAGTGATAACTCACCTTATGTGTCCATAATTTCTCCGACGAAGATTAATCATCGTTAAATGACATTGAAAACTTCATACTTTTTTTTGAATGACAGATGTTTTTTTAAGAAATCGAACTAGTCCATTAAAGTTGACATCGAGATGAATCAAACATGAGACTTTAAGAGTAAAAAACTTTAAGATCCCAATTGAATGACAAATGTTAATAGTTAATAGTTGTCAGATTAATATTTACTCATTTTCCAGGTTTCAACCCTTAACCTCAAACTTCTATACTCTTAACTCAAATCAGTTGAGCTACTAAACCCCCAATAAAAACTTCATATTCATAATATGTTAATAAAAAAAAAGTAATTAACATTTATTGATGATTAAAACTATGAGTAAAAGTGAGACAAACAAATGTCCTAAATGTGATACTCAATGATTGAAGGAGTAAACAATGTCACAACAAAACACTTAAACATTTTATAAAAAATATATATAAATACATTTTTTTTACAAAAATAAAACAAAACGATATTCATTCATTCGAATTGATAGAGTACATCATTCAACATCGCTAAAAACTTAAAGGATGAATCTGCGAAGAAACTCACAACATCCAAGTTAATAGCATACAACGACAAAATGCAGACAAATAATATGATAATACTAAAGTGACTGAAATACCCATGTCTTTGGATATGCAACGTCGACGCTCAAATCATTGATTGAATAATCGATCTTTCAATAAGAATCAAATAAACACCACAACAAGACGAGAAATCAAACAACCCCGCCCAAGACGACGAACAACACAACGCCGCATTTAGACGATGAAATCACGAATAAAAAAACTATATCTTTGTGAAAAGCACATTTTAGATTGAGATAGAAAGAAAAAGATGAAGAGGGGTGATTTCGGGTTAATAATTGATCCAAAACCACTCCCTCAATAAAGAAAATGAAACAAAGAATCTAGAGAGAAAATTAGGACCGACTTGGTGGAGAGGGATGAACTTATAAATACTTAAACACTGATAAAAACACAAGCTATCTTTTCATTTGCCTCTCTTACCATCTGTTTTTTTTTTCTTTTGTCAAATAGTATAATGCTTAGAAATTCTTCTTGAGAATCTAGAGTTCGAACTTCGAACCTTTATGTTGCAATATCTTTGTCAACTGAGATATGTTCACATGGACCCTCTTTCACCCTCTTTATTAAAATAGGAATGTTATTTGAATATCGAAAAATTAAGACCTATATTACACCGTATAAAAATACATCATTTATAACTATTAATTTTATTTGGAAAAAAAATTGTATCTACATTGGTTATAAATATGTTGTCGGACAACAAAATAACATTCCTCTTTTTTTAGGAAAGGATAACTCATTTCATCCGTAATAATAGAGAAAATACAATGTGGAGGATAGTAGAAAGTATTGAGACTAGCGTGTAATATAAACGTTATAGCAATGCTATGAGCGACTCTATTAGTTTGTCTCCTAATATAAGTTAGGACATAACTAACATTAGATGAAAGTAAAGCCCTACAGTAAGAGAGTAACCTTCTTAGTTCATTCTCATACAAGTTGTTATTAATCACTGCATTCACAATTGTCTGACAATCACTCTTGAAAATTACTCAATTTAAGCCATGATCAAGAGTAATTTGAAGGGCTTATTGAAGACCGGTAGCTTCACATTCAGCCACGGTTACATCAAAGGGGAAAATCAGGGAATGAACTTGGACAAGGTGTCCAAAGCTATCTCGAAAACAAATACATGTACCAAATTTACTTTCAGCTTCAAAAAGAGCATGGTTAGTGTTGCATTTGAGCCATTCTCCCTACGGTTTAGTCCAAGATGAAACAGTAGTGTGCACCTCATCATTGGAACAGTGGCACCATTTGTAATCTCGAACCGTATCTGAAGCTAAAGCGCAAGTTGCCTCAACAATAACGTATTTTTTCTCCCACAAGCAAGTATTGTGTGAACGTCAAATACTCCACATAATAGCCACAAGTCGAGTACGATCTTCCACATGAAAAACCACCACCTGATGTTACGTACCACTTAAATAACATTTCTCTTATTAGAAAAAAGTTTTTGCTTTTCGATTTCAACTTTTTTTTTACTTTTTTTTTGTGTGCATGCTTCTTTTACAAAAAAATCATAACTAAATTAATATTGTCTGAACGGGAACAAAAAAATTTGACCTAAGTGGTTAATGAGTTCCACCAAAGACAAATTATTCAGGAGAACTTGAGTTCAATTCTTGGATGAAACAATTTTTTACCAGACTTTACTTACCTTCCGACCAAATTCTGAATTATTAAGGACTATTTTTCTGAGAACCAAAGGATTAACAAAAAAATTGTCTCAACAAAGGTTATATTAATTGACTTTATTATCACCGAGTGGAAAGACTAAGGGTCTGTTTGGCAAAAATAGCGGATAGCTGATAAGCTAGCTGATAACTTATAACTTATGACTGATGACTGATGACTGATAGCTGATAGCTTATAGCTGATGACTGATGACTTATGACTGATAAGGTAATTGAAGTGTTTGGTAAAATTAGCGGTTCAACTAGCTGATAGATGTAAAATGACATAAAAAGACATTTTTATATCATTCAATTTTTTATTAAGACAAGAACAGCATACATTAATAATAATAATAATAATAATAATAATAATCCAAAATAATATCATTGTCATTTAAGTACGAATTAAGATAATCTTAACTACAATTATATTAATCCAAAATAATAATAAAAATAAGTCTATCGCCTAATATTCCATAATAAAACAGCAATATTGTTACGAATTTCCTTTGTCTTTGTTGATCTCCCATCTGGTCTTTCACTACATTGATTACCATCAACAATAGCCGGAAGTTCATCATGAGAAAAAATCGCAAACCTGAATGAAGAAAGGAGAAGAAACAATGGAGGAATGGTGGAGAAGGAGAATGACGATACAGAGAGAATGAAGAAGCAGTAGAACCTATTTTTATCTCTCTTTGCATGATCGTTGGTATTCCCTGTATTTAATACATTTATTTTTTTATTTTAAATTATAATAAAACATAAGGGGTAAAACTGGTATTTAAATAAAATAGTAAGGGTAAAAGAGGAAGAAAAAACAATAAGCTATAAGCTATAAGCTCAAACTCTACTTGAAATAGCATCTGAAAAATAAGTTATAAGCTCCTGAAATAAGTTATAAGCTCCTGACGAAAAGACTGTTACCAAACAAATCTTTTTTTGCCAGACAAGCTTATAAGCTATAAGCTATAAGCTATAAGCTATAAGACATAAGCTTGTTTTTGTGCCTTGCCAAACAGACTCTAACATGTTAGTGTCTTTTTATCTACTTTTTTACTGTCTTTAATTGCATATAGAGAAAATTTGAAATATCAATTTTGTCGTATACTATCATTAAAAAAAGATACACTATGATCCAATATTGTTGGTAAATAAGTTTAAAATAAATTTTTTTCTCAAAAAAAATATTTCTTTTTATGTTGTTCGATATTGCTCGTATTGTATTGAGATTGATCGTATTTTAATGAGATTTAACTACTTTTTTTAATTAATACTTTGATTATAAAATCATAAAAACGATAAAGAAGTCTTTTTTTAAAAGGCTAAGCAAATATATTAAAAAGCCAAAAAAAAAGTATATAATATAATTTAAATGAAGGATGTAAGTTCAAATTAATGTACTCATTCTCTTTGGTTTTGTTTTTGGTTAATAGACGAAATCACAATAACTATGAAAAACTCACACACTAGTGGAGGGTTCGAACTCCGATTACACGGCGTTCCGTCTAAACAATTTTAATATTTTTATCAGTTGAGTTAGAACTTATATAATTCATTTTATATATTGTCATATATTAAAAAAGAATATTGGTTCTAAAAAACATTAAAAGAATATTGATTGAATTCGATTATATTACCCACCATACATGGATATCTTTAAGCCTACTAATAGAAATTATTATTTTTTTGACAGAAATCAATTAAAACTATAAGAAATTTTCTTTGCTAAAAGTTAATTCCATGTGTTAATTACTTTTTACGGAAATAACAACAGCTAGTCAAAAACTCTAATTTCTTCTCCTTTATTCATCAAAGAGGGGTGATTTAGAGTTAATTTTTTACCCCAAATCATCTCTCTAAATTGTTTTTCTCTTCCCCTTTTAATTAAATAAGTGCTTTTCACATTTATTTAGTTTTTTCTTTACGGAAACAACAACAGCTAGTCAAAAACTTTAATTTCTTCTCATTTATCCATCAAAGTGGGGTGATTTAGAGTTAATTTTTTACCCCAAATCATCTCTCTAAATCGATTTCTCTTTCCCTTTTAATTAAATAAGGGATTTTCACATTAATTTAGTTTTTTCATTCATGATTTCTTCATCTTAGTGCGACATTGTTTTGCGTTTTGGTTCGTCGACTTTGTGTGACGTTGTTTGTCTTTATCGTCTAGTTTAGTTGTTTGTTTGATTTAGATTGTCAAATTAGTTTCGATACCGTGCATAATCAATCAATGACTTTTGTGTCGTCAACGCTGCATATCTGAAGGGATGTGTATTCCGATGACTTGAATATAGTCATATTTGTAGACTAATGTACTTTGTTGTATATGTTATCATGGATGTTGTGAGTTTCTTCTTGGACTCATTTTTAATGAATTTATATTGTATCGATATAATCTATCAATTTAATTGAATGAATGTCGTTTATTTTTAGTAAAACAAAAATAACATTCGGTCAAAAAGAAAAATCATTGACAAAAAAAGACAGAGACGGATAAACTGCGTCACAATGGAGCAAAGAAACAACTAAAAGTTGACCGAAAAAGAATTATCTTTTTTTTTTTCTAGCAACGAAAAAGGATTATCTACCTCACGTAATAGCACCCTTATATCCTTTTATTTTTATTCTTTCTATTTATCTTTAGGGAAATTCTTGTTTACCCATCAATAAAAGGTGGGTAATACTACCCATGTTGAGTTGGACCAATCAAAACAATGTATTTATATATCATTAAAAATAATATAAAACAAACAAATAACTTTGATTGGTGCCAACTCAACATGGGTTGTGTTACCCACCTTTTATTGATGGGTACCCAAGTTGTCACCTTATCTTTATATTTTACGAAGTCCTATTATATTCTTCAATGTTTGATGTTTCAAAACCACACCATCTGTATAATATCAAGTGTCGTTTAGAACTATTCATACTATGGAAGGAATCTATCAAACAAATTACTAAGAAAATCTTTTAACGATTATAGCTTCAGCGAGAGAGAGAGGGTGATGGTTCTAGGTTTCACCGGGAGCCATCGCGTCGGCATTCTTTTTCGCTAGAGGTGAGGTACTACGGGCAAGGAGGGGTTCAAGCCAGGGTGGCACAAAGGGGGGAGGGTGATCAAGGGGAATAGACTGGGGTGAGACCAAGGCGTAAGAAAGAGTTTCGACCGGAGGAACATGGACAAGACAGGTCAAGAGGCATCAGAAGGCATGGAGATATAGGATTAGGTCAGAGGTTTTTTGGACATGAAGCTTCAGTTTACGACAATTACAGGCAGGATTTTCCTAGGTTAACAACAAGTCAGTTTCATGGTGATGGGGGATGGAATCGGCAGTTTGATGATTATTCAAGGTCTCTGAGTGTGCGACGCAATAGACGGAGAGAAGAGGTTAGGCGCAGCCGCTCCATCACACGCAAGGGGGGCGTTTTTCTGTTGACGTTCGACGTTCTGTATCAGTTCAGGTGCAGGCTAAGAAGCAGGAAAACTCCTCAATCAATATTCAACACCGTAACAGTTCTGCAACTAAGGTACAAAGCGTCTATGTTGGGTTACGGAAGGGTTTAGAAGTTGTGGGGATGCTTTCGGACGTTTATGTGGATCGTTTTAGAAATGCAAAAGGACAACGTTATGGTTTTGCTCGTTTTGCCAATATGCGTGATGTTGATAAATTAAATAAAACCTTAAACAATGTTCTTTTTGGGGATTGGAGACTGTATGCAAATCCGGGCCGTTTTGATAGGTTTGGGGAAAAGGAGGTGACTGGTAAAGTTGTGTCTAAGGGAGAAAAAATGGTAGGTGCGAGGGTGGGAAAAAATTCGAGGGAGACTGGAGAGTGTGAGGTTGAGAGTGGAGAGAGGAGAAAAGCGGGAGCTTCAAAAGGTGAAGGGGGAGGTTGTTCGTACTAACAAGGAGAAGGACATTGTAGTGAAGACGGGGGCGAAGCTTGTTGTGGTCGTGAGTGAGGAGGGAGCTGAGGTGGGAGAGGTGAAGGGGGCCGAGTCTATTATGGGTGTTAGTGCTGAGGTGGCAATAAAGAAAGAATATTTATTGGTGCCTGATGACGTAATTTGGACAAGTAAAGGTATGACAGCGAGAATTTGAAATGGTGTGGGAGTTTCTATTTTTCAACAAGCAGTCATCGATGTTGGGTTTGATAATGTGAAGGTAGCACCATTGGGGGGAGGGGGGAGATAGATTTTTTTTTATACCAAGACGACAGAGTTGATGTGATGCTTATTTTCAATGAAGCGGCTGATTTTTTTAGGAGCTTTCTTTATGATTGTCGAGCATGGTCGAAAGACGGGGAAGTGCATTATGAAAGAGGGGCTTGGATTAGATGTTATGGGATTCCACTTCATGCATGGAATGTCAATTTTTTTGTGAAGCTGGTAGGTGAGAGAGGAAGAATTTTAAAGTTCGATGACTGTACTCTGCATAAGGTTAGATTTAATTATGCTCGCCTTTTGATTACTACTACTGTTTTGAGTGAAATCAACGAAGTCGAGAAATTTGAAATTCGCATTGTTGAGGATCTAGAGTTTGGAATAGCTGAGGATGCTTGTTTAGTGGAGTATGAGGAGGATAATAATGGGATTGTTCTTAACCGAATTGCATGCATGAGGAGACTCCGCTAGTGGATTCGATTGTTAATCAGTTAAAAGATGATTGGGTTGAAGAGAAAAAATTTGATGGTCCGATTGATGTTACCACACATAACAATTTTCCTCGTAAAGATGTCCCGAAACCTAAGGGTGACGTTTCTAGTGGAACAGTTCGAAATGATAATGTGGAGAGTGAATTTCTGCATTCTAATGAAGTAGTAGGTAATGTGAGCATTGCGGAAAAAGGCGTTAGCTTGAAAACTGGTCAGGCGGATAGTTTACTTTCATAAAAAAGTTCAAAGGAAAATAGATTTAGTAGGAGAAGTTCTTGTCCTCCGAAATATGATGAGGCATTGGCAAAGGGACCTTGGAGTTTTGAATGGTTGCAGAATTTTAATAATAACAAGAAAGTGCAAAATGTGCCCGGCTCTCTTCATAATCATTCTTTGACCCATAAGTCGAAGGGTGGGGGAATTAAAGAGCAATATCATCGTTCTCTAAGAGAAGCACCGACCTTATTGGATTTGAAAAAGGTGGCTAGATTGGCTTCAAAAGACCGTGTAGAATTGATTCGAAGTTTGAAAAAGTGTAAAAAGAAGAAGTTATCAGGGACTGTTTTGGTTGTTTTTTCAAATCCTTCAGTTGACACTTCGCTCTCCGTTGGTTCATCTAGTTTAGGTACTAATGGAGAGTGGAAGAATTGGATGGTTGTCCATGGTAATAAAAAATTTGTGGTTGATGATGTTGTTGAAATTGGTAAAGCTATTAGGGTGCAGTTTTCGGATAATAACAATATGTTTAATGTTTTGGCTAGAGGGGTTGGGAAAGAGACGAAGAATTCTATCGGGGAGGTTGAGAAGTTGGAGAGGGGTACGGTTGTGGAGGTGTGTGGGGGCGGGGAAGGGAGTGTAGGTGGAAGTGTTTGGTGTTTTTGGGGGTAGGAGGGTGCTATAAAGTTAATTTCTTTTAATGTGAGGGGGTTAGGTGGCAGGGAGAAAAGAAGAGAGATTCATAAATTGGTAAAGGAGAAGAGACCAGTGGTGGTTTGTTTACAGGAAACTAAATTGGAGGCAGTTAATGATTGTGTTTTTCAATCTTTATAGGGTTCTAAACCGGTGGGTTATTCTTATAGACCTTCAGCTGGTGCTTCTGGAGGTATTTTGTCTTTTTGGGATGTGTCTGAAGTTGAAGTTTGGTCTACTTTGAGTCTAGAACATATTCTTGTTATTCAGAGACGTTTTGTAAAAAGTAATAGAATGTTTTCTATTGCAAATGTTTATGCACCATGTGATAAAGGGGGTAGACAACAAGTTTGGGCTGCTCTCGGTGGTTTGATGGCGAGCAATAGTGATATTGCGTGGTGTATTACTGGTGATTTCAATGCAATAAGGTCCGCAAGTGAACGAAGAGGTAGGGGAATAGGTGACAGAGTTGAGGATTTTCATGATTTTAACTAGGTTATTAAAGCCAATGTGTAACACCCATACTAAATTATCTAGAATATTTAGCATGTGTATTATTCTGATACCGGATACATTAAAATTTTCAATAATAATAATAATAATAATACATACAATACAACTGAATGAGTACAATTGGCTCGCTTACACAATTATCCAAATGTCATAAAATACACTTTCATATACATATATATAGTCTGACAACCTCCTAAGCTTGTCCACAACGAGCAACTGCACTCCATCCAGCGTCTTCCTGAAGAATATCATCATGAACATCTCTTGTTAACCTGTAAACCTGCACCAGAAGGATTGGGATGAGACATAATGTCTCAGTGAGCTCCAGCCCAACCTACTGTTGGCAACCACGGGGGAAACCTAGGGTCGCCGTGCCTACTCTTGGCAATCTTGGGGATTCCTACGATCACCGTCATTCTCTACTTGATTCGCGATCAGGGGAAAACTAGGATCGCTATATGTCTTTATCTTATCTTGTACTTATCATATACATAATCTTATGCTTAATGATCGAGGGGAAGTCTATGATCACTTTCTTTTTCTGCAAGCTACTTGTCATATTCTCATATTAATTCATAAGTATCAATATACATCATTCTTAATCATCTTTCTTAATCTTTAAGATAGAAGTTAGCGTTGAACAAACAATAATTATCTGAGTTCATTTTACGGAGTGCATCCGGGTGGAGTAACCCCGAAGTACATCTCCCTTCTTACCGGTGAAATTCCTATCATATCAGGCTAACACCGGACTCCTCTTTCTTTGTGTGGCTGCCCTCGCGAGCGGTTACTTCACCATCCCAGCTGCCATTTAAGGCGGTACTTCACGGGGACCCCCTGTATTCTAACTAGCAAGACTACATGAGACACATTAACTTTCTTGACTTGGATGTGTAGCTGCCCTCACGAGCGGTAACTTCACCGTTCCGGCTGCCATTTAAGGTGGTACTTCACAGGAACCCCCTGTATACTAACTAACGAGCATACAGGAGACACATCTAGTCATTTAATTAACTTGTTCTTATTCTTTATATATATACGTATAACTTATAACTTATGCATATCTGATGCATTCTTTAAGTAAATCATTCTTAAATGCTTAACCTATGAAAAGGTTCTTAACTTTGAATATTAAATCTTCCTTGTGCATACGCACACTTAATTGAGTGCATCTTAATCATGCTATCTTAGGTGCATTCTCATTCTCATAATTTCTTATCTTAGGTACTTGTAAGTACGTCTAATACTTTTCTATAACCTTTTGCATATTAATGCATTCCTTAAGGGAATCAATCTCTCAATACTTAACATATGAGTATAGGGTCATAGGCTTATCGTTTTCACAAGCCACTGCTTGATTGTTAGAAACATTCCCATACCCGTCTAGTCTTGCCCTCACAATTCTAAACAATTCTAAGTTATTGCACAAATCCTTGTTCATCTATTCATTATGTGTTATATGCCCCTCGGATACGTCCACAATGGTGTTTTCCTTAGAAAATAAGGTTTTCTTTGAAAATGGTTACCAAATGCCTCGCCTGACGCGTACATAGCTCACTGAACGAGGCAGAACAGCCCTGGAAGGTCTGTCTGAACTCGCTAGGCGAGCTGCATCTCGCCGTGGCGAGTTGATGCAGGGAAAAATGTTGAAAACTCGCTGCAAGCTCGCCCCGAGCTCGCCGGGCGAGTTTGACAGTACAGAAATAGTTCAAAACGTGATTTTCCACCATTTTTTATTTATCTAAGCATACCCAGGCATCATAACAGTATAAGGAATGATTTACAACTATAAATTGATTGATATAAACATGATTGAACAAGGAATTGGCAAGCATAAGGGATTAGGGCACTAATTATAAACTTTGCTCAAAATACTAAATACACACCAAAAACTCTCAAAGTGGGTTCTAAAACCCCTAGGGAGTTCACCTTAAACTTTGATTACAGCTTGAATGCTTACTTGCCAACTTTTCCTCAAAACCCTAGCTCAAAATCCTTTCCTTTCTTCTTGTTTCCTCAAGCTAAGCTTGTCTCAAAGTTCCCACAATTATTGATTGCTTGGCATGAGAATTGAGAGATTGGAGATGAAGTTTGATGATTATAGAGGGATGGAGGAGGATGGCGTGGGAGAAGGAGTAGAGAGAAGGGAGAGGAGTTGAATTTTAGAGAGAGAAAGAGTGTTAGGAAATGAGGGAAATATGACTTTTGTCATATATAATGCCATAAATTGGTAATTACCAAATTGCCCTTTTTCTTAAAACATCTCTGATACGTCGTCTTACCATTGATGAATACTTGGGTCTGAAGCGGGATATTACACAATGTGTTGAGATAAAATTCAAAATCCCTATTTTAAGTTTTAAAGATGATAAAGATATTTAAATTACATTTTTATTAGGTTCTGATTATCTTTGTATTTAACTTGTGCATTTGAGTGTTTTAATTAGTCACAGGTTAAATATTAATGACGCGCAACAATCATATATATTTTGCTCCCATGAAACATCACGCAAAAGGCAATAAATTTTAAAGTCAAGCTTCCATACACAAGTATTAATGATCAAAGGAAGGCAAATGTATACTTTGGCATGTTGCAATTTAAAGCATCAAAAGGCCATTTAATTGACATTCTATGTGACAAATATGCAACGTTTGGAACAACAAGATTTTACCAAAATGGTTATGAACCAATGAGAATGCGACAACACATGACAAAAGTGAAAGTCTATGAATTGCTATGGATCAATAAGGAAGCAACAACCCTTGTTCTCTTGCATAAAACAAGGACACGGTTTTGCACTAGCCCTTGCAGTAAAACCACCTCTTGTCATTTCATTTGTGGACAAACCAAGTACATACAAAAGAAAGCTTTTGGCTGTAAAAGGTAGAGAATTGGCTGTAAAAGGTTGAGAAAAGCCTTGCTAGCTTGCATTCCAATTCTACACGTGAGAATTATTTCAATTGCTACAAAGGACAAAATGGAAAGTTGGCAAAGCTTCACATGTTGGAGCCAATAATTTCAAACTTGGCAAAGCTTGCACGTGAGAATACAAAAGCCTTGCTAGCTGTTTGTTTAACCTCACACGTGAGGACATAGACTTGTCCAAGGCTCACACGTAAAAAGAAAAGAAGGAAAGGCAGCGAGGATACATTATTTAATCCACCATGAAGTGCTTCCTTGCTTATAAATATTCAAGCAATCAGCAAGGTAGCAACACCAAATGAATGAGAAGCATAAGCAAAATTTCAATCACTCAAAAGCTCTCTTTTGTTCTTCATATAAAAATACTATAATTGCTCTTTTTCATGAGCCTTTTTAGTAGAATACAAGTACTTTAAAGTTGTTCAAATAGAATTTACTTCTTGTTGAAGAAGAAAAAGATTGTAAAAGAAAAGATTAGCTTGTTGTAACAAGTGTGTAAACTCAAGGGTAAAAGTGCTCGTTGTAAGAAAGATCAAGAAGATCAAGATAAAAGGAGTTGAGGTTAAGTTTTAACTCAACTACCTAGTGGATAATCTCACACTTGTGTAGGGACTGGAAGTAGCCTAGCTTGGGTGAACCAGGATAAATCTTTGTGTGTGATTTCTTCGTCCCTCTCTAATTTATTTTTCAATTTCACACACCTCACAATTATTATTATTTTTATCTATTCACTAACCAATTAACCAATTTCGAGTATTTACTTGAAAATCATTTATTGGTAATTTTTAACAGTTCACAATTCAAACTCCCCTTTCTTGTGAAAATTTATTACTTCACAATGTTCTCGTTGATCTCCCTTTGTGCGGTCGTGGATTTACTTGGTAGCGTGGTGATGGAGTATCTATGATCCGGTTAGATTGTTTCTTGTTATCAGAAGAGTGGTGTGTTGAATGGCCTAATTGTATTCAGAGCGCTCTTCACAAAGGTGTTTCTGATCATTGTCTGACTGTTTTGTCTCTTGATAATGAAAATTGGGGTCCTCGCCCGCTTATAATGTTGAAATGTTGGACTGATTTGCCAGGTTATAAGGAGTTTGTTAAGGTTAAGTGGTCTTCTTTAAATATTACAGGTTGGGTTGGTTTTGTGCCATCAGGTCTTATGTGCTCGTTATGGGGAAGAGGGGGTAGGTCGCGGTTAGGGGGTGGAGGTGGATCGGTTTGGTGGCAGTAATTGAACTCTATTGTGGAGGGTGTTGGGTTGTTGGATGAAGGGTGGCTAGTTAACAACATAGTTAGGGTGATGGGTGATGGGTCTTCCACTCTTTTTTAGAAGGACCATTGGTTAGGTGGAAACCTGTTGTTGATTAGGTTTCACAAATTGTTTGACCTCGCAGAGAATAAATTGGCTTCGGTTGCTGACATGTTCTATCTAGGTTGGGGGAGTTTGGGGAAGCTTGGAAATGGCGTCGTAGGCTACTTGCTTGGGAGGAGGAGTTGGTGAGGGAGTGTGTCGATTTTTTATCTTTGGTTGTTTTACAGGGTGATAAGGCGTATAGGTGGATTTTGAGATTTCATTCTTCTAATCTTTACATTGTGAGTAGCGCTTACCAGTTGTTGACCGAGGCTGTTGGTCATGACGCGGTGGACAATGATTACAATGACTTCCATTTTATCCTGTGGTTAAAGGAGGTTCCGTTAAAAGTATCGTTGTTTGCTTAGCGTTTGCTTCAGAATCAAATTCCTACTAAAGATAATTTAGTGTCTCGTCAAGTGCTCTCCATTAACGATCAACTATGCACAGGTGGGTGTGAAAGTATTGAGGATAGAGATCATTTGTTTGTTTCTTGTGTCTTTTATGGTAATATTTGGTATTTGATTTGTGGCTGGCTTGGAATTATTTTGGCAACTTCTCATAATCTTTTAATGCATCTTTGTCACTTCTGTGGTTTGGGTGGTGGTTCGAAATTTTTTTGTCTGGCTCTCATGATGATTTGGGTAGCAGCTGTTTATGTTATTTGGAAAGAGAGAAACAAACATATTTTTCAAAACAAGGAATAATCTATTCATTCAATTTGTGAGAATTTTAAACTTCTAGTTTTTTGGTGGTTAAAATCGAAGTTTGTCTCCTTCAATTTTCAATACAATGATTGGAGGCAAAACCATATGATGTGTCTCTCTGCTGTAACTTAATTTTTTCCTTTTGCTCTTTGTTGGCTCTTGTTTTTCTCTTTTTTTTTTTTGAATTGTATCTTAGATCTTTGATGTCTTTCTAAACACTTCTTGTGCTGGTTGACACTTTTTGTGGTTATATATATATATATATATATATATATATATATATATATATATATATATATATATATATATATATATATATATATTATTTTAGCCTCTTCAAAAAAGAAAATCTTTTAAGTATTTTTTTCACGAAAAATATTAATGGGTCTGTTTGGTAAAATAGCGGATAACTGATAAACTAGCTGATAGCTTATAGCTTATGACTGATGACTGATGGTTGATAGTTGATAGTTGATAGCTTATAGCTGATGACTGATGACTTATGGCTGATAAGCTAATTGATGTGTTTGGTAAAATTAGCGATTCAACTAGCTGATAGATGTAAAATGACATAAAAGGACATTTTTATATCATTCAATTTTTTTATGAAGACAAGAACAACATACATTAATAATAATAATAATAATAATAATAATAATAATAATAATAATAATAATAATAATAATAATAATAATAATAATAATAATAATAATAATAATAATAATAGTAATAATAATAATAATAATAATAATAATAATAACAACAACAACAACAACAATATCATTGTCATTTAAGTACGAATTAAGATAATCTTAACTACAATTATATTAATCCAAAACAATAATAAAAATAAGTCTGTACTGGCTGAGAGTACAATCTAGAAACTAGGGTTTTGGGATCTGTTTTGGTCATGTCTTGAGAATGATCCCAATTTTACTATTTGTAGCCTGAATTTGGGCTTAACTGGTCATGGTTTTGGGCCCAATTCGTTTGGGGCCAAAACCATGGCTAGAGCGCCCTATTTGATCCTAGGAGCTCTTTTAAGGGGTGCCTTTAGCATGACCCCCTGAGGTTATGTGAGATCTTCAGGTGAGCTTCGTGTCCTTCTGGAGGGCGTCCAACCCTACTTTAGGGCTTCAAGCCTTAAATGACGAGATTGACGGTCCAAAGTTTATCGCTTAATATTCCATAATAAAGCAGCAATATTGTTACGAAGAAGCAATAGAACCCATTTTTATCTCTCTTTGCATGATTGTTGGTGTCATACCTCATTTTTGACCCATTTTCGATTCGTTTTTCTCGTCTTTTTAAGCTAGAAATTCTCGTCGTTTCAGACAAAATTTCAGCAGGGAGGTATTTTAAAATACCTCATATTTTGTTCCGAAGGCGACCGTTTTTTTATTTTATTATTTTATTATTATTTTCTTTTTATTATCATTTGTTTCTTTTTTAAAATTCTTTTTTTATTAGTATTTTTCTTTTATTTTACTTATTTTTATTTCCTTTTTTTATTTCATTTTCGTTTTTTTTTTACTGCCTTTTTTAGTCATTTTAATCCAATTACCAGTCCAGACCCAGAGGGGCATTGTTGTCCATTTTTTCCTAACCCTATTTCAGAGTCCTATTTATAGTGCATTTAATGCACAATGTCAGGGCCAAGTACATTACCCAAAAAATCAGTCAGAGGTCAGAATAGTACAATCCGGCCAACCACCACTGCACCACCCTCAACCCGCCGCGAACCACCAACACAAAAAAACCTAAAATCCTTTTTCATCCTCTTCACTTCCTTTTCCAGAAATCAAAATCCTCACAAAACAGAAACTCAACCAAACAACCACAAATCGGCCACAACCGAACCAAACAACCACAAACACCCACAACTAACGCCAAAACCGAATCGGAACCAGAACAAGCTACCAAAACGGAACAATAAACCAAAGCCAAGCTAACCAACACAAAGAGGTAGATTTTCGAGATTTAAAATTTAGATCTACTCATTTTTAGAAAGTTTTTGAAAAATCCAAGCTCGGATTCGAGAGCAAGGACGAAAAGGATCTTAGAAAAGCTAAAAATTTAAAAAAAAAAAAACGAATTTTTTTATCTCCGACACGGTGGCGCCGCCGTCTAGGCCGGCGGCCACTGCGCCGGAGAACATTCTCCGGCGAGAGGGAGAGAGCTTCGGTTAGAGAGAAGGGAGAGGAGAAGAGATGAAGAGAGAGAGAAGGGAAGTGAAAGAATGGGGGAGAAAACCAGAAAAATTATCTTATACACCCATCCAAACCAGGCCCATTTTCGGCCCATCTTTCTCTCTTTTCCCTCTACCTTTCTGACTGCTATTCATACCTCCCTCTACCCCTTACTGCACCCCCCTTCTATCTTTCCTATTCTTTTTCTTTCATTTCTTTTTAGTTATTTATTCTTTTTTTTTTATTTTTATTATTTTCTTTGTTTATCATGCATTTTATTTTACTGTCTTTAATTTTCTGTACATCATGCATTTTTATTTTCTTTATTTATTTTATGCACCATATTTATTTTCTTGTCTTGCATCATGCATTTTTATTTTCTTTATTTATTTTATGCATCATATTTATTTTATGCCTTGCATTTTTATTTTCTTTATTTATTTTATGCACCATATTTATTTTATGTCTTGCATTTTTATTCTCTTTATTTATTTTTATGCACCATATTTATCTATTGTTTTGCATTTCGTGCATTTTTATTTCTTTTTAGCATATTTATTTTAATGCATTTGCAATTTTATTTTATTATTTTTGTCATTTATTTTATTTCCTTTAGAATGTATTTAGGAACAATGTAAAAATATAAATGAGAATATGCACCGACACCACATTTATTTATTCTGCTTTATGTCGAAGACTGTCATACCCCATTTTTTGACCCATTTTCGTATCGTTTTACTCATTTTTTAAAGCAGAGAATTTTCGTCGTTTCAGACGAAATTTCGGCAGGGAGGTATTTTAAAATACCTCATGTCAATTTTTTGTTTCGTTTATTTATTTTATTTTTTATTACTTTTACTTTTTACTTTTAATTTCAGTTTTTGTCATTTATTGTCATTAATTTCATTTTTTTACTATTTACCATTTATTTATTTCTTTTTTATTATTATCATTATTATTATTTTACTATTATTATTTTTATTTTTCCATTTTTTTTTGTCCAAAGTCCAAGTCAAACACTGCAGCGCCCCATTTTTTGCTGGGTTTTCATCATCACAAATCTCAAAAATCCTCACAAAATCACAGCAAATCATTTCCCACATTAATGCTTGCCAGAAATCTTATCTAAGATCTGCAGAGAAATCAACTTGCAAGTTAATCTTTTGAGTCATGAAGCAGCTCAAATTCCTCTATATAACAGTGTATCAAACACAAAGAAAAAAAAGGAAGAAATTTTGAAAACAAAACAGATTTTTTTTCAGCAAAGCAAACCCATACACAGCAGAACACAACACGCCCCTAACATAACTTAGCCCCCCTAACACACAAACACAACCCAGCCCCCCTAACATACCACACACCCACACAAAGCCCCATACCCAGCTACACCACACAAACTCGTAGCACAACACAGCCCACGCAAGCTTTCAAGCAACATAAACCACACGGCCACACACACATAAATCACACGGCCAAACTCAACACAGCCTACACACGGCCTAGCACCCAAAACAACAGCACAACCACGCACAAACGCAACACACACACACGCACACAGCATCAAGACCGAACCACAACACCAAGAACCGAAGCAAAAAGGGAAAAAAAAGAGGTAGATTTTCGAAATTTAAAATGTAGATCTACTCATTTTTAAAACGTTTTTGAAAAATCCAAGGCCGGATTCGAGAACAAGGACGAAAAGGATGTTAGAAAAGTTGAAAAGTTTTAAAAAAAAAACGAATTTTTTTCCTCCGGCACGGTGGCGCCGCCGTCTAGGCCGGCGGCCACCGCGCCGGAAATCACCTCCGGCCGGTTGGAACTAGAGAGAAGGGAGAGAGAAGTGAGAGAGGCGGCCTAGAGAGAGGAAGAAGTGAGAGAAAAGTTTGTGAAAAATGAAAAAAATGTGAAGGGTTGGGGTTTAAATACCCCCTCCCTGATTCAGTGTGCGTGGGTGTACGCGTTAGCGTTCACCCTCGCCCCCTCAGACCATCTGATTCAGATCGTGTGGCTCTGGCTTTTCCCCCTTGTGATCAGATCAGGGCCATCTGATTAATCAGACGGCCCAGATCAAATCACGTTGGCCCGATGCATTTTGGGTCTGTTTATTTAAATCTGAACTCTTTTTACTTCCAGCACCCCCAGTTTTATTTTTTACACCTCCCTATTTTATTTCTTTTATTTTCTTTGCAAATTTTTATTTTTTCCTTTTTATTATTATTTCCTTTTATTGTTTTTTTGTTTCTTAACATCTCATTTATTTACCTACCATATTATCTCATGCATTTTTTTTATTTATTTATTTATTTCTATTTGTTCATTTTATTTTGCATTTTTTTTTATGTCATTAGCATATACATTTAGGAACAAAACGTTTAAATATGCATTGTATTATTTTTCATTTTTCATAGTTTAATTCATAATCCAAAAAACAAAAATCTTTTCATTTTGATCCAAAACCGTTATTTATTCCCTCGCATTCAGTTATATTATCGCATTTAATTTCTTTTTAACTCCAAGTAAAAATCATAAAAACCATAAACATTTCAAATATTCAAAAACTTCATCAAAAAATATTCTTCATTAACAAAGCCTTGGATTTCAAACCAAGCAACTTTCTTTTAATCAAACTTCAATCAATCTTAATCATATTAGACTTTATTTTTGCAATTAAAATCAATCAAACTTCACTCACTCGCCACTTTGGCTCATTTTATCTTTCACAAACATTTTCAAGCTTTAAAATCAACATAACTAATCACTCGGCTTTTTTACCCCGAACTACATCGGTTTTGATCCCATTTGGGTATGTAGGCAAAGGACCTTGTCCTTCCAAACCAACCAAACAAAAATCAACGAAAACAACAAAAACATTTTCTTTTTTTTAAATTGAACAACAAGCTTGTTCATTTGGTTGCAACAACTAATTTGAACATTTAAAGCTTTTTCATTCGAGTTCTAAAACCGAGTGTTTTGTTAGTTTATACATTTTCTTAAAATTCAAGCGAAAATTGAATGAAAAAGGGTGGTTTGACGTATGTCTCTCCTTTCCCCGATCGGACAAACACTTGACGTATGTCTCGTTGCTTAGACGATCGTCATTCTTTTCTAGCTTCCCCAAAAATACGTTTTTTTTAAATTCAAACAAAACTTGAATGAAAAAGGGTGGTTTGACGTATGTCTCTCCTTTCCCCGATTGGATAAACACTTGACGTATGTCTCGTTGCTTAGACAATCGTCATTCTATTTTCCAAAACGAAGCATAAAACAAATCCAACTCGCCAATTTTGGCCCTTGTGGTCAATCCGAACCTTTCGCGCCTTTGCGCGTTTATTTTCAACCCTTTACGCCTTGCGCGATTTTATCGCCTCCGTGCGTTTGTCTTTTATTTTCAACATTGTACGCCTCCGTGTGTTTGTCTTTATTTTCAAACCTTTTACGCCTCTGTGCATCTGTCTTTTTTCCCTTTAAACATTCACGCCTTGCGCGAGTTCATCGCCTTAGCGTCCATCTTTCATCATGTTAGAACTTTGTACGTCTTCGTACGTTTTAAAACCTTTGTTCAAGTCCGAGTGCAAAATCCTTTTATCAAATCATTTACTTTTATGCATTGTCGTCAATGAACAGTTCGGCAACATCCCGAACAGTTGACATTTACTTTCATTACTTTCTCTTTTTTTCAAACTTTTTCGCTCGGACGCGAACAAATCTTTTTAACTAAAACGAACCAGCGTACAAACTTCTTTTTCAAAGAACTACGTACGCTTTGAATTCTCCGACTACCGGGAGATACGTAGGAGCAAGATCGTCATCTTGTCAAGCCCGTTAATAATAAAAAAAAAATTTCTTTTCTCTTTCGTTTGTTTTTATCTCTTTCTTCACCTCACATTATATTTTCTTTTTCCTTTATATATATATGATTAAGCGTGCAAGCAAAACGTCAAAAGACATTTTAAGCCTAAGTTAACTAAGAGGTTCCCGTTGAGTACAACGGATGTGAGGGGTGCTAATACCTTCCCCTCGCATAATCGACTTTCGAACCCAAAATCTTTTTTAAGGTAATTTCGAACTTTTTTCCTTTTTCCCCGAAAAATTAAAAGTTCAGTCGTGATTTAAAATTAGTGATTCAATGCTTCCCAATAGCTTGATATCCGAAATTCGACGCGACAAAGACGATAATGTAATAAGGACCGTATCCGAGGAAAAGAACCCTCACTTGATCCAATGTCATTTTGAGGGATCCGGCGCGTTTGAATTATCTCAGCATAACTTAGTCTCTGGAGCTTAGGACTTAATCAAAATTTTCTCAAAAAAAGTCGAATAGTCAAAACCCAAAAACATTTCATATAATCAAGATCTCAAAAAAAGTCAAACTTTGAACTTTCTTTTTTTTTTTTAATCAAGTTTTTAATCAATCTTTAATCAATCAACCTCTTTCTTCAATTAAAATCAATCAAACTCACATTTTTATTCTTCTATGCCTTTTCGGCCTCTTATCTTTCTCAAAACATTTTTTTCAAACTTTAAAATCAATCAAAATCAATTACTCGGTTTTTTACCCCGAACTACATGATTTTGATCACATTCGGGTATGTAGGCAAAAAACTTTGTCTTTCCAAATCAACAAAATAACAAAAACATTTTCTTTCTTTTTTAAACTCATCTCTTTAATCTTTTCACACTTAGGCATTTATTTTACAAACAAATAATCAATTTAGCATAAAGATAATTAAAAACAAGAGGTTCCTATAGAGTACTATAGACGTTTAGAGTGCTAATACATTCCTTTTGCGTAACCAACCCCCGGACCTTTGATCTCTAAAAAATAGGGTTTTTTCGAACTTTCTCCCTTTTCCTCGGAAAAATAAAAGATCGGTGGTGAATCTTAAAATTGTGAGTCAACGCTAATTAATAGCTTGATATCCAAAAATCACCGCGACAGTTGGTATTCCCTGTATTTAATACATTTTTTTTTATTTTAAATTATAATAAAACATAAGGGGTAAAACTGATATTTAAATAAAATAGTAAGAGTAAAAGAGGAAGAAAAAACAATAAGTTATAAGCTATAAGCTCAAACGCTACTTGAAATAGCGTCTGAAAAATAAGCTATAAGCTCCTGAAATAAGCTATAAGCTCCTGACGAAAAGACTGTTATCAAACAGGTCTTTTTTTGCCAGACAAACTTATAAGCTATAAGCTATATGACATGAGCTTGTTTTTGTGCCTTGCCAAACAGACTCTAAGTTTTAATGTCTCCCTTCGAAAATAAAAGTATGTTAATAATGTCTATAATAAAATATATTTCATTTTGATCACCTATATATATATATATATATATATATATATATATAGTATATGAGTCTGGATCCGTTGACACTAGATGTCAACGGATAGTTTGACAACAAATCTCAACCGTCTATCTTTTTTAATCAATGGCTAATAATAGTTTTTAAAATTAACTCATCTGAGTATTACTTAGCAAACCCTTTACCATTCCATACCTTTTTTTTTTCAATCGAATCCTTTTGCATTCCATACTCTCTTTTTTTCAATTATTGAAACACAAATTATTGTTTTTTTTCTTCACAAAATTAGTAAAACCCAATTTGAAAGAGAATGAAAATTTGGTTTTCTCCTCCAAATCCAATCATCGGTATTCTTTCTTCACCTTGATTCCTCATTGGTTAATTCCTCCCATATGGATCACAAACTTTATGCCGACATGTCCCCTTTTGTTCAAACCCAATTTCTGTAAAATGAGATTATTATAGGTGTGTAAATTGAGTTTATGAATCAATTTGAACTGTTGTAAATCATTCAAACAAGTGCATATATGAAAGACCGAATCCATGGCTTATGGGATATAGAAAACCCTTTGATTTAAATTTGAGGAAGTGGCCAATTAAGGAGTTGGCCGTGTAGAATTTGAGATCGGGGAGAAGAAACCATTTTAAATGAATAATTATATATGGCGAGAGAAAGGATGAGAAAAATATATTTGATTCTGTACCAAAAAATATTTATTTGACCAAAAAAAATATTTCATTTACTATAGTATCATTATTGATACGATTATCATTAAAACAATTACGTGTACTTTTGGTAACAGTTAACTAGGTGTATTAAAATACAATAAAAAAGAGTAAATTATGTTTTGTAAAAAAAATGAGTAAATTATGAAAAAAGCAATTAATATATATTTTTATTTGGGTTGGAGCACTTGCTTAAAAGAGTCTAAATCTCTTACCATCTAAAACAATCAAATATTTTAAATATGATGATACTTAGGAGGGTGTATTGGATTAGGATTTTAAGAGATTTTAAAAGACTTTTTTACTATGAAAAAGTCTTGTGGTATTCAATCAAGACTCTTTGCAACTTAAAAAAAGTCTTGTGGTATTCAATTAAAACTTTTTGTCATTTAAAAAAAGTCTTGTGGTATTCAATCAAGACTCTTAATCACTTAAAAAAAGTCTTGTGGTATTCAAAATCATTCAAATTTTAAAGGTTTGTTTAATAAATTGGATTTTGATGGATTTTGTGAGATTTTCTAGTGAAATTTTAGCATGAAAAAGTCTTTCATGAAAACATGAGATTTCTTAGGATTGTTTTTTCTTTTAAGATTTTACTATCTCTCTCTTTCTCTCTCCCTTCTCTCTTCCTCTCTCTCTCATCTCTCTCTCTCTCTCCCCTCTCTCCCCCCCCCCCCTCTATCTCTCTTTTTTTTTGATAAATCAAGAGCACAATGATATAAAAAAGGAATAGATGACATTCGAAAGTTGAGATGTCTTGCAGATTTCGGTCCTTGTCAGGTATATATTATTAAAAAAAAAAATACAAAAAAATTGGGTGACATAAACCTAGCTAACCCAGTAAATCCACGCAAAGTGTATATCAATCCAATCAGGTGATACGAAAAAATAAAAACAACACAAGTGAATGTCTAAAGTGTGGTGTATGGACAAACCGTCAACACAAAACGAATCCAAGAACTAACAACTCTTTGCAACACCAACAAGGATAATGTCTCTTTTGAGCCAAACACTCCAACATCAAACAGGTAGGCTGATGAAGATTTTGAAATCTCCCCCAATTTATATAGTACCAAACTTCGTGAAGGTGAAAGATTCGACCGCCAACACGTATACAAAACATTGTGAAATAAAATAAAATAAATAAAAGTTTGTAATAAGAATATTGTGAAAGTTTTCTTTTCGACAATTCCTTAAAATTCATAAAATCTTTTAAAATCTTATAAAATCCCTAAAATCATTTCAAATCCTTTAAAATCTTATGATGTAAATCCATTAAAATCCAAATTGTAAATCTTGATAGTCTTTTAAAATTTTGAAAGTTATTAAAATCATGCAAAGTCTTTTAAAATCCTCAAGACTTTTTTAAACAAAAATTATCCTTTAAAATCCTAATCCAATACACCCCCCAATACGAGATTTTTTTGGTGGTGACTTAATATGAGATTGAAGTAGTGAATAATGTCACATCAAATCACTTAAATATTTTATTAAAAAAACCACAAATCCTAATTCAACCAGTAAAAATGATTTTCTTCTTGACTAAAACAAGCAAAAATGATAAAATTGTTAGATTCGACGCCGTGAACAAAGAATGAACTCTGACTCCTCAACTTATTTTTATTTAATGTAAATCGGGTGTCCTCTTCGGACACAACTGCGGAGACTAATCCATCGAGCATGTGGAACCCAAATGGGCGGCAAACTCTCCTTAAGAGTTTTAACGCTGCTGCATGTCCAATGCTGGATTCGAACCCAAAACCTTGGTTAAGCTAGAAGAAACTCGCGTCATCTCATCTAAGCGCTCTTGAGTGACTCCTCCACTTATGTGTATGAGTTCTAATTAATAGTAATTTATTCTATCTAAAAAAACACTTAAATACCGATACAAAACTCAAGCCAACGTTCCATTCCCTCGTCTCACAGTCTTTATTAAAAACAAAATGTTTTTTTTTTCGAACAAGATTAACACCGTAAATAATACATTATTTATAAGTATTGAATTGACTAGAAGAGAATAAAAAACAATTAAAAAATAAAACCGTATCTACACAATATATAATTACGTTTTTAGACAAAATAACATTCCTCTTGTTAAAACAAGTTTTTGCTTTTCAAATTCACCTTTTCTTTTTACTTTTTTTAGTAGCTTTTTTTTTTGGACAAGATTTTAGTAGCTTCTTATTTATTTTAATTATTAGAGTAATTATATTTCCTTTCTTATAATTTTAATTGGTCCAACTACTAACAATAGATGTAGCAAGCAAGCATAGCACATAAGAGGAAGAAAAAGAGCATGAAGTATCCAACCAAAGAAGACCAAGTTTAACAATTTTTAATTCTAATTGGACCGGTAAGGTGGCACATTTTATAATACCTAAGTTACAAAAAACATATTCTATGTTTTTCTTTTGCCTTTTCTTCTGTCGCAGGTTTCGCTTTGATGAAGGGTTTTTAGGTTCTTTTTTGACTATAACCTTTTCTGTTTCTCTGATCACACAGTTTTCAATTCTGAACAAAATTTGTGATTTTGAGAAGTGGGTTTCTTTCAAAATCCCAAATTGAAGTGTCTATGCTGAGAATTTATTGAAGAAAAAAATATTCATCAAGTTGTTCAAGTCAACCCTTGTTTTTGTCATGGATAAATTTTGTTTTTTAAAGTCTTCTTTTTCTAAGGTATGAATGTTATGTTACAGTAAAGTTTTTATTTTTCTTGTTTGTTGAATTTGAAGGCAATTCTATTTTTTGTATGGTGTGTTTTTGTTTAAGGATGATGATTGGTTTGAATCTCTATGTCTGTATTTTTACCTGTTTTTTTGTTATTGGTTTGAGGGAAAGCTTGAGTTCTATTTGAGATTCATGTTTATGTATGAAATCATCAATATTAGTATTAGAGTAATGATCCATTTCTGTTTTATGGAAAACAATAAAAAAGTGATCCTATTCGGTCCCTCACAATTTTCTCACTGTCCAATTCAGTCGCTGACAAAAAATAAACGCAAGTTAATCTTTGACATTTTTCATATTGGGGACTAATTAGTCCCCGATATGAAAATGTCACAGACTAATTTGTGTTGATTTTTTGTCAAGGACGGAATTGGATCATTATAGAATTGTCGGGGACTGAATCCAACCAAAGAAGAAGAGATCGTTCTTGTCCCATGGTTTCTGGAATCAATATAAATAATCTAAGAAGGGATCGTAGTTAAAAAAACTTTCAATTGAAAGAATCTTAGTATTATTATTCCATGTATAGTGTATCTAGGTATCAATTGTATTTGATTACCTTGGGAAGGGAACTTGGCTCCTTCATCCTGATGTGCCCCCTTGGTATTTCTCGTACTTTATTGTGTTACAGTTGCATGTTTAGTAATTTTGTTTTCTTGTATAATCATTAATGTTTTGGTCCTAATGTTTCTGAATGTTTTGGATCCTTTTGTTTTGATTATTTGCATATTAGCACTTATGTTTTGTCTTGATTCTAATGTTTGCTGAATAGTTTGGATCATTATGTTTTAATCTCTTAATGGTATAGTAATTACTGCTGTACAATTTACCTGTATGTATTTTAAGATCTATCACCATGTAGGTTAAAAGTCGGCTGTACAAAGTTTTAGGTTTTTGACATTTTGGGAATCCATGACCATAATCTTTGTTTTTAAAGAAAATTGTATTGTAGTTGAAATAACTTAGGATATTGGGAGTGCAATGCATTTGTTCATTTTAGATGAGTCTCAAATCATTACTTTTTCCAACTTCTTTGCTGTATGCTCCCTCAAGCTGATTTATTTTTCTTTTACTTTGTTTTGCTTGATTTTATAGCTTGTATCCACGCGTTCATCATCCAGCACCGGAAAAGGGAAAAATCATGAAGGCTCAATAAAGTATGGTTTCACCCTAGTGAAAGGGAGAGCCAATCATCCAATGGAGGATTACCATGTCGCCAATTTTGTGCAAGTACAAGGAAAAGAATTGGGTTTGTTTGCTATTTACGATGGCCACTTGGGGGATCAAGTGCCTTCATACTTACAGAAAAATCTATTTTCCAACATTCTAAAGGAGGTATTGACTCTGAAAGTTATGAAAAATGAGTAAATACCCAATTCAGTCCATGAAATTGTGCACTAGTATCAACTTGACCTCCGCTTTATCGAAATTGCGAAATAGCCGCTAACAGGGACCAAAGTGATTGTCGTTTTGAAAAGATGGTTCTATTTTAGAATTTCGATAAAGCAGAGGATCTGATTGATACAAATGGACAATTTCAGGGACTGAATTGAGTATTTCCTCTGAAAAATCATTGTAAATTTTCTATGCTAATTTGATCAAAATTCAAATTTGAAATTCTAGATTCTTATACTTTTTATTTTTATCATAGGGTGCATTTTGGGATGACCCTGCTGCATCTATATCAAAAGCATATCTTAACACAGATCAGGCAATTCTTTCACATAGTTCTGATTTGGGGCGTGGTGGATCAACAGCTGTTACTGCAATATTAATCAATGGTCAAATGTTATGGACAGCTAATGTAGGAGATTCACGAGCAGTTCTTTCAAGAAAAGGTCAAGCAGTGCAATTGACTACTGATCATGAGCCTAACACAGAACGAGGCATCATTGAGAATAAAGGCGGTTTTGTCTCCAACATTCCAGGTACTTAAAAATGCTCTCATTAACCATTATTCCTCTGTTTCCAATCTGTCTGCTTTCAGATTCTCATTTTTTGTTTGGATTTGTCTTTCTCGTTCAGTATATAGCTAGCATTTTGTGTAAAGAAACTATATTTTTTGTTGGAGTGCTTCTTTATAACAAGTACATATTTGTATAAATGTATGTGTCTTGTTTCATAAACCATAACTGAATTCAAATGTTAAAGTTTCTTTCTGTTGTTTAATATATCATGGATGGAAGTAGAAAACGTTGACATAACACCTATTGTGCAAAAGATGGTAGAATCTCACTTTAAATAGTTTTAGCATGTGTGCTGAAGATATGAAGAAGTGCTGGAAAAGAGGATAGAATTTGTGCGTGCAATGTTTTATCATTAGATATGATTCATGATAGGATATTATAGTGCTGTTATGTAGCTGATACTGCCTAGTAGAAAAAAGCTTTAGTTGGTTTTGTTGTTGTTTAGTGCATCGCAAACTGCTTTATGGTTGTGGTTTCAATTGGTTGTAAGCAGGCCATGAAATTAGGTTGAAAAGAAAATATCCTCTTTTTTTCATTTTTTTTTTACTTTTTTCTCAAACCATATTTTCCATAATCCACGTGATACTTGGCGGGGAACTCAACTGTGTCCATATACTGATAATTTCAAATAGTTCTACCAGAAATTTAGAACTACGAACTTCAGTTGTTTTTTGCGCAGTCAAATCACATTTGTTTACCTAGTAACAAAGAAACAACTTATTCATATTGTGATGTTGTTTGTTACAGGCTTAGGGTGTAAGTGGTAGGATTCAATTGACATACACGGCCTGTGAAAATATTTTTTACACGGTCAATCAATTGTAATCGTCAAATCATTAAAAATGTTTGAATTACTTTAAAAGTTACACATATGATCAATCGTAATCATAAAATCGTTTTTTTTTTACATCAATAGTGTATCAAAATGAAATTTGTAATTGATATTGTTTCTTTCAACATCACAATAACATTGGCAATAATCTTTGGTATTTCTCAGGCGATGTCCCTAGAGTAAATGGACAACTGGCTGTTGCTCGTGCATTTGGAGACAAGAGCCTAAAGTCTCATTTGCGATCAGACCCTGATGTACATAGTACTGATGTAGATGTTGATATTGACTTTCTAATCCTTGCAAGTGATGGACTTTGGAAGGTATAATCATTCCAACCCAAACACTTGTTACTTAACTAAAAATTAAGTGCATGTTTAGATTAGTGACAAGTTCGACGGAATCATGGCGTTACTGATATCAGTAAAGCTAAATTTTGAAGCTTCAACAAAATCATAGGGTCCTTGTGATTTTGTTAAACTCACCATGATTCCAAACATGTACTAGAGCATATTTGGTTATTTTCATTGTAGTTTCTTTTAAAGGTATTTATTTAAAAACGGAAATCATTTTTGTTTGCATATGCAAAAATCAGGTAATGGCTAATCAAGAGGCAGTTGATATTGCTAGAAAGGTGAAAGATCCACTGAAAGCAGCTAAGCAATTAACAGCTGAAGCATTAAAAAGAGAAAGTAAAGATGATATATCTTGTGTTGTGGTTAGGTTTAGGTGATGATTGATACACTTCAAATCAGGTTTCTTGAAGAATGAAGTTTATAGCACTAAAATAAGGGTATATACATATCTCTACATGACATGCCAATTCATGTGACTGCAACAACACATATTATACTACAACATACTTGGTTGGAGTTAGTTCTGACTAAATTCATTTAGGTAATTTGTTAAAGGAAAAGGAGGGTGTGTCAACTTTTTGAATTTGTTTACTGATTAGATTTTGTTGGTTTGAGATTGTTTGATTTGATTTCTTTTTATTTCAAGTGTGAATATTAGGAGTCTGCATAAGAGAGAAGCCAACTATATGTAGATTGATTGAGAGATTATATGCATCTAATTACTGGTTGCATAATTGCTATTGTTTTGTTTGTTGAAGATTGGTCCCTTCCATATTTGTTTGTTGGAGTGTGTCCTGTTTTTCTTTCGACGGAGTTTTTCTTTTTCTTCTCACGACGAAGAGTTTTGTCGTCTATATGGTCCTACACGGTTATAGAGATAGCATAAATTGTTTTTGATGAATTTATGAAAGAGTTACTCTGCAAAAATAAAAAGTGATCGGCATTTTCAAATTACTTAATTGTACTTTTGATCTTTCAATATAATGCTTTGATGATTTTTATTTCAAATTTTTCCAAATTAACTGATTTTGATCCATCTTTTGAGTAACTTGAGTTGACAGTCAATAGCCATGCCTGGACACACATGGAAGTAAATAGATGAACGGATTTAAGCTTTGAACCTTGTGACATTGTTGAGCAATGACTAGTTCCAACCAAATAAACGTGCATGAGATACACTTCATATGTTGGTAAAATAACTTTTGCTTTTCAACTCTCTTGGATTTCTTATAATAAACTTCAAACACAACTCAAAAGTCAAGTGAAAACTCAAGTAAATAGAGAAAATACTTGGTAGGTTATTAATATTTGGACACTCTATTTAAACACACATATACATTTGAGAAAAGATAGAAAAAGAAAAGAATTAAATAACGTGTATTTTTAAAAATAATTAATGGATTTGTATTTTTATGTGTGTGTCTATTAATATGTTGAAATACTTGTGACCATGTAAGACTTCCTTCGTAACTAGTCTCTTATATAACACAACTTAACTTTTAGAAAGACATGCCAAAAAGAAATACATCGCAAGTGTTAAAATAAGTTATTTTAACGAAATTAAATCGGAAGTGTTCAATACAATCTAACATATCGACTAATATTTGAACACTAGAAAGAAGAAAAAATAGTTTTACAAACGGAAATAGCATCACCAAACCCAATCACGTCATTCCCAATGGATAAAAAACTATCTCCCACCACCTTTGAATCAAGCTCAAAGTCTTTAGGACCCAAATTTAGTTCATGAACCTCGTTTTGACTTTAAAAAAACATAATTTAAAAAAAAAACATTTTTTTTCATGAAGCAAATGTTGTCTTATTCATTTGAACTTTTTTGTCTTAATTTCTTCTTGCATTAATTTTTTTTATAAGATCTTGCATACATTTTTGGGATGCTAACTTAACCAATCATGGAATACAATTTTTCTGAAGTATTTGGGAGAATTATTAACCATACTCCAAAATTTGGTATTGTAGCCCCTACAATTTATCATTATCCGAAACATGGTTCTCTCAAGTTTTTAAAGTTAACAAAAAAAAAATTTATTTTTACTATCACAATGAAGTAAAAGTGACATCAATAGTGAAAGAAAATACAAACAGTAAAATATTATTGAGATTATATTTCTTCACATTTAAGATTTCACGTGTAAGTTCAGGGGTGCAAATAGCAAGTGTATTGGCATGTCTAACACAATTCTCATAGTTTTAAGAACCCTAAACAGAAATAGACTAAGTTATTGGCCCAAACCTTCTAGGGTTTCACTATCCTCCTCCTATATATACAGCAGAATGAAACCATATCACACTAATTATAATTGATTCAATTCCGTTTCACACATGTCATATTAACTTGATTAAATGGTTTCTCATTCTTGGTTTCTCGTTATTCATTCATATTTGTATGAGTTATTTTGTAGGGTTTCAGTAAAAATTCAGAGTGAATGAATTGCCTCTTCTTTCAGTTGCAAGAGCTGAGATCTTTGGATCGATTACTTGACAACTTTGTTCTGGGGGCATATATTTATTTTCTGACCAAAATCTTTGGGGTACTCACAATTTTCCAGATTTAAGGTTTTTCTGTTCTTATGGATCCCCTGTTTTGGTTACATTTCCAGATCTAGGTTTAATAATTTCATAATAATATTTCTTGTGATTAAGGTTGATTGTCTTTTATTAATGATTATTGTTTTGCGTCCATTACCAATTCTGAAGGATTTCTTGTTCCTTTTGGTGTAATGGCTCGGACGCTAAATTGATAGTGTGGTGATCCTGATTTATGGTTTACTTCAATACCATTTGGTCTTGGAAACGCCTCATATAGTTTGTTCTACTATTTCTATAGGGAAGTAAAATTAATCTATTAGTTTATCATTAGTAGTAGTATAGTACTACACATATTGGACTGATGCAGAACTTATATGCTAACCAAGTTACAAATTTTGTATTGAAAAAAAAAACATATTGGCTCTTTTGATAGTAAGGTAAGAATACTTAAAACACAAGATGTATGTTAAAAAATCCACTATTGTGTGTTCTCAACCCCTTTTGTGAGCCAAAGTTATCAATCTCCGTGCATTGTCAAAAGAGCCATAAGCTAGAATTTTAGATCAACATCTAGTTTCAAAGTTTAGATTTAGATTGGAGCTCACTGAATGATCACAAGCAAACATGAAAATAGGAATACAAAATTCATTGATCACTTATTTATACAAAAACTATTTTAAACTTTTTTTATCAATTTATTTCAAGATAATTTTTAAGAGAAAATAGAGTAAGCGCAGTCACTGTAAAATAGTTTTACATTCATGTCAAATAAGAATAAAGTATTTTGTATAGTTATTTATTAAAGTGGTTGTAAAGTGGCTGTATGTGGTGATTTGATGAATTTTCAAAAGTGGCTGTATGTGGTGATTTGATGAATTTTCGTTGAACACTAGTCGATATATATATATATATATATGATTATAAGAAATGGTAATACGAACTTGAAATAAACATTAGCAATTTTTTGGAAACATAGAAAAATAAAGATGGAAGGCAAACTTTTGTACGGATCAATGTATCAATGACACTCGTGGAGAATGACACTCTAAGGATGCAAATCAAACTCAAATGTCATCAAGGTTGTTAAACTTTAGGTTTGAATCATTATGTTTTAAAACTTTAAGTTTGTAATGCTATGTTGTAAAAAGGCTGACCATGTTCAGCCATGTCCTAATTAAATAATTTTGCTAATCTATTTAATTTTCCATTTTATGTGTCTGCTTTACAAATCGCATTTCATGAATATATTTACTATGACAAGTAAAACTTTGAATTAATTCACTTCACCAAAATATATAATTCTTGCTAAGATCATATTGAATAGAGTTGTTCCTAATTACATATTGCAACTTAACTAATTAATTTATACACTATTTTTACTAATTATATACTACTCCATACATTATTAATTTTCAAATTATTACTTTCCAATAACTTTTCTTTTTGTCAATATACTCATGACTATTATAGGTTACAATTTATTGCATTCAAACAATTTGTTAAAACACCACTATTTCTATGCACGCTTCTACCTTTGATTGACATATGCGGTATACAATAATACAATTTCACTTCCTAAAATCCTATAAAAAAACAAAACCGAATATATTCTTTTTACTACACCACACCAATAATGACCAACTACATACAAATAAAGTTATGATTCAAATAATGCATTACACTATTAAATTGAATAAAATATCGTACTCAAAACAATCTTTTCCTACAAATACACTTTCCCTCACAAATTAACTCACATTTCTCATTATCATATTCTCAAATCAAATTCAGTTACAAAAATATGTCTTCATCTATTACTCAGCTATCATCAAATCCCACAACAATGGAATCCAGTAGACCTTATTTCATGGCCGTCTGCACAGAAGTATTGCTAATATTACTTTTTATTTTTCAAACTAATTCTTTAAACTTTTCCAATTTCATATATAATCCACTAACAATGTTTTATTTATATGTCAGATCATTTGTGAATTAGATCCACTTTTTATTGCAAATATTACGATGAACTCGAAGAACATTGGATGTTGCAAGATGGTTGTGGGAATTGTCATCAATGTTTTACCGATATTTGAAACCAATTAAAACAAGCTCTATATACTCTATTTTCTATCTCCATAGGTGAAAGTCTTTTTCACCTTGAATTGCTTATAAATTGTTAGAGTGAAGAAAAAATAACTTGAACGGGGAAAGAAAATACAATCTGTCAAATTAATTATTATTTTTTAGTTGTTAACTCTTCGGTTCACACAAAAAATCAGAGTTCGGTCAAGAATTGCACCATCCAAAAATAGAACTTAGATTTGATTGAACAGTTCATCTTTGGTAGAATTCACTAACCACTTGAACCCAATTATTTAGAAATAAAATTTATTTTTGTATTTAAATTTTTCTTCACTGTTATGATAATTACACGTACTTTAAAACATTTTTTTAAATAAATTAGGGGTAATTTTGTAATTTCAAATGTACATGCAGGGGTGCAAGAGCCATAAACAGAAACGGAGCAAGATATTGGCCCAAACTTCGTAGGGCTTCTCGAGATCACTGTTAACACATCAATGAGTTTCATATTTTGACTAAACTATATCATATTAGATCAGAAATAGCATCGTTTTTCAATTTAGTCCTTCATTCCAAACTGAAGAGAGATGCTTTGTGCTGACTAATATGAATGTTTATTCATTAATCATATCCTTAAAGGGTTGTTGAGTTTGTATGCGTTTCTTTCACTTGCAAGATCTGAAATCTTCGGATCTATTACTTGAGTACTTTGTTCTGGGGGCATATATTTATTTTCTGACCATATTTACGTTTTTCTGTTCTTCTGGATCCCCTTACATATATAGGTTAAATAATTTCATAGTTATTTTAACTTTAGGTTTGTTTTGGTTTATGTTATTTTCCCATACTTCGAAATTTTTTAATGCTGTTGTTTAGTTAATGATTGTTTTGCGTCCATCATCAATTCTGAAGGATTCAATTGTTCCATCTGGTGTAATGTCTCGGACGCTGGATTGATTGTGTGGTGATCCTGATTTATGGTTTTTCATCAATGCCATTTGGTCTTGGAAACGCCTCTTACATTTTTTTCTTCTTCTTATACTCTACTAGTATTCATTAAGTACTTAAATGAATCCATTATTGTAAACTACTTTTACATATATACGATGAATTTGATGTATGGAATGTGACAGATTTTGATATGTAGAATGAGCTACAGCTTCAGATTTGACATGAAAAATGAACTAGAGTGTTTTTAGGACTTAAGCCCATAAGGAGATCCCAACCTAAAAGACTAGTCCATTAGATGGGAGAGCTTCATGACTTAAGTACCACATCAAACACTTTTATTTACCTAATGTGGGACTCCTAACATTGCCACGCCCTTTAAGAGCCGACGTCCACAACGACTTTCACTCTATCGACACTGACCCGCTTCACTCACCTATCAGTATTCGGTGGAACATCTTATTCCAGCCTATAGATAGCCCTTTCCGTGGTTTAACTCTCAATGAAAGCACTAATTGTTAGGACTTAAGTCCATGAGGAGAGCCCAACCCAAAAGACTAGTCCATTAGGTGGGAGAGCCTCATGGCTTAAGATCACATCAAACACTTTTATTTACCCGATGTGGGACTCCTAACAAGTTTGAGCTTGAGATGCTTGTGGATGTGCTCACTAATTTTGAAAACATAAGAGGTCAAATGCAAATCTAATATAGGATATTGTTCCTTTAAAATATTTTGCTAAGATATAGTTGGAGGTGGTTAGTTATTCGGTTAGCCGGTGTATGTGAAACTCTATAAATATGAGTATTTTATACACAAATCAATCAATATCTTTTATCAATCAATATAATTTCGTACGTGCTTTTGCCTGGAGAGAAATATTTCTTTCTACCTTACCTATGTGTATGATCTATCACACTATGATCCTGGTTCTTTATAATCTTAAAACAAAATAACCTCAACTATAACTATATTGAAACTCTTTACCTTTCAATTAATAAAAAAAATATAACTATACTTTTCTACTCAAACATGTGCGTATTTGATTAAGTATCCAACTATATTTGAATCAACTACAACATTATTCAAATGGTTTGTAGCCAATTACATATGATCATCATCGATGATACCTAATTGCTAAAGATGTGGCTCTTAGGACACATTTCATAAACTTCCTCTTCTATTTCTTCCTCCATTTCATACAAATCTAATTATTTTAAATTCACTATAACACTTCATCTTCTATTAACCACATCAGCTAACATAATACACCATTTGTGCTTGAGATGCTCAATGTAGGATCATGATCTCCATTATGAATAAATATATCCAAATTTTAGGTTGTTTTTACCAAGTGACAAACTAATAAAAGTGTTATTCTTTCAAAAAAAAAAAAAAAACTAATAAAAGTGTTATGTTTTGGCAAGTGCATCTATCTCTTATGTTTTTCGCAATGATTTTTATTATCCTATTTGTATCCTGATATTGATTGGTAATAATACAAATTAACTTGGTTTGAGTAAAAACAAGAAAACTGATATACATTTAATATTTTTCAAAATATTTTGTTAAGTATAACGTTTTACATTATTAACTTCTTTTTACAAGATCTTAAAAAAAACCTTTTTTTACAAGATTATTTATGATATATTTTACATATATTTGTAACACATTTCATGATTAGAAAACTAATAAAGCAGCTACACAAATGTCTTTGTCTTCGAAACTTGCGATTAGTTTTCTGTGTAAAATATCTTCACCCTCCCTCTACATCTTTTTTTTTTTAATCCTTTTGAGTTGGTATGTTGCCATGAAATTTTAGAGTATGTTCCTCTTAAGATTTCAGAGTGCCAATTTTATGCGTCTTTTTTTTCTATAGATTTTCTCCACCAAAGATAATCTTATTTGACGCAATGTTAGACACTTCTCCTTTCAAATCACTTTTGTTCCTACTTTACATCTCATTTAATCTCTTATTATAAATGTATTTAGTATTTATACACATCAATAAGATAAATGTATTTATAAATTTTTTCATATATATATATATATATATATATATATATATATATATATATATATTTCATTGATTAATTACACATGAATAGAAGGCAAGCGGACAACAAGCTGCACCGCTAGGTCTTTTTGGATAGCAAAACCAATCCAGTTAAACACAACATTCATGGACCTAGGAGTCATGACATTGCTATGCATGACCCTTTAAACTTTATTTAAAAGGTCAGCATCCTCTGGTGCTGGGAAGCCAAAAGTGTAAAAAGCAAATGGTATAAATGAAATAAAATTTTGAAATGGAGGATTGAAAGAATAATAAAGAGTTGTAACAAAAAAAAGTGAATAGGCATTTTCATCCTTGAATTTGCACTGACCGTTCAATTTCGTCCTTAAATTATTCGAAATAGGTAAAATGTCATTGAGTTTTATAAACATCAATCAATTTCATCCCTCAATCAAGTTGGATGGTTAACAATGATGACTTGTGAAGTTAAACGTTGACGTGGATTGCCAACTCAGATGCCACGTATTATGGACAAAATTGATCTTAAATTTTGAATTTTTTTTAAATGAAAGTCATTACAAATTATTGTATTGTCAAATCGATTCATGAATTATTCATTAAAAATTAGATGGTCCCTGAATAATGTCACTCACCATCAAATTGATGTCCGATCCTTAAAAAAAATCAAATTGATCTCTGAATTATTTATCTTAACTATCTAACTAATCCCTGATACTGTCAAATAAATACTAAAAACTAAAAATGTTTTTAACGGTTATTTATTACCTTTTGCATGTTTGAAATGAAGTTTCATCTATGTTGAATGTAACCCCGAAGATCTTCATGCAAAAGTGTTGAAAACCACTTCAAATTATCTATTTTCTACATCCACAAACATATGTTACTATAAACCACTTGCAATCGTGGTTAGTAGCATAAGAAGAAGACACAATAAAAATCTAAAATATCAACTAAAATACACGAGTTATTGATGAAAACCTTAGTATACATTTCATATAAATAATATTCCAAGCATTATAGTGGGTTCAAGTTATATAGTTTAAATGTGAGGTGTGTGAGTGTTGTGGGGTTGAGTTATGTGGGTTTGTGTCGTATAGTTTGAATGTGAAGTATAAAGAGTTTGTGGAGAAGGTTGTGATTTATAGGTCAGGAGTGAGTTTATCTTTTTTTCAAGAAAAATACTTCTCTCAAATTTTAAATTAACAAATTTGTTTTAGAATATTTTTACCCTTATCGTAAAAGTAATTTTTACATTAATTATTGTAAAAATATTTAAAATGACTATTAGAGTGAAGAAAAAATGACGTCACTAGTGAAAGAAAATACAATCTGTAAAATTTATTTATATTATATTTTTTTTTGTATTAACCTCCGGTTTACTCTAGCAATCCAAAGTTCGACAAAAAATTTCTCCATCTAGAAATCGAATTCATATTCGACTGAACAATTCGTCTTTTGTGGAGTTAATTAATCATTTGAGTTCAATTGTTTGGTTGTAAAATTAATTTTTATATGTAATGTTTTTCTTCACTGTTATGATAAACACACATATTTAAAAATAATTTTATTAAACTTAGGGATAAATTTGCCATTTCACGTGTACATGCAGGGGGTGCAAATTAATTAGGGGTGGCAAAATGGATGGATTGGATGAATATGGATTTGGATCCTAATGGATGGATCAAAAGAAATCCATTAATCCATTACAATCCACTAATTTTTTTGTTGAAAAAAACCATCCGATCCATCCATTAAGTATATTGACCATCCAATCCATCCATTACTAGATTTTAACGGATGGATTGTCCATCCGATCCATCAAATAAAATGTGTTATTTATTTAATTTGTATTTCATAAATATTTAGTTAATTAATTGGTGCCAAAAGTAAAAATATCCAACCTATTTATTTATGTCTAAGCCCAAAAGAGATTTTATTATCAAGCCCAAACTTGTTTTTTGTCTCAACCCAAACAAAATTAAATATATAATAATAGGTGGTGGTGCACAGCCGTTGACCGACCACCACGGCCGTTGACCGCCGTTGACCACAGTGGTGCTCCGGCGAATCACGACGGCGGTTGACCAGAACTCCGGCAAGATTACGGCGGCGGGCGGTGGTTCACGGCGGACCTCCGGGGTTGACCGGTGGTTCTCCAGCGTTGACCACCGTCAATGTTAAAATAATATTAAATATTAATAATATATTAAATAAATAATATTTTAATATTAAAAAAAATTAATTTTTTTTTCTTTTAGTTTTTTTTTTCAATTGTTTCAGTTTTTTTATAATTTTTTTTTGTAAATAAGTTATTTTAATTTTTTTAAATTAACTTGTTTTTATTATTTAAAATGATCCAATGAATTTGTTTTTTAAAAAAAAGATAATCCATTGGACTTTTAAAATAAGGTGGATGAATCAAATTCATCCATTGTTCTAAATGGTTGGATCCAAAACCAATCCATTAACAAAAAATTTGTTTGGTAGATGGATTGGATGAATTTTATGGTAGATATGGATTTGGTGGACCAGCGGGAGGAATTGCGGTTCGCGGGAAGATTGGTCTCTTCTTCCAATTCAGGGCGGTCTAGGGTAAGGGTTGGCTCACGTTTTCTTGATAACCGCGGGCGATCTCGGTCTGGTGGTTTTGGGCTGCATTCACATGAAGGGGCGCGGCCTTTTAATTCTCACGGCAGTGCTGCTGGGCGGCGATGGCGAACTCCTTCACGACGACGGTTCTCTCTTGCGAGGTGGGCGCGCGACGGTGGCGAGACTTTTAGGCATAACAATCACGTGAGGGCGAGGACTGGTGATGGCAAGGATCGTGTTTTTTTCCCACGGATTAAGGGGGAGCGCGACGGTGCAATCGGTTCCTTGGGGCAGCCGTGCGTTATGGATGGTGCTGGCAGGGAGGAGTCTTCTCCTTCTAATTTGAAACGGTACGTTACATTTTATTTTACGAATATTCCGGATGCCGTTTCACATTTTTATTTGAAAAAGGCTTTTGAGGTTTGTGGGATCCTTGAACACGTGTTCTTGGCAAGAAAGCGTAATAAGTATGGTGAAGCCTACGGTTTTGTTCGATTCTCAAATGTTAG
Source organism: Medicago ruthenica (assembly GCA_018208015.1). Taxonomy (NCBI): domain Eukaryota; kingdom Viridiplantae; phylum Streptophyta; class Magnoliopsida; order Fabales; family Fabaceae; genus Medicago; species Medicago ruthenica. Next base: position 35,851,018 of record CM031375.1, on the reverse strand, counting down.
AGATGTTGACAAACTCTTGCGCGCGCTGAACGGAATTTATTTTGGACATTTGCGTCTGTGGGCTAAGGTGGCTAGGTTCGATCGGTCTGCTCCGGGGGAGAGGGTGAGGGAGAGTGACGTGAGGATGGGGAGGAAGGGGTTTCGGGTTGGCGAGGGAGATAATGGAACGCAGTTGGAGGCTGTGTCGCGCCAGATTATTGGCGACGGAAAGGGCGAATATTTGTCGAGGAATGGGACGTGTGGAGTCACTCTGGAAGGGGAGGGAGAAAAAATAGTTTGTGCGGAGCTGGTGGCGGACGGTGGTGGAGAGGATGCTTTGGTGAGGGAGGAGGCTGACAACGGGGAGGGTGTGAGGGTCGGGGAGGTGGTGGTGCGGCTCAATGGGAATCAAGGAAGGGGTAATCCCGCTGTTTCGGGGATGCGGGGGGCCACGGAGTGCGTTGCACCCGTTGTTCCGCAGGCTAAGGAGAAGGTTTCGCAAAGAAAGCAATTGGTTCGCATGTATCGATCAGTCGAGGATGATTTGCAATGGGCTAGAAAGGGTGTAGTAGCTACTGTGGTGAATGGAGAAGCTATTCCAGTGATCCAAAACAGAGTTGCAGACGCGGGTTTCCAAGAGTTAGAAATTATCCCGTTGGGAGCTGATAAAGTGTTCGTGCATAGCAAGCAAGACTTGGATGTCATGTCTATGATTGAGGCGGCAAGTGACTTTTTTCGGCATATCTTTTCTAATTTTGTGCGCTGGGACAAACAAGTGGTGACCTTTCAGCGGGGAGCTTGGTTGCGTATTTACGGTGTTCCACTCCATGCGTGGAATGAGAAATTTTTTAAGCTTTGCACCATGAACTGCGGTCGCTTCTTGAGATTGGATAGTTGTACACTGGATAAGGAACGATTTGATTACGCACGTGTGCTGATAGCTACCGCTTCTTTGGATGTTGTCAATGTTGTTGATAACCTTTTGATTGACGGTTTATTGGTTGAGGTGAAGATAATGGAAGAGTGGGGCTTCAATATCGGAGAGGATGCTTGCTTGTTTGAAGCAGATAGTGTTTCCGAGGTATCTCAGGCTGACTTGTTTGAGACTCCTGCTGATCCGGATCTTAATAATATTGGTGATGACTTGGTAAAAGAGTTCGTCGATGAGTTGGAGGAGGAGGAGAGGCTTCCAGTGTCTCGGCCGGATGTTATCTCTAAACCTTGTGTTCGTGAGGAACAGGAAGCATGTAAGGATGGGGAGGGCACTGCCTCTCATGTGCCTCCTGCTATTCTTGGTTCGGATACCTCGGCTAATTTATGTGGCGATTCTGGTTCTGTTTCTGCACCTTCTAATCCTTCTGTTCCCAAACAGACGAGATGTAAGCGTACTCTGTCTTGCCCCCCTATCAAGGCCCGTTCTGTTGTATCTGGGCCGTGGAGTATGGAATGGCTGAATGATCATAATCATGGAGACGCGGGGCTGATTTTTTCATCTAAGAAGAAGTACAAGAAAAAGTTGCAGTCAGAAGTTAAAGTTTTATCTGACTCCGGTGATGCTAAAAGAAGAAGACACCCGGGCGGGTTTTTGAAACATTCCATCCTGTCTCTCAAGAAAGTCGCCAGATTACCAAGCAAGGATCGCAAGGAGGTGTTGAAAATTTTAAATCAGAAAGTGCGGGAGAGGCGTGCTAAAACTTTAGTTAACTCATCAGCAGTTTTGGACTCTCAAGGTGCAACAACTGATTCTTCTTCTTCAGTTTCTGTCCATAATGACTGGAATAATTGGGTTATCATGCATGGTAATGAGAGGGTGGCGGAGGAGGATATTCGGGGCATTGGTACATCTATCGGTGTTCAATTTTCGGGAGACAAGTCGAATATGTTCAGTGTGCTTTCGGGGACGGGGAGAGGGAAGAGGTTGTTGCCGGTTGGGAAGGAGGGGATGGGACCGGGGGCTGTTGGTGGGAGCAGTTAGGGCGCTGAGGCCGTTGGTGTAGGGTGTGCGGGTGGGGATGCGGATTATTTCTTGGAATGTACGGGGGTTGGGAGGGTTGGAGAAGAGGAAGGAGATTCAGAAGTTGGTGGGTGAGAAGTGTCCTTTCATTTTGTGTTTGCAGGAAACTAAGTTGCTGGCTTGTGACAATTTTTTATGTGACTCTTTGTGGGGTTCTGCGCCCTATGAGTTCTCCTTTCGACCCTCTGTGGGGGCATCTGGGGGCTTATTGACTTTATGGGATTCTTCGGAGGTGGAGGTGTGGACTTCTGTGAGTTTTGATCATGTATTAATGATACATGGTAGGTTTATTCAATCGAACGAGCTTTTTTACTTATTCAATGTTTATGCCCCTTGCGAGGCGGGTCCGAAGCAATTATTGTGGGATTCCTTGTCTGTTAGGCTGCAGTCTGTGGTGGGGGAGAAGGTGTGTGTGTGCGGGGATTTCAACGCGGTTAGGCGTCCTGAGGAGAGGCGGTCGGCCAGATCTTATTCCCACTCGATGGATCATGGTCCGTTTCACCAGTTTATTGAATCCAATGCTTTGGTGGATTTACCTCTGTGTGGCCGTAACTATACTTGGTATAAAGGGGATGGTCTTTCTATGAGTCGGTTGGACAGGTTTCTTTTTTCGGAAGATTGGTGTCTGGTATGGCCAAATTGTGTGCAGGTGGCTTCTTTGCGGGGTCTGTCTGATCATTGTCCTCTTCTGTTGTCTGTGGACGAGGAAAATTGGGGCCCTCGCCCGTGTCGTATGCTGAAGTGTTGGCGGGACTTGCCTGGGTATAGTCAGTTTGTCTCTACTAAATGGAAATCTTTTCAGGTCGATGGTTGGGGTGGCTATGTCTTGAAAGAGAAATTTAAATTAATTAGAGGGGCTCTAAAGGAGTGGCATGTAACTCACACTCGGAATTTATCTGGGAAGATTGATGATCTTAAACTTCGTCGTTCAGTTCTCGAAAGTAAAGGAGAAGATGACGTCTTGTCCGAATCCGAGTTGGTGGAGTATCATAATATTGGGGTGGACATTTATTCTTTGTCGCGGATGAATACTAGTATCTGCTGGCAGCAGTCTCGATCAAAGTGGCTCAGAGAGGGGGATGCTAATACCAAATATTTTCATACAGTCTTGGCAGCAAAACGTCGTAGGAATGCGATTTCAACACTTTTGGTAGAGGGGGTGGTAGTTGAGGGTGTTCAACCTATTCGTCAGGTTGTGTTCTCTCACTTTCAGTCTCATTTTCGGGCGCAGCGTGTGGAGAGGCCGGGGTTGGGGGATCTTCAGTTTCGAAGGTTGTCTGTTACCGATGGGGGTGTTTTGATTAAACCTTTTTCCATGGAGGAAGTTAAGGAGGCGGTGTGGGATTGTGACAGTTTCAAAAGCCCCGGGTCTGATGGTATTAATTTTGGTTTCATCAAGGATTTTTGGGGGGATTTGAAAGATGACATTATGCGTTTTATTTCAGAGTTTCATCGGAATGGCAGATTAACAAAAGGTATCAACAATACTTTCATTGCTCTTATCCCAAAGGTGGACAATCCTCATCGGTTGAATGATTTTCGGCCTATCTCTCTTGTGGGGTGCTTATACAAGATTCTTGCTAAAATTTTGTCAAATAGATTGAGATTGGTTATTGGCAGTGTTGTCTCTGAGACTCAGTCAGCGTTTGTTAAGGATAGACAGATTCTTGATGGTATCCTGATAGCTAATGAGGTGGTGGATGAAGCCCGCAGGTGTAACAAAGAACTGTTGCTATTTAAAGTTGATTTTGAAAAGGCCTATGATTCTGTCGATTGGGGTTACCTAGACATGGTAATGGAAAAAATGTCTTTTCCTGTGTTATGGAGGAAGTGGATGAAAGCTTGTATTTGTACTGCTACGGCGTCTGTGTTAGTTAATGGTAGTCCTACGGAGGAATTTCCTCTTGAACGGGGTTTACGTCAGGGTGATCCGTTGTCTCCGTTTCTTTTTCTGCTGGCGGCTGAGGGGTTGAATGTTCTTATGAAAGCTATGGTTGATTCTAGCATATTCACGGGGTACACTATTGGTTCGGGTAATCCTACTTTAGTCTCTCATCTTCAATTTGCTGATGATACCCTTCTTTTGGGGGTTAAGAGTTGGGCGAATGTGCGAGCCCTTCGGGCGGTTCTGGTTCTTTTTGAATTGATGTCGGGCCTGAAGGTGAATTTTCACAAGAGTATGTTGGTTGGGGTCAATGTTTCTGCATCTTGGCTGCAGGCCGCTGCTATGGCTTTAAATTGTCGCGTTGGTAAAATTCCTTTTGTGTATTTGGGCTTGCCTATAGGCGGTGATCCACGTCGTTTGTTGTTTTGGGAGCCTGTGTTGACTCGTATCCGTGATCGTTTGTCTGGGTGGCGTAGTAGATTCCTTTCTTTTGGTGGTCGCTTGGTACTCCTCAAGTCTGTCTTGTCCTCTCTGCCTGTCTATGCTCTTTCCTTCTTCAAAGCTCCATCAGGTATTATCTCTTCTATTGAATCTTTATTGTTAAATTTTTTTTGGGGGGGGAGTGAGGGACCTAGGAAATTATCTTGGATTGCTTGGTGTAATATTTGTAAAAGTAAGGAGGATGGCGGTTTGGGGGTGAGGCGGATGAGGGAGTTTAATACTGCTTTGTTAGGTAAGTGGTGTTGGAGGCTTTTGGTGGATAGAGGGGGTTTGTGGTACAGGGTGTTGGTAGCTAGGTATGGTGAGGTGAATGGGAGGTTGGAGGTAGGGGGCCGGAGTGCTTCTTCTTGGTGGCGGGAGGTTGTCAACATCCGTGACGGGGCTGGAGGGGTGGACGGTGGGTGGTTTGCAGGGTGTGTCGATAGATCTGTTGGGTGTGGTTCTATGTCGTTTTTTTGGACTGACCCGTGGCTTGGTGGGGTTCCGTTATGTGAGAGGTTTGGCCGTCTTTTTGACTTAGCTATTAACAAGTCGATATCGGTGGAAGATATGTGTGACCTAGGGTGGGGGGTAGCAGGGGAGGCTTGGCGGTGGCGTAGGCGGTTGTGGGCGTGGGAGGAGGAGCTGTTAGCAGAGCTTAGGGTTTTATTGCTTGACATTTCTTTGCAGCCTAATGTTCCTGATCAGTGGAGGTGGAAGCTTGACTCTGGTGGGGGGTATTCCGTTCGTGGTGTGTACCAGATGCTCTCTAAACAGGAGTCTATTCCGGTTGACGATGTTTTGGATCTTACTTGGCACAAACAGGTACCCTTGAAGGTGTCTATCTTGGCTTGGCGGTTGGTTCAAAATCGCTTGCCATCTAAAGATAATCTGTTGGCTCGTGGTATAATTTCTTTTGAAGATCAATCTTGCGTGACTGGGTGTGGGGGCAACGAATCAGCTGAGCATTTATTTCTTCATTGTTCGTGTTTTGGCCCTTTATGGAGTCTGGTTCGGGGCTGGATTGGTGTTTCCTCGGTTGATCCGCTCAATGTTAAGGATCATTTTATTCAGTTTGTTTATTTAGCCGGTGGTTTGCGATCTAGTCGTTCTTTTTTGCAGCTCATGTGGCTTTGTACCGTGTGGGTCATTTGGACGGAAAGAAACAACCGACTTTTCAACAATCAGGAGAGTACCATCTACCAACTATTAGATAAAGTAAAGGTTCATACTTTTTGGTGGGTGAAAACTTGTAATATTAATGTTCGTAATAATTCTCATTGTTGGTGGTCGAGCCCCTTTGTTTGTATGGGCATCGGCTAACCGCCTCTTGGTTACTGAGGTGAACTATGTATTTGACTTTTGGTGGAGCTCTGGGTTGGCACACCTTGTGCTAATTTAGAGACTTCTCATCTATTAATATATATCCCATTTTTGCTTGTTCAAAAAAAACAAGTCTCATAGTTTCAAGAGCCTATAAACAAAAACGGAGCCAGATTGGCTCAAACTTTCTAGTGTTTCTCATGCCTCCTCCTATATATACAGCAAAATGAAACCAGTAACCCGCAAGATCGTTGGTTTGATAACACATTAACTGGGTTTCATATTTTTACTAAACCATATTTTGACTAAACCATGTTGATTAATATCATTGTTTATTCATTCGTATTCTTAAAGAGGGTTATTGAGTTTGTATGAGTTAACGTTAGTCTGCAGGGGTGGGTGTGAATCAATTATTGTAAACTAGTACTAATTCATGTATAGATATGATGTATTGTACTATTGTGCTAACATATACTATCAAACTAAAAATGCGATAAAACAATATTTTTCCCAGCCAAAGACTACGATATAGATGAAGCATTACAATTTAATTATAGACAATGAGAGATGATTTATGATAAGACAGTATTCAAGAACTCTGATTTAGAAGTTAGTTGGAATGTTGATTTTAGTGGATTTTGAAAGAGAAACGTAAGAGTTGAAATGCAAATTTAATATAGTATATTTTCTAATTGAACCTTCAAGTAGTTATATGTGATGCTTGGGTTTCTTCCAAGCTCTTTTAGTGAACAATAATTTTTTTTTCTTTCTAGCGACATCTTTTGTTTTGTAATGGGGAACAAAAGTTTCTGATATTAGAAATGTCATGTGTATTTTGTATGAATTTTATGATTTTGTTATGTTCGGATTTGTATCATTTGATCATGGTCACTAAATATTCGGTTTTTGGATTCAATGTATAATTTATTATGTTTTGTCTTAATTTTGATGTGTGCCAATAATATTGTTTAATTTTTGTTGTAAATTTGCCTAAAAAGTGTGTTTACTGTCACAAACAGATTCAATCTCTGTGATACAATTCGATATATATAATCTGAACTTGTGTTTTACAAATTGAGATTATATAATATGAAATTATGACAACATATGTACTACAATTGCTCTTAAGACATTAATTTGTTGGAGGGTTTGACATAGTTCATATTATATAATTCGAGCGGTTACTAATTGTTTCAGATTATGTTTTTTGAACCATTTTGAAACAAGAATTGGAGGAATAAGAGTAATTTGAATGTGTTTTCTAAATTTTAAGGAGATTTAAGATTATATAATCTATAACATAATAAAAATGCTTTGAATTATACAATCAAAATAAAGATAAAATGAAATAAGTGAAGGGTGTGCGATAACCAAATAAGATGAGAAAAGAAATATTTCATGCCTTGAAAAGTTTGTAATAAATTGTCGGTGGAAAATAACCTCACTAATATTGCATTTTTCTTTTCCTCCTTATTTTTCTCTTTGACTATCTTTTAGAGACAATCTTATTCAAGACATAATTGATTACATCTTTTAATTTGAATTCTAACATCGATTTGCCACATTATAAGAGAATAATCTATTCCATTAGACTCGGTGTCCTTGCTACTTGCACATATTTTAAAGACAAAATTTTGAAATGAAGAATAGATAGAGTAATAATTGACTAAGTCTTTTATGAACCTAACTTCAAAATAAAAAAATTAAAAAGTGTGCACACTTACATCAAATAAAAACAATAAAAAAATAATAATTTAATCACATCAATCAAATTGATTAAATTTTATTCTCTTTTAATTCGGAACTAGACGGCCGCCCCGTGCTATCGCACGGGTCAATAATGAGCACAATATATTAACAATTTAGAACTACAACATCGCATGAAAATAAATTAAAACATGAAATACATTATAATTGAAACTTTATTGCAACTTCACATGGGTAATAATAACGTTAACTAACAGACATTAACCACTTCTTTATAATATACATTATATATAACATTTGTATCTTCAACTTCCTCATCATTTAACAACATCTTTAACATTTTTCTTGAAGTAACTAAGGACTTTTGACCGGTGCTTATTAAAAATCATTAAAGAAATTAATAGATAGTGAGAAAAATGGATTAGGTTAAATCAACACATAAGTAATAACTTTTGCCCAACATGACTAAAAAGTATTAGCCATCCAAACCACAATACAGATATACGTGGATAACACAAATTTATGATTACTTAATCCTCAAATCACGCTAATACAACACAATACAGGTGATTATGTGAGAAAACAACAGAGTCTGATCTTCGGACTCAGATCTTCAGACTGTGATCTTCAGACTTTGATCTTCAGACACTGTTCTTCAGACTCTGATATTCAAACTCTGATCTTCAGAGACTGTACTTCAGACTCTGATCTTCAGACACTGTTCTTCAGACTCTGATCTTCAGACTCTGATTTTCAGACTCTGATCTTCAGACTTTAATCTATATTAGAGTGAAATAAAACTTACTAATTCCAGACTCTGATCTATATTAGAGTGAAATAAAACTTATTAACTCTTCATCATGGGTGCTTCAAGTGGGATAGCCGCCTTACTAATTTCAGGGATTGTATATAAGCCTGACCCTAAAGACACTGACCACCTCAATCAAGCTAGGTCTGCTCCCTAGTTTAATTGATATATAATAAGATTTATTATCTATGACAAAAAATAAAAATGTGTAAGATATATAAACTGAATAATATGTCCATTACCTACACCATCAAGTGAACAAAAATAGTGTATATATAAACTTGGGTAGCTAATGGATATGAGTGATAAAATCTTTTGGTGCATAATGGAGATGACAACCACTTATGTTGCCCAATTAGCACAGCATTAGATGGCAATATAGTGGCTAGGTCAGGTCTGGTAATGGCCAAGTTAACTAAGAGACTCCTCAAAAATAGCTCTGCTCATTATTGCCTAACATTAACACAGCATTAGCAAACTAATTTGGAGACTGTTAGTTTAAGCCAAGTGGAAAATGGGACACCAGACTCACTTGACATGAACCAAGGGTAACAACAGCCATTAAAACACGCAAGCTTTATATAGAAGCTAACCTAAGAATATGATTACCTTGACAAATTGCAAGGTTACAATCCAAATTAAGATATCAATGACTGTGGCTCAAGAAGTTTAATGTATGGAAATAGATTTTCCCAACTCACACAATCATTACAGTTGATTTTGTGTTAAGTTATTATTTATAGGAAGGGTTGATTCTTATAAATAATAAATTTTAAAACCAAATACAAAGGTTCATTACTTGTTTTCTTGATTTTCTCTCTTTTTTTTTATGCTTAAAAGCAAGAGTTATGGCGTCAAAATGAAAACTGATCCAAAGGAGATTGTTAGAATAAGACTTCAGACTCAGAACCTAACTGGTTCAGAAACAGAACCTCAGACTCAGGTTCAGAAGCAGAACCTCATACAAAAATCCAAAAAAATCATATTTTTCTGCTGCTGTTCACAGAAACCACATTTTTCTGCTGCTCACATAAACCTTATTTTTCTGCTGCTGTTCGCAGAAACTGTGTTCTGCTGTTCCTGCATATTTTTCTGCATTTTTAGTCATTTTAACTCATTTTTGCACTAAAAAGATCATACAAAAACCCAAAAAAAATCACAAAGTTTATAACAGTCACCAAAACAGAAATGGTTTTTTTCCTTCTTACTGTTTTTAACGTTTTACTCCAGAGGTTCTGAAGCCAGAGTCAGAAATGAGCTTCTGAAGTGCGCTTCTGAAGTCAGCTTCTGAAGGTCAGCTTCTGAAGTGAGCTTCTGAAGGTCAGCTTCTGAAGTGAGCTTCTGAATAGTGAGTCTGAAGTCTGAGTCTGAACAGTGACTCTGAAGATTCAGAGTCTGAACAGTGAGTCTGAAGTCAGCTTCTGAACAGTGAGTCTGAAGTCAGAGTCTGAACAGTGAGTCTGAAGTTAGAGTCTGAACAGTGAGTCTGAAGTCAGAGCCTGAACAGCGAGTCTGAAGGTCAGCTTCTGAAGTGAGCTTCTGAAGTCTGAGTCTGAAGTCTGCTTCTGAGGTTCTGAGTCTGAAGTCTTATTCTAACAATCTCCTTTGGATCAGTTTTCCTTTTGAGGCCATGACTCTTGCCTTTAGAGTATGACTTCTTCAGATTCTGACTTCAAACTAAGCTTGCCTTTAGGTCCGTTGGCTTTATAAAACATCATCCTACACACATGAGTCTAAAATATTCATTCAATCATGTTCTAATCAACTAAAAATAATACTCATACTTATTTGCAGCTGCTTCCCCATGTATGAATCAAGTAAGTAAACAATTGCAGAGTTGCTCATCATCATCCAACCATCATGAGTTTAGAGTTCTTGTAACTTTCATCAACCTAGTGAAAATAAATGGCGAAGAAACAATTTCTCTCAGCAATTGTGACACTAAAACTGCATTACACATGCCATTTGAAAATTTAATTGTTATAGGATATTAAATCAAATTGTTGAAATCATGCAATTGCAACTTTTCAAAAAAAGAAGGAAGAGGCTTTTTTGTAGAGAGAAAAAGAAGAAAAGAAGCAGTTTACAGAGGAAACGTGTGAGAAAGGAAGAGGCTTTTTTGCGTGTGGAGGAGAAGGGAGAGTATGGATTTAGATAGTGAGAAAAAGCTGCAAAACTGGTTTCTTGTTTCTGTGTGTTGCTCCTGGTTTATTAGATGAAGGGTTAAATTGATGCAAACCAAGCAATACCTAGCCACGTGAGCCAATGAACAAAGGCAGCACCTCCTCTCCCCAAACTATTGCACACATGGCATGCGTTTATAGCTGGATATTATCAATGGCCAAGATCATCTACATGCAGCAATCATCATGAAGCTGAAGGTTTTGCACATGGAGGGCAATGCAGAGCGCAACTTGGAACCCAATGCCTGGAAGCTGTCAGTTTAGCACATGTAGGGCAATGGAGTCATTTAACAGAAATTTTACTAGGGTTTTGCCGTAAAAAAGGAAATGCAGTACAAAAGGGTTGGGGTTGCATAGGGTTTTTCTAGGGTTTGCTTGCAGACCTTTATTCCTTTTATTTTTTAAGCTTTTAAGCTTTTGTTTTTTTTAAGCTTTTAAAAGATATGATCTCAGTTTTTCTAAAGTATGCATTACATGAGCTGGAATATTGCCGAATTGGATATGAACACCAGCTAGATTACATTGATCTATTAATGAGCAGACCTCCTTTTTTTCAAAATGCCAAGTTTAACGCTAGAAGCTAACGCATGGTGACAACATCCAATGACAAATAAAATACACCTGCTTTGTTAAGCAACTACTTTTTTTGCTATATAGGTAGTGAATTAACACCAATGACCATAATAACAAACTTTTTTCATACAGAAACAAATTAGTAATGGAACAAAAATTGCATCTATAATAATAAGCCAATCAAGGTGCCTCTTCTACATGTTTCACAATTTACATATGACAGTCGTGATACACTATCTTGAAATGGAAAACATTGGTTTATATAAGCTGATTTTCAAGGAAATTTAAGGAAAAAGATTAATCATTTTGCAGAGTCTGACTATCAGATTCTGAGTCTTCAGCTTCTGGAGTTGCCTTCAGATTCTGAGTCTTCAGCTTCTGAGTCTAGCTTCCAGAGTCTGACTATCAGTTTCTGAGTCTTTAGGTTCTGCAGTTGCCTTCAGATTCTGAGTCTGTCTTCCAGAGTCTGAGGCTCCAGCTTCAAGCTTGCCTTTAAAGTCTGACTTCTTCATATTCTGACTTGAAACTAAGCTTCTCTTGAAATTTCTTTGCTCCACAATTGTTCTTTCAGAACCAATACATGATTAAGTAACTGGAATACACATGCTTAAGTCATTAGGAGACCGTGGTCTTCTCTACAACCAAATTTACGATTACTTAATCCTCAAGTCACTCTAATACAACACAATACATGTGATTATGTGAGAAAACAACAGAGTCTGACCAGTGGCAGAGAAGCAAGATGGTGATATATGAAATTAAGCAAGATTCATGAATATTGAAAAGTGAACAAATTAAATTATGATCTCACTTAAATCATGAATAATGAAAAGTGAACAAATTATATGAAATTATGATCTCACCAATACAATATATGTACATAGGACCCCACATAAAAATCTCCCTATCTACCTACAAATCAACTCTACTACCAATTTGATCTCAAATCATCATATGAATGACCTACATATGAGATACCAAAAGCGAAGAAACTCAGAAGTCAATTCCATGAAGGTAGCAATCTATACAAATCTCTTCATGAAGTCATCAATTGTGAAGACAGTTATCTGAAGAATGTAACGTCAACCACTTCTACATGATTAGAAGCTGAAAATAGCAATAAACACTCCTTGAAACAGCTTATACACACACACACACACACACACACACTAATGGGCATATTTGGAGGAGAAAGTTCTGCATAAAATAAATCATCAAATGCCTCCAAGGTTAGATAGTCATTGAGTCAGAAATTAATATCGACATAAACATTCGCCAAAGTTCTATAATGATCAAAACTGTTCGATAAAGACTCTGAAGAATCCTGAGTCTGAAGAATTCTGAGTCTGAACTCAGAACCTCAGACTCTGAAGAATTTTTCAGACTCAGAACCTCAGACTCTGAAGAATTCTGAGTTAGAGGTTCTGAGTCTGAAGAACCTCAGACTCTGAAGAATTCTTCAGACTCAGAACCTCAGACTCAGAATTCTTCAGAGAATTCAGACTCTGAACTCAGAACCTCAGACTCTGAAGAATTATGAGTCTAAAGAAAACGAAAAAACAAAATGGGTGGAGGAGGCAAAATTTATGAACTAAGCAAACAAACAGATAATGAACAAACAAATTGAAGAAATTTCATAGCTACTTTGTTAAACAAAAAAAAAGTGATAAATTTCTTTTTCTTTCTAACTCAATAAGGATCAATTTCATAAAATCTATATAAAAAAAAGAAACCTAATTTATGAAGAAAAAACAAAAACAAAAACAAAAACAAAAACAAAAACATAACACCATCATACCTTCCTACAATTGCATGTTACGGCTATGCCAATGACTCCATAGAATCATGCACCACTTACAAAGATCAACATGGGATAGTGATGGTGCAGATTTGAAGAATAGATCGTTGAAATCATCTACCTGCAGCCGAACAACCTCCATCGCAACCCAGTATCTGTGTTATTGCCATATTGAAGTAGAAACAGGACAATCTATTAACAGACATCATATATAGAAAAAACACAAATGATATCTATATATTTGAAGAGGTTGAAACTCTAAAACTGCTTAAGATTTGATTCATAAAATGAAAAACGAATTGTAATGATTTTGTTAGTTTGTGAGCTGAATTTGGGAATCAAAACTGTATGGGAGAGAGAGGGGGGTTTGGGTTTAGGAAGGGAAAATTGAAAATGGGTTTGGAGAAGAGGAAGAAGGGAATATCAGAACCGTATGAGAGAGAGAGTCTGAATTCTGTTATGAGATAGATGATATTGTGTTTGCCAAGTAATGGTCACGTGGAGCATAAGTTTCTATTGGCTATTTGTGTGGTGCTATTTTTGAGCAGTGTGCACCCCCAGCTTCTATTGGCTATTTGTGAGGTGCTACTTAGGGCTAAATTGTAATTCTATCAGTTGAAATTTTAGGGTTTTGCCGCCAAACCAAAAAGCAGTACAAAATTGAAGGGATTGCTTAGGGTTTTTCTTGGGTAAGAAGACAGACCTTTATTCCTTTTATAATATTATGATTGTGTCCATAGCTCCTAACACTAACAATGATAATAAAGTCAAGAATGACAATAATTAATGTAGACAAATCACCATTGAACACGTGACGAAATACGTGATCTATATTGCTCCATATCGTTCACCAACAACACAGTAAACACCAATACAGAGCATAACACACATATTGTCCAAACCAAATTCAACTTCACCACTCATTCATTTCCAAATGGTCACAAATCCATAATTCACAATTGACATATCTATAGTACCATTTTTGTTATTCTAGTGAGTTCTAGAAATTAAAGTTGTTATGACACAGTGTTTCAGTTTAACCGAAACAAGAAACTGGTGCTACCGGTCAACATTCACCGGTGCAGGTCTCCGTTCCACAATAACCGACCTAAAAGACGGAACAATAATGCATTGTTGGATACCCAAAACCCGAACCGAATCAAAACCAAACCTACTCCTAATCCACGGCCTTGGCGCCAACGCTCTATGGCAATGGGTTCACTTCATCCGCAATCTAACACAGCTCTTCAATGTATACGTACCGGACCTCGTTTTCTTCGGAGGGTCATACACTTCCCGACCCGAAAGAACCGAAGAATTTCAAGCTGAGTGTGTGATGAAGGTAATGGAAATGAAATGTGTGAGGAGTGTGAGTGTTGTGGGGTTGAGTTATGGTGGGTTTGTAGCGTATAGTTTAGGTGTGAAGTATAAAGAGTTTGTGGAGAAGGTTGTGATTTGTGGATCAGGGGTGAGTTTGGAAGAGAAGGATATTAGAGAAGGGTTATTTCCTGTTTCTGATTTGGATGAAGCTGCTGATATTTTGGTGCCACAAACTCCACAAAAGCTTAGGGAACTTTTTGGATATGCTTTCTTTCGACCACGTTCTTTGGCTTGGTTGCCCTCTTGCTTTCTCCTTGATTTCATTCATGTAAGTCTGTTTTTTATTTTTAAATTTTATGGATATCTTTTACTCTCTTTTAATGAATATGATAAAATTAAGAGCTAAAGCAACAAGAATGGTGGTGTTGGCATTTATCTTTAGGTCCCCGATATTTGTTAGGCTCTCTAAATAATTACCGGATGTTCATTTTTTTGTCAAACATATATTCGGTAGATAACTAACGAATGTGTATTGAGGGAACCTTAAAAATATTTGGGGGTTTAAAGATAAACATTTGTGTTGTTTAAGTGTGTTCGTCCTCAATGTCTCAGATTCAATTATCCTATGTGTCAATTTAGGTGGGCTAATTTAGTTTTTTAAAAAAAAAAAGAAGAATGTCGGTTTAAATTAGTTTACCTTGATATAATGGGGCAGAACAACGAATTATCGTTGAAGATTAAAATTGACTTACACCATAGATGTCCTTTAAAATTAGGTAACGAGGAATGTCATTCAGAAATTCAAAATGAAGCTTTTTCTTATTGAAAAAAGGTTAAATGACTTATTTTTTTGCACTTAATTGGTAGATCAATTTTTAATTACAAAACTAATATTTTTTATTAAAGGAAATGCTAACATGTGTCCTTAAAGTACATGTTAAGGTACTAAAGATGGAAATTCTATATCAGAAATTGTGCAAATTTATTTTTCAGACTTTTAATAATTATTTTTTTTCATTAAATGCTTACTTTTTGTGAAAACCTTATCATGTGTCCTCAGTTCACATGTTAACGTAACCATTCTATTTTTTATTTTATTTAAGTCAAATGAAGTTTTATGAATAAACTTATTATAGGAAACTAATCATGATTATGGTTTGGGAGTATGCTTCTCCAAACTCTTTTTAGGATATAATTTCTGTCCCTGTTTTTACTTTTAAAAACTGAGTCAAAGGTACCTTCTTTGTCAATTTTAGCTACTTTAGCATACTATTTGTGTGATTGTTCATTAATTTATTTTAGTTCTTAAACTGAATCTGGATAAACTTGTAATTGACTTGATTCTTTTCTCATATTGCTTCATTTTACATGAAACAATTGAATTTGTCTACCATAGTATCCAGAAGCATGTTTGTAGGTTAAAAAGAATGTGTTGTTTCTATGTTATGGTTGAATAAGATATGTTTCAGATGCAACTTTTAATAACTAAACTATGGTATTGAAAATAAAGAGGCCATAGTGTGCTAAAATTGATGAATTTGAGTAGGCAATGTGCAGGGAGTATGTACAGGAAAAAAGAGAATTGATCCGAGCCATTGCAAAGGACAGAAATCTTTCTGACCTCCCTAAGATATCTCAGGTTCATATCTACTTTCCTCTTAGTTGGATATTAATGTTTTATGAAGCATTGTCACAAACATAAACACCGTACACGACCCTGAGATATTGATACCGGTAACAATTTTCAAAAATCGAATAATTTAATGTAAAAGTGTCGATGTCATGTCAGTGTTAAACATTAACACATGTCAGACACCGAACACGAGTTCAATGTGAAGTGTTTGTTCTAAATAGTTAATGCTTTTCCCATTGTAATAATTTTGTAATGGTTAAATTAAGAGGCATAATATCATCTTCTGTGCAGCCTACATTAATTATCTGGGGAGAACATGATCAAGTGTTCCCTTTGGAGCTTGGCCACAGATTGAAAAGGTTTAATATTTTAATAACAATCTCATTGTACTTGTTTTGTTAATTGTGGAGTCCTTGTTAAATTTTGTATTTTGAACTCATTGGATTTGAATCACAGGCATTTAGGGGACAATGCTCAAATAGTGGTGATCAAGAATGCAGGGCATGCATTTTGTGTGGAAAAGGCTAAGGAGTTCTACAATATCTTGACGTCCTTTCTAGTGGATTCACATAGCTGAGGGATGATCTCCCGATCAAGTCCTAGTTCAAATGCCAAAAGAGAAAGGAAGACAACCATGGTGCGACGTAAGGTTCTTTGTTTTCGGTCCCTTTCAAGGATCATGTCTGTTTCTTATTTTTGTTCCTAGATCCTCTTAATGCATTCCCTCTACACTCTATCTCTCTCAAATTCTTATTCTCTGTCACTGTTTTTAGGATCCCCTACACAGCTGCATGGTGCAGTAGTTGTGGAGATCATTAAATCTGGAGAGCGAGAGAGAATTAACGATCCCTGTGGTTGTTTTCCGGGATCCACTCTTGCAAGTGTAGGAGGGGGTTTAATTTGCCCTAATAAATCTTTCTCTCTATCATCTCTGCACATATTCTCTCCAAAATTGGACCCTCTAGGGCTGCTGCACCATAAAGCAGTTGTAGAGCATTCGAGTCCCATTCTCACCGCGCTTTTACTTTTGTTTTTTTTTCTGCTGCAGAGGTAGAATGGTAGAAGAGCATTCAAATACAAAAGGATACTGTAAAATGATTGATATTGTTGAAAAACTTGAAAACAATTTCTTTTTACATCTATCTTCAAAGTAGATGCTCAATAAAACAGTTCAATGCAATTAGGTTCAATTGCATGTTGGATCAATAGACTTTAGGGCACTGGGCACCATCTTAATATTGAATTATTGAATTTTGTTGTGTTCTTAACAGAGGTATAAAAACATTAAGAGTGGAATGAAATAAAAATATTCACAATTCACTATGATATATAATAAATTTCATAATGAGGACAAAAAGGAGGGAGCTAGTTAAGTTTCAGATAGAAGGTAATAACACTTTAACAAATAGCTTGATACAACACTTACCAAAGCTTTTATCTATCATGGTTAGGGACCTATTGACTGCTCTTTTTCTTAATGATGTATATATAACTGAAAGATTAAGAATATATGTTTTTTTTATATGGTTGATAATTGAAAAATAATTATGTTAAGTGAAGATATGGACTCTACAGAGTCGGTAGCAACAATAGCAATATTGTAAGAATGGTTTGAAGCTCCACCTTTAGCAGAGCATTCAACCACGGTTAAAGGAATCATGGTGGTTATTAAGTTGTGAATTCGAGGATCGAACCCCATCCCTACATATTGCGACGTTCCTAACAACCAAGCTATACTCCCCGAGACACTTTTTTGTTTTTTATATATACAACAATGCTAAACACTAGTCACTAGTAAACAGTAGGATGCAATGTAGGCAAAACAACTAACCATACATGGTTAAAATGAAATTTGAGTGATGGACAAACTTGAGTGATGGACAAACGTAAAAAAAAATTAGGGACACTAGTTAAGAACCTTAAATGATAATTTTTTATGAAAGTTTATTTAATCAGTTTATTGGAAACTGAAAATTTTGACATTTTTAAAGAATAATTACTTAATTTAGAATGTTTAAAGAGCGCCCGGGAGCACTCGTTAACAAGACCTAACAAATTAAGATATGGATACAAAGTTTCCACCACCGTATCTCTATTGGAAAACGGTGGGACACATGAGGTGGATTCTCTTCTCTCAACCAATTTTTTTCATACGTATGAGTTATGAATCAAACCGCTGACCACATGTTTAAGGGATCAAAATCCCTTGTCACTTGAATCAATCTATTGTTGGTTACTTTCTTACCTTTCTTTTAATTTGGTTTCGTAACAACGAGAATTTTTATAATATATGTAGAGACATGATCAAATGACACTATGATGTCAAATTTAGTTTGACACCAAATAATAACCGCTCATCTTATTCAATCCAATGGTTCACGGTGATCACTAGAATAATTTATGTTGACAAAATATTTCCTAATTCTCAGCCGCTACAGTAAATCCTTAATTATTGTTTTAGCCTTTTTTTTTGTTCGCATTACTTATGTTGTACTAGCCCATCACTTGTTACTTGTTAGAGTCATTCATCATATTGAGACAATGTTTTCCTTTCATTCATTCATGTCCATGTTGTTTGATTGTTGCTGCCATTTCCTCTCTTCTCGCTCATCATGTCTTAAAACTTAATAATTGTCTCACTCTTTCTCATTCACATGTCTTAAACTGAACATTTTTTTTTCGCATTAGAAGATTTCATACCGTTCCTTTCTTTGTTGATGCAGTTTACTCCTCCAGTCACATTTTAAGCAAAAAAAGTGTTTTTTAGATTCATTCAACATTTAATGGATTTTGGTCTCTTCAAATACATTAAGTATTGAATGAATTTAAAAATTACTTTTTTGCTTATAAATGTTAGGGAGTATTTTCTTAAGCTGATTCTCATAAAAAAAAAATTGTCATCTCTCTATGTTTGCAGCAGGAGAACATGATTTTTTTTTTTTAATATTTTTGGTAGATAGCACCATCACATGAGTGTTATATGTGAATGGAATCTTTTAATTGTTCAGTTTTCACGATAAATTAATAAGTTTTTTTTTTATACAAAGATTTTCTCATATCAGCATTAATTATGAAATAGTACATGGTCAAATTTTTTTTTCAAAAAGAACATTTGGTCAACATTTTTTGAAGAAGAATATTTGGTCAACATTAATTATTCTGATCCAGTTTAGTTGAGATTTAGTGTCAAACCAAATTTGACACCATAGTGTCATTTGGTCTTAATGTTCAGAAGCAAAACTCACTCACATTATAGAAATGAGAACAAAAAATAATGTTCATTGAATACCTAAAACTTGATTTAATATGATTTTTATTTTGAATTTTTTAAACGACAATAAATATAAAAATGCAAGGACTAGAAGCTATGTACATAAGCATTTTTTTTAGGAATAAAAGTATAACTTATTAATTATCGTTAAAAAATGTTGACTAAAAAGAATAATTAAATAATTAAGATATTGTAATTAAAATATCATTAAATAAAGTTTATTTAGAAATTATTATTTTTAATTAATTTATAAATTATGTTTTTCTTTTCTGTCAAGTTTATAAATTATGTTTTATTGCTTCTAGAAAATTCTAATTGTACTAAAAAATTCACCATTACAAGACTGAAATAAAATTTTACTACTAGTAAAAGCAAGTTTTTTTATTTATTTTTTGGTCAAAGTTTTTTTTATTTTTTTAAATTGCTACAAATAGAAGAAGTACACATTGATATTCATGTTGTTCCGTGCCCCTCGAAGTTCAAATTTGACTTTAAATATACATGTGTGTCGTGTCTTCACTTCACTTCAAATAAATTCTCTTTTCGCTTCAAAACAATCACCACCTCTCTCTCTAGCATATTCTTAAACCTCTCCAACATTTTCACTCATCTTTATCACCTTTTCTTCACTTTCTTAAGCTTCACATTTTTTTCTTCCCATCAAAGTTTGCATAATTCACAGTTTTTAGTTTGTCTTTTCATTTGAGGTTAGCTACTGTCACTCTTTTGACTCTTGTAACAATTAATGTTTCATTATGTCTTCTGTTACTTTATTCATTATTTGTTTCAAACTGTTGTGTTTTATTATTGATAGAGATCGTTGAATTTCATGACTCATTCCTTAAAAAGTGTGTTGTGTTTGTATTTTTTTTTCTTCTACAAGTATGAATGAGACTCGGTATCAAAGATTTATAACACTTGCATGCAATACAATGCGCATCAACCACTTTCACTAGACATGTGATTGTTGTTTTTGTATATTATATATGTTGACTCTAGAGTGTTTTAGAAGAAATTAATTTATAAAATGATACGATTATGAGTTTGTACCAACGTCAACTCAGATGAGCTGTTTTTACAAGGTATTGTCCGGATTCGTTGAGAAAAGTGAGTGTTTATAAACTATTTGTCTAAATTTTCAAGTGATGCGAGATTTTTTTGTGTACTTTAACATTATTTAATTAGGATTTATCGATGAATGTGCATGTTGGGTTTGTTGGATTTTCCTTGATGAATATTTAGGATATTTGCTTATTTGATAAATGGTCTTCATCTGAGTAGGTGAAAAACATATTTGGAATATACAATTGGTTGTGTTTTATTTTTGATAGAGATCATTGAATTCCAAGAAACATTTGTCAAAAAGTCTTGGTATGTATGTTGACTTTTGAAGGTTTTAGGAATTTAATTTACTGTTTTGAATTTTAGAAAATGATATGATTCTGATTTTGTCAACCTCAAGTCTACCGAACTTCCTTTCTAAGGTATTGTCTGCTTTTAGTCTCGATTCTCAAGCAATTTGAGATTTTTGTGTTAAAACAAAATTTAACTGTGGTTATTTATGGGTGCGCTTTCGGAGTTTGTTGAACTTTACTCGATGAATATTTGGAATATTTTGCTTATCTCATAACTGGTTTTCAATTGAATAGGTGAAAAGATATTGGTGGAGATTTGAAAAGGACAAAGAGTTATACTGCAAACACGGCTCTGGCCAAATTTGTAGAGATAGCTAAACCAACCAGAACAGGCTTTGGTCATCTGTTTTCCGGTTTTTGATTTTGTTCAAACAGGTTTCTATGTCTTTTTCTACCCCTTCCTGCTGATTATGGTTAACAATTGATTCAATGTAATGGCTATTGTGAATGTGGTTCAAGCGGCAATTTGATTACATAGAACGTGAAAAGGAATAGCTAAGAAGATTGAATTATAAGGATTTAGCATAGGTTTCATATTTAAGGATGGAAATACTAAGGTGTTTTTCTATTTTGAATGAAAGGAAGGTGAGAAAAAAGGTAAGAGTCAATTCGATTTCGATATAGTGTTCGTTTTTGTATTGTTATGTGGTTTTCCTTTGGCACCTGTGAGTAACATGCTTTAGTGTCTCTATCTTGGTTGCTTTTTAGGTTGGCAAAGAAAAATCTTCAAAAGAGAATTTTGATACTCTACTTGTCAAACTGCAACACTCGATATCATCCACGACGTGTAATTCAGAGCCGACCACTTTTGATCTTACTGTAACCGATGGTTTTCAGAAAAATTTGAGGAACAATGTTAGGGTTATGAGTCTTGAGAGTCCTGTGAAGGCTGAAGGAGGAGAAGCTTATGAAGGTGGAGATGAGAATGAAAATGAAAATTCTCCCTCAATTAAGAAGGAACTCTCAAATATATATCTTCAACTCGATGAACCTGTTGCAAGCAAAGAAAGGTATGATCCAACAGATAACGGCCAAGCCACCGATGAGTTTGAAGATCAAAGCGATAGGTACAGCCAAAAGAGCGCTGATACAAACAACAGTGGACATGTGAGTGATCCTGGTATTGGGAAGACTGATTTCTTGGCTTCACCAAAGCTCAAGAGATCGTGCTCTAACCTTGAAAGCAGGGATGTTTGTATGCAGATAAATGAATACTTGTCTCCGTTGCAGGCACAGCCTTTTGAAGACTTTCGAGATTTATCAATAAACCCAATGGTTAATCTTAAGAGGTCTAGGTCTATGACAAGTCACTGCAGTGCTGATAGAGTATTGTTGAAACGGCATTCTTCAAGTCAAGTACTCCCTTCTGGAAGTAAAAAATTGTGGTGGAAGTTGTTCTTGTGGAGCCATAGGAACATACATAGAACATTCTCTAGAAAATCAAAACTTGTTCCTGCTATAAGTTCCTTAAGCAATCAGTTAGGGTATTCTTCGGACACCCATGAACCAAAACAAATCAAGGCACTGAGACACGTGCAATCGTCTGCATCAATTACTACGCATTCCCCTAATAAAAGCATCAACGGTGATGATCAAAGGCAGAGCAGATTTCAAAACCAATGGTTTGCTTTTTCGACAGAGACATCTTCTTATGCGAGGGTGGATGCATGGGTCAAAGATCTTGAAATTCAGGAATCAGTTCCAGAGGATGATCCTCTTGATGACAATGCCGGAATCATTTCCTTCCCACCTTCTCCTGATGCCGGTAGATCAATGATAATAAGCACTTCTCAATTGACTCATTCAAACTCCAATCTTCCAAAGGATATTTTGTTAGCCAATAGTATGGTCCAGTCTCTAAATCCAGCTTCATCGGTTGCTCACATATCCGGGGTTGGTATAAAAGCCATCCCTGTGATCTCACACTTTTCCAATCTCCGCTCAGTCAATCTGTCCAACAATTTCATAGGTATAACTTCGAGAGTAGAATATAATGTAGCCCTTAGTGCAGCATAAATTAACAACTAACTCAATTTATTGACTCACTTTCTTTATTATTGTTCTGCAGTTACAATCTCACCAGGATGTCTACCAAAGAGTGTTCAAACGCTTAATTTGTCAAGAAACAAGATTAGCACCATTGAGGGCCTCAAAGAATTGACTCGGCTGAGAGTACTTGACCTAAGTTACAACTGCATCTCAAGAATTGGACAAGGTTAGTGTCTATATTAACATATTCTCAAAGGACTTTGTATATCCCTTGTTTGAATCCTGATAGAAACAATCTTTGGCCCAACTTTACTTATTCCTTGGCCGAACTCCGTAGTATCAGAGTCCCCTTCTCCTATAAACCGGAGGGTTAAGACAAAAAAAATAAAGAAATTTGCATATGAAATTTGTTTTGTCTTTATTTTTTTATGAGCATTACAATTATTCATTATGTGATTTAACAGGTTTGTCAAGTTGTACAATTGTCAAGGAGCTATATCTTGTTGGGAACAAGATAAGTGATGTTGAGGGGCTTCATAGGCTGTTTAAGCTAACAGTTTTGGACTTGAGCTTCAACAAAATCACGACAACAAAAGCATTAGGCCAGCTAGTGGCTAACTACAACTCACTCCAGGCACTTAATCTACTCGGAAATGCTATTCAGAGAAACATCGGTGATGAACAACTAAACAAAGCAGTATCCGGTCTCCTTCCAAAGCTGGTGTACCTGAATAAACAACCCCTCAAGGCTAAAAGGGCGATGCGGGAAATATTGACCGATACTGTTGCAAAAGCTGCACTTGGGAACAGCAAGAAGCGGAGCTATGTAAAAAGATCGGTAAGCCAAGGAGGTTCAAGTTCCAGCAGAGGTCATAGAAGCAGTGCAAGTGTTGCACCGAATAGCAGGATCCGGAGGAGGTGAAATTCAGGTTGACAGTTGCTCGTAAAAGAAACAACTCATTAGGAAACTGTTTATTTTGGTATTTTACAATGTTTAATTTGTTTATAAATAAGAGGGTAGTTGCTCTTAAAGTAACAACTCATTAGAAAACTGTTTATTTTGGTATTTTACAATGTTTAATTTGTTTATAAATAAGAGGGTAGTTGCTCTTAAAGTAACAACTCATTAGAAAACTGTTTATTTTGGTATTTTACAATGTTTAATTTGTTTATAAATAAGAGGGTAGTTGCTCTTAAAGTAACAACTCATTAGAAAACTGTTTAGTTTGGTAATTTACAATGTTTTATTTGTTTATATAATAAGATATGAAACTTTGCGTTATGCGATGAATAATGTCTCTTGGTTTGTTAAGTGTTGAACTGATGAATTATTCATTGTCTCCAACTTTTGTGTGCGGAACTGGATATGATCATCTGGGTTTCATGAGTACTATGAACATTATGTGAATAATGATGGGACTATATTAATTGTCATTTGAAATTTGTCTGAATAAAGAGGTGCCTGTTAAAAAAGGAAGCCTAGATAGAAGTTGATGTATATGAATCGGAACTTTAGAGCACTAAATTGCCCTTTTCACCATGGGATCTTTCAATTTATAAAGAGGCACTATTTAGTGCAGCTAATATAATGAAATATGCCACAGTTCATTTTCATTACCGGCTGTAATAAGGGTGGTGAGAAGCTTGGCCCTTAGTTTGTGTTGTAGCAATGAAAGATAAAATGCCTTTATCACTTAGTCCAACTTTAAGAATCTCAGGTTATGTATTTACTGTGATACCGCGTCCCAAGACAAGTCACCGCAAAAGCTACAACTGTAGGCTTTCATTTCGACGTACATTCATATGCGTTCGACCCTAAATCCAAACATGCTATAATTTTTTTTGAACCAAACACATTAAACTCATTTCAGTAATCAACAAAGGATGAATACAAAGAGGAACATAATAAAAGATTTGGCGACTAGCATACGAAATGACAGCTCTAGCTAACAAGTGAGCAGCCATATTCGTTGGCCTCCAAACAAACTTCACCCGAAGTTACAATTCAAGTCTAAAATACTTCTAAGTTCTAATACTAGAAACAAGAGTGTTAAACTCCGATGCACCTTCAGCTCTACCTTGGATACTGTCAACCAGAATTTGAGAATCAGATAAAAAAGAAACACTTGACAGTCCAATCTCTTGAACCCATCTCATAGCGTTTAAGAGTGCGATAGCCTCACCTTCATAAGCTAGCAGCTCCGGACAATTCCATCCTGATAAAGCCTTCACAAAAGTTCCTTCCCAGAGGCAAATATAGCTCCTTGATGCCTTCTAATCGATAAAAACTAGCATCAACGAAGCACTGAAACTCTCTACTCACTGCAGAGCCGCCAACCGTATGACTGCTATCCACTGTCAACCATTTGTTGCATAATTCTGCACAGCCTTCCACTCTTCCCACAAGGACTGGACCATGTTTACAATCTGCGCTGCAGTTAACTTCTTTTGATTGCACAACCAATCGTTCCGGTTCAGCCATATCCCCCAAGACCACCATCAAAACACGACTAACAACGTCTTCTGTTTTGCCCAGACAAACATCAATTAAAACTGTCCTCATCGAGCTGAACCTCTGAATTCTGGACTGCATAATAGAGAATAATCCTGCAGCGTGCCAACAATCAACACCAGTCGAGCATTGAATAAATATATGCCAATCATTCTCTTCATGATCAACACACAACTCACAATGAATAGGACGGGAACATGCCTCTCTTTCCAAATCATTCCAAATCATATCTTCTCATTTGTATGTAAACCTATCAATTGACTGACAGGAGGGAAAATCAAGTTGAGAAGATTAATATTTTTATGTAAACCTGTCTTTCTATTAGAGACAATCTTGTAAAAGGAGTTGTTACTTGTTGGCACTAAATTAAGGTAACTCTTTCGACGAAAATCTGAATTATTGTTCGTTATAACTTATAAGAGACTAGTCATTTTTCTAAACTGATTGGTTTTTGTGAGCAATTTAGAGACAACAAGTTTGAAATCTACGTATGAAGGACGCAAAAGTCAACTCTTAAAAGTGTATGATTTACTTCTAACTTAATAATCAGTATATTACTCTTTTTCCTTTATAAATATACCAACAAATTAAAGTCAATTGAGGAAATTGTATGGTAAATGCAATACTTGTCTAATGTTCAGTTTGTCAAAATTTCAAACAGAACAAAGGAAAAAGGGCAAAATGAAGATTACATATTTTTTTGTGACAGGAAGATTATATATGCATTAGAATGGGGGAAATGGAAGTGCTTAGATTAGATCATTAACAGCACAAAGGGTTAAATTAGGCGTTAAAAAAAAATAATATATAGCATAAGATTCGATTATTAGGTTAGGTGTTGTAGAATACTCATCAAACAGCAAAAAGGAAAAGAATATGAAAAAATTATCAAAAAATATCTCCGACCTACCGGATTCGAACCAGTGACCTAAGGATATCTATCAGGTTATTAACCCACTACAGTCCTCCGCTCTACCAACTGAGCTAAGGTCGGTTGTGCTTATAACATGAAATCAAATATATAAATATATACTTATATATTATACTGGTACGACCCCACTTTCGCTCTCACTCTATTTTTTAAGGTTCACACATCCAATCAATTATTTTCATTTGATTGATATTTGAATGTCTTTTAATGAAACAAATGAAATCTTATATTATGAAATTGAACCACTTAGTTATTACATTTTACTTTCAATATTAATTTTGTATTTTTCAATTTGAAAAAGAATTAGGTTATTAAAAGCAAATTTGTAATAAAAAATTGTTAGTTAGTTTTAAGAGTTTAATTGTGATATATATACTCTCATTGTAAAATGTTTAAAGACCGTTATTAAATCACAATCAATTCTATCCTTAAAAAAATCACAATCAATTATATGTTTAATTTTTGAAGATATTGTGATTAAAGTTAAACACGATTAATGATTTGATAATTATGATTGCCTGATGGTGTAAAATTTATTTACACTGACTTGATTTTAGTTTGAGAAAAAAAATTAGAATCTATGACAAAAACATCTAGATGATTGATATGGACTTTAAAGTGGACTAAAGACGGTTGTGGATAATATTTATGACGAAAAAGATGACATCTCTGATTTTGGTGCAAAAATAAATGATTGTAGGTGCTTGTTACGGATGAAACTTGCTAATCAAATGTGAATTTATTAAGAGACAAATAAATGAAATTGTTCATATGTTAGTTAGGGTGACTCCATTATTAGCTAGTTTTCGTATTTCTACCAACATTCCAACATGTATCGAGACTATTCTCTTAAATGAAATAAATTTAAATTGTTTTTGTCAAAAATAAAAAATAACGAGTAGTTCTTAAATTATCCATCTCTCTTGAATTTAGTCTCTAAACTATTTAATTGCAATAAGTAATATATGTTATTAAAATCTTATGAACTAAATTGGCGAATTTCATATTATTTAAAAATCATTTACTATAATATAAATAAAAAAATTTATTTTATCATATAGTATAAAGACTAAATTGAAAAAAAAAGCTATAGTTTAGAAATTAAATTTAAGGTTAAATATATTTTTAATCCTTATAAAAACATGAGCTTTCAAGTTTAGTCCTTTTAAAAAAAATATTCACTTTTAATCCTTATTTTCATTTTATAGAAACTATTTTGAGGACTAAAACTATCTATTTTTTGTAAAAAAAAAATGGAAACTATTCTTACAAACTGTAATATTTTACATTAAAATTTAACACGAACTAATTTTTTTGGTAGAAAAAAGAAATGATAATAGTAATTGAAAATTCACACATAAGTGGAGGAGTCGAAATTTGAACTTGATCACAATGTCCAGCCAAACAATTTCAACTTCTTACTACTTGAGCTAGAACTTGTGGACAATAAATATAAATTCAAAAGTTTATGATTTTGTAGAAACTAAAAACATATTTATATTGATGGTTGAATAACTCAGCTGATTTAAGTTAAAGAATGAAGAATTATAGTTAATGTTATATAAATTCAAACGAAAGAGTAAAATATTAATCTAATACTAAGAGCATTCACAATGGTGACACTCATTTTTTGGTATTTAATTGAATCTCACGTGTACACATCATTAATTTATACTTTTTTTGATAACACTACTTAATAAAGACTCAATCATTTCAACCCAACATCTCTAACAAAAGTTCTAAATAAGTCTCACCAATAACTAATCATTACATTCCAACAATATTTTATTATTTATTAGTTTACTGGGTCCAACTTATCATTGCAATTTGCAAGAGTGATTAGTTTAATAGAAAATATTGTGTATCCGACTTAAAGTTGGAGTGTTTCTTTGAGACTTTGTGTCCTAAAAAAAAATCTCTTCAACGAGATATCTAATACTCCCTCCGTCCTATAATAAGTGATATTATTGACCATGTCACACATATCAATGCATTTTTTTATCTTTAATATCTATTAGAAAAATTATGAAAATTTAATATTTTGAAAATACTCATCGGATGAATCCAACAACATTTTATAAGATAATTATCTTTGTATATTAATAAAAAAAAATATGGTCAAAATATATTAGATCAATAGTGCATATCGTCAAATAAGGTCATTTAATATATGGGATGGAGGGAGTAGTTCCGAAGTCTTAAAAATTTGAGAATCAGTTGAAAATGGTCTAACATTTTTAATTAAATTAAAAATAGGTGACAACTTGGGTTCCATCAATAAAAGATAGGTAACACAATTCATGCTGAGTTGACACCAATCAAATTTATTTGTTTGTTTTTTATTATTTTTAATGTATATAAATACATTGTTTTGATTGGACCAACTCAACATGGATAGTATTAACCACATTTTATTGATGGGTAAACAAGAATTTCCCATAAAAATAACATATTTCTATTTTAAACAACGAATCCTTGTCATCATGTTAAAAATAGTAACACCAAACTCTCGAAATTTCAGGAAATCTCTTCTTTATTCCACCACTTTCACATCCTTGCATGTCACTTTGATTAAACACTCCGCAGAACCCTCTAAACCCTTCTTCCCCTTTCTCCAAAATGTTTTTCTTCATCTTTCCTGAACCATCACGAATATCACCTATATTGACCAAATTATCCCCACTACCCTCTATATATACCCTCATACACCCACCATTTCCTCATCAAAATCAACAAACAACACTTCACTGTTAATATTTTGAACAACAACGACAACAATGTCTATTATTCCAAGTGTGTTCGGAACAGGACGAAGAAGCAACATCTTCGACCCATTCTCTCTAGACTTATGGGACCCATTCCAAAACTTTCCTACCACCAACGAAACGTCGTCGTTCGCTAACGCACGCATTGACTGGAAGGAAACACCGGAAGCACACATCTTCAAGGCCGATCTTCCCGGTGTGAAGAAGGAGGAAGTGAAGGTTGAGATCGAAGAGGATCGTGTTTTGAAGATAAGTGGAGAGAGGAAAATTGAGAAGGAAGACAAGAACGATACCTGGCATCGCGTTGAGCGAAGTCAGGGAAGTTTTCTCCGGCGATTTAGGTTGCCGGAGAATGCTAAGGTGGATGAGGTAAAAGCTGGGATGGAGAATGGTGTGCTTACTGTTAGTGTTCCTAAGGTGGAGGTTAAGAAGCCTGATGTGAAGCCTGTTCAGATTACAGGCTAAGTCTTCAAAATTGCAGCGGTGATAAATCTCCGTCGACGAACCAATGGGACACATAAGATGGGTTCTCCCCTTTTAACGTTTTTTTTCGGAAACTTTATAACAGTGCTATATATTGAATAATAAGGCTGGAGATGAGCAATCACCCTTTTATGAAATGTATTGAATGAAATAAATGTGTGTGTAGTGGAGTTGATCGAGACAAGTATATCATGTATGGTGTGTGGTTTGTGAGTGTTGTCATCTATTTTACTTGATTTTCATGTTATTGTGTAGTGTGTATCCAAAGAGCTTTTGAATGTATGTAAGTTTTTTTTGATTGAACTATCAATTAGTTGATTTTATTTTTTCTAATTTCAATTTTTTTATGAAATGGAAAAGCACAAACTAACAAACTATAAGGATGTAAATATCGGGTGGAAAATGTAAAAAATTTGTCTGGTTTATGAAAAAAAAAATATGGGTGTTTGATCATTTCGTTTAATCGAGTGAAAATTGGGTTTGACTTGATTAGCTTATTTGTAATCTCTGAGTGAACAGTTTCTAGTAAAGTTTACTTATCTTATCAGTCGAATTTTAAATAATCATGATTTATCTTCCCTAAAAGTTGTCAATATATACCGAAAAACTTGCACTTTCACCTTAACATTGGTCTCTAGGTAAACGAATTTATCATCAAGAAATCTTACAATTCTTTGGAGAAAAAAAGCATATGCCTCAGACGGGAACAACGTTCCTCCTCCAACAAAGTTGTCTCAGAAATAGTTGATGGGGATTGAGGAACCTAATCCGAGAATGGAGAAAACTGATCTGATAGAGAAAAATCACTTTAAGATTGTGCTTGAAGATGGAGATATATATGAAGCCCAAGTGTATCTAGGATGAGGAAACTGTTGAGAGTATAAGGAAATCCTTGCAAGAGGCAGTGATTGTTAAGTTACTAGGGAAAACTCTTGGTTACTACGCGATGATGCACAAACTTCATTCCCTTTGGATGAATGAATATTGATATAGGTAATGGTTTCTTCATGGTGAAGTTTGATTTAAAAGAGGATCGTGAGAAAACTATTGGAGAAGAGCCTTAGAGGACTAGCATCGACGGCACACGTACGTGGATCAGAATCCCTGGCCTAGGACTCCCCAACAAACGAAGAATGTGATTTAGATTTCAGATTATAAACTGTGATAAGCTAACAAGTACAGCTTTGATGAGCTTATAAGGAGACATCAAATTCAAATAACCCATAAAATGATAAAATAAACAATTCTGTGATATAGGGGGAAATTGACCACATATAACACTCATACTAAATTTATCTAGAATATTTAGCATGCGTATTAAAACTTGATACTTGATGCATTAAATTTTTCAATACTAATAAGATACTACTGAATGAATACAAATTTACTCGTTTTATACAACTGATAAAGTACCACTAATGTATACATATATACAAAATACTGATGAAATTCCAACTGATACATGACGAGTATTTGCACTCCACTCAGCTTCATCCTGATAACTTCATCACGAAACTCTTGCTTAACTGAAACTGAATCAAATGGATTGGGATGAGACATAATGTCTCAGTGAGCTTCACCTATCCTAGGCTGTATGGCAACCTCGGGAGAAACCTACGATTTTCATATTCTAATCTCAACTCATTTTGGGTTTATACGTGTCTGTGTCTGCTATATTGTGTAGTCGTGGAAACTAGACTACGATCTGCTAACTTAGTGATCGAAGGGAAACTAGGATCACTCTCTGGTAACTAATATCTACCTTGTCATAATAAAGTATTTTATGATAATATTAAGTTAGTATGTTAGCGTGTAACAAACAATTATTATCTTGGTTCATTTTATGGAATGGACCCGAGTGGAGTAACCCCGGATACACTCCTTGCTACTGGTGAGACTCCTATCATATCAGGTTAACACCGGACTCCTCTTGTCATGTGTGGCTATCCTCGCGGATGGTAACTCCACCGTTCCAGCTGTATCCGGAATCTCATGTGTTCTAACTAGCGAGTAAACAGGAGACACATTTAACCTTTTTAATTAACTTGCTTTTGTGCGGCTATCCTCGCAGATAGTAACTCCACCGTTCCAGCTGTATCTGGAACCCCCTGTGTTCTAACTGACGAGAATACAGGAGACACAATTTAACTTTTAAATTAAATCTGATTAATTATCTGAATTGCTACGTGTATCCTCAATGTCACACTGACGTGAACATCCGAGACAAGTTCTGGTGTACATATAATTGTACCTATAACTGGAAAGTTCTTGTACCACTACAAAGGTATAAACTGTTCTGTCTGGTCGAGGGTTGTCTGTATATGTAAACCATTAACTGCTCTGATACATATGGATAAAATTACCCATCACTCATGTATGATGCATGCGTTCAACTTGGGTTAATCCTTGAGGGTGCTTTAAACATCATATTCCAAAAACATTTCCTTGATCATTGGTATGGTACAGGTGTTGTTAAGAAAAGGAGTTTCTGAACAACTTCGCTTAGCGAGCAAAAGCTTCGCTTAGCGAGCACCTGGGTAACTTCGCTTGGCGACCAAGAACTTCACTTAGCTATGCATCTGCCCAGATTTGGGTATGAAGCTTCGCTAAGCGAAAGATGAGCGATGGCTAAACGAAGTTAGTCAGTAGCAAAACTCTGCTCGTTCGCGGAGCGAAGTCTTGCTCGCTTAGCGACCGTAGCAGAACTCAGAGTTGCAGAAAACGTGTTTGTGCTCAAAACTTTGAAACCCATTTGTCCAGTGATCGTTAAAACATACCAAGAACTCCTTTTAATCTATAAAAACATGTTTGGGTCAAGGATTTAACAGAAATTAAACTACATGCATCAAAAGGGGAGGAAAAGTTATTTCTTTCTTAATCACTTAAAATTAGATTTACTCACTCAACCATGACCCAAGGAAATGGCTAATTTAAAGAAACTCACCTGAATAACTTGATTTGATCTTGCCAAGCTTCTTACTCAAACCCTAGTTTCAATCCCTTCCTTTCTTCCTTGCTTCTTTAGCTCCCAATGACTCAAGGATCACATAAATTGTGCTTGCATGCGGGTTATGCAGTTGGGTTGTTGATTTAGTGAAGATAGGAATGGATAGGATGAGAAAATCGTGAGAGTGTAGAGGAAAACTTCTAGAGAGAGAGAGAGAGAGAGAGAGATGAGAGAAATGAGGAGAAATGGGGTTTGTTGGCTATATATAGCCTCAAGCCTCATTTTACCAAAATGCCCTTTTCCTTAAAATATCTCTGATACATCGTCCTAACACTGATAAATATCTAAGTCTTAAGCGGGATGTTACAAAGCATTTTATACACCACAACAATGAGCAACAACTTATTATATCATATTATTCCCAATAATAAATAATTGTGTTTATGAAACTCTAATTAGACATCAAAACAAAAAATAAATCTACCAATATTCTTTGTCAACTGCTCTGCTGCCTGTGTGGTAATTACATGTCCCTATGCACACCTTACGGCTGCACAGGAGAAGTGGTGGTATCATCCTCTATTGTTTTTTCTTCTTCCCTTTTCAATCCTCACTTTGTATGGCAGAACTTTATGATAATTATGGAAATGAATATATGTATATTATGGTATAGTTTCTTTAGGACTTTTCAATGAATTAGATTGCATGTTTCTTAAAGAAAGGTTTCTGGCAGATCAGGAGCTTCTCCTCGCTGTTACTTTCAATTTCTATCACTCTTGCTTCCCACTTCAGCTGTGCTGCTAAAACTCTAGCTGATTCTATTAAAGGAATTGTATCACGAATTATAATCCAACCCTGCACACATGACAAACAACAGCATATCAGAAGTCCTTCCAAATGATAAAATCAAGAGTAAATGTCCAACTTATTTCCTCACTTTGCCAACATGTGTCAATTTGGTCCCCCACTTGGATAAAAATGTTAATTTGGACCCTCACTTTTCAGAAAGTTTGTTAAATAAATCTCATGGTCCTAAATTTGTTAAGCGTAAGGACCAAATAGATACAAAATATCTAATTTCAGGGACCAACTTGATACTCCGTGTGTAATGCCAGGGACCAATCTGACATGACAAACTTTTTGATAACATAACAGAGGGACTAACTTGATGAACTTTTTTGCTAAGTGAGGGACTAACATGATATTTTATAAAAGTTTGGTAAAAGTAAGGGACCAAGTTGCGCAATTCAAAGAGTGAATCACCAATTTAGCCTCTAAATTTTATAGGGGTTGCACAATTCGTGTGACCTAAAATAAAAAACTTCCGAAGTGATTTTTGAAATTGAAAATTCTCTAGATCAAATTAGTCTCTTAGACACAATTTTAGGTAGTAAATTAATTGACCCAAAAAATCTGATGTGATAGTGAATTTTTTATTTTAGGAATAATTTAATAATTGCATTAATTTGAAGTATCAAGTTGTCTGATGCCTACAATTTGAAGTAAAAAATTGATATTTCACTCTAAAACCAAATGATACCAAACATTTTGAAATGTTTCAATTTTTGTTTTATCCAAGAAACAGGACCGGCAGCACCATACAGACCACATTGAGAGCAGTCAGTACACAATAGAAGGGCTGCCTTATATCAATACATCTTTACATACCCTCAATTATTTAAAGTAAACTTTTCTCAGGAAACAAGTGAATATATAAATAAATGGAAGGAAAGGAATGTAGATAGAGTATAGTTCACATTATTAAATTTACATACCTCTGGGCGAAGTAACCTGTCAATTTCAATGAACAGATCAAGCATGGTGCACCTAAGTGGCTGGGAAAACTCAAGGGATAGAATCCCTGCTGCATGCACCAAGTCATAGGTTCTCGGGTATGTCGGAAAGGCCTCGCACCTAGAGGCCACACAAAAATGATTATATTAGTTAGAAAGCTGCAATCTTGTCTAGCAATTAGAAACAATTCTTCAAGACTCTAAGCCAAAGGTAAGTGGAAAAATAAAACATTAAATCACCAAGTTTAAATATTTTGCAAGCTTAATTATTAATTTCTTACAACTTTATCAACATATATTTGTTAGCAAATGTCAGATATTTGAATTCTTGTATGTCTAGTGAAACTAAAAAATTGATAATATCACAAAATATTAGTTTTACACACGGCAACCAAAATAGTTAGACCATAATCAAGAAACCATGACTCTATGTATGTAGAAGGGTCCGAGATTTAAAAGATTGTGGAAAGAAATTAAATTTAGCATATGCCAGGGAATTCATATAAGGACAAGAGGAAGGAGATTAAAGTACCAATCATGCAAAACGCCGACAAAACCTCGGTCCTGGATCAAGGGAAGATAGTTAGGTCCACTTCTTGAGACCACATTCATTACCCACACAGACTTTCTAGCTTGCAACAAAGCAGAATTAAAGCCACCAAGGTTAGCATTCATGTCTAACACATTTCTGAACATGTTGTAAGGTGGAGAAGGGTCCTCGTCACCGGGCCTCTTCGGATGATCAGAAAATATTACAGGCGACAGGAGTGACCAATAATTTTGGACTGCTGCTTTCCAGCTGTCAGAGTCCTCACCAAGTTCATCAGGCAGCAATCCTAATAGCAATAAGAAAAATTTATTCACTAAGAAAGTACAATTACAGTACAATCACTTCCATAAAGAACAGAAGTTACATAACAATTACCATGTATGGCTAACTCATTCTTGTTCAAATTTGCCCGAGAAGGCCATTTTTCCCTTTTTTCAATTGAAAGCCAGCGGCGGGTCTGTGTTCCTCCTATGCAGTTTTGCAGTTCGCGATAATATGGAGACTCCACATCGAGACCTCTACCACACAGAGGCCGAGAACCTTTCTTTCTGGAAATAAAAACAGGTAATACTAAGAATTAGGGTTACACAAAAGTGAAATAATTTATCATAAGTACATCATGTAAAGCAGGATTACCTTGATGTATAACAATTCTTTTTGCTTGCTTTCTTAAATACAACAGTTTCATCTTGCTGTGATAACATGTCCCAGCACAGATTTTCGGTAAAGTCGTGCACAATCTTCCACCTTTTCTGATTCTCCTTGTTACGAGCATTTGTAAGCGGTGAGGTCCAGACAAAGTATCCGCCCGGTCTTAAAAGTCTATCAGCTTCAATCAAGAGATTGCCATCTATTCCACATAATGTGGTTGTAAATTAGAACACAAGATTTAACACAGAGCAAAGTTATGGTTCTGAAGCCAGATAAAAATTTTAAGATCCTAAACTCAAATACCTTTCTGGTCCCAATCAATGCCACATCTTGCACAATGTAACATATCAAAGGACAGAGATGGATATGGCAACTGTTTTGAAGTGAAAGAAGCAATCATAGCAGGAAGACCTCGCTCAAGAGTAAGCTGAACTTGACTACCAGAAGGCTCATAGTTTGCAATGCACAAAGTCAAAATTTGACTGTCAAAGAGGTGTGCTCCAAAGCTACCATAGCCACAACCTATGTCTAGTACGGTTCGAATCTGGAAATTTCAGGATGCAAACGTTTATCAATCAAACAACATTTAAGGTAAGGAATATCATAGTCAAACTTAATTCAACTCGGTTTCAAAGTCACCAAAATCTATCAGAAGTCAAAACACAAGTCACTCTCAACATAGCTTAGAACAAACAATTCCAGAACAAAGTACAAGCTAAAAGCATTACGATACCCATATGATCATGTACATAGTTAATATCTACAGGGTCCGCCAACCACAATATGGACCAAGACATGACGGTTTTTGATGTTGCCGAAACCGCAAGCAACAGCGATTGAGGTCGCATCAGCCACGTTTGACTGAGATTCTCCAAACCGTAACTGCGCTACTATTTAAGTCAACAGAAAATCCCCCCCTATAAACGTTGAACCCAACATCCAGCATCAACCAAATGCGTGAAGTATAAATACAACGGATAAAGACCACCGGAAAAAAATTAAAGCAACAAAAACTCAATTTACCAATTTCAATAAAGATCACATATATGTACTTACACCAGCTTGTATGAAGGAAGATTCATTTCTAAGTCCAATCATTTCAGCAATCTGATGCGAGTAGTCTTCAACTCCATCAAACATATGAGAGGCTGAACGAAAGGAAATTTGTTCCTCATCCAACATCATCATCCTGCAATTGAAAGGAAAAAAAGTTATAACTTCAGAAGCAAGAAGGGTGATGGATATGGATATCCACAACCGTAATTGCGGATGCAATATAAAGAATTCTGAGGGATAGGCAACAGCATCGAAACAGCAATTTCGCCTGCATCAGCCACATATTCCAGCAATATTACGAAGTTACTTGACAGTGAAAAGACACATGTTAGTTACCTCTTGGTCAAGCTTCCAGAAGAAAGAACCTCTTGTGCAGTGATTTTCACATTAGCAACCCAAATAACATCTTTTCCAGTAGGCCATCTAAGAGGAACTTTGTAATTAACTGGTGGCAGAACCAAACAATTTTGACTCTGCTCATATTCACATTTCCTTTCAAACTCATTTCCATCGGAAACATTAAAGCAAGGAACAAAATTTTCCAACTCAGGAGAACAAGATTCCAATTCTTTCCACCTTGAAGCACCCCTAGAAATCTCACCAATATCCAACAAATCTGAAACAAGTTTCTCTTGAAGTCTCCTATAACCATGATAAACACGACCTCTTGACGAAGACGACAAATTCAAAGTCCACAAAAAAGATCCAACAAGAGCAAAAACAACTATAAAAACTAAACTAAATTTCACCAAAAACATCATCAACTTAAAACGGCTTCTTGGTGAGCCAACACTGATTGGATCAGATGCAAAACCATTCTCTTTATCTGAAAACAACAACTTCAAAGGAGACCTCAATGCTAAAGGGGTGTGATCTGAAGAACCCCTTTTATCAAAATCATCTTTTTCTGATTTATCTTTGGATTGTGAGTCCCATGTATCATCATTGATGTTTTCCGGTACACGAGTACCGGAAACACCTCGATGTAGAGGCCTAGACATACTCTTTCCACACAGAAATATTCAATCTTCAAACTTCAAACAAACAATTAATGTTGTTGACACTGAAAATGAAGACTAAAAACCAATACAAGAGTGTTGTTTACTTCAACATAGTTACAAGTTTTTTTGAGAAGAACCCTTTTTGAGAATCCAGCTCCAGTTGAACAATCACAAGTCTACAATACCAAAATGAAAAGAAAAAAAAAATGAAAGTTAGATAAGAGAGAGAAAAACTAAGAAGTAAAAAACAAAACTTTTTCTTCTGAAAAGGGAATCAAAAACAGAGGAATAAAGACAAGAAAAGCAGTAACTAATTCACCGCATCTGATATAAATCACGGACCCAGTAATGAAATGGATATATATCAGTCACCATTAAAACCAAAACCCAAAAAAATGAAAACTTTGAGTATATGGGTTGGTGAGTAGCATTAACAGATTATAGAATAGTGAATTTTCACTTGACAAGTCAAAAAAATCACTATTCAATTCAATGGTTACTAAAAAAACTACAACAAAGAGATCAAAGAAAAAAGAGTAGCAATAATATAGTACCTAGTAGTTTTGTTTGATGGGTTTTTTTGATGATGATGTAAACTTGCAAAGCAAAACACAAGAGGTTAATGGTTTTGTTGTGTAGTGTTCTCTCAGAGTCAATTCGTCGAATGATTAATGTGCATTGGAAATGAGAGAGAAAAAAAAGGAGGGAGAGAGAGAGACAAAGAATGAGTTTGCTACAAGTAATAAGAGAAGGAAGCATGATGCAAGCAGATTTTGTACTGATCCGATCGTGAGCACAGACACTGTCTGCTCGCTTCGGTTTCAGTACATTATTTTATACTCCTAGTACTAAAAGTTTCTTAAATTTTTTTTTTTTTTGTTTCTCTAACTTTTAAGCATCGTAATGTTTGATCTACCGGTAAAAGGACAAGTTACGTTCTTATCAAGAACATGAACTATGAAGTAATGTGTCGGGATCAAGGTAGGCGCTTAGGTTTAGGATAAGAGTGAACGAATTTTTAGGGTTTGTGTCTAATATGTGTATGTTGCAAGAGTGTTATCCTCGTTGTGGTTAGATCACGGGCCTCCAACTCGGATAGTTGTTGTTGTTGTCAACCCAAGTCTATGTTGTTGTCGTGCTTATCTTGGGTTTTACTATATAAAATTAAAGATGGTTGCTCTTTAAACCTTATGTGTTGTTCAAATCAAACGAATATCCTCATCGAAAGATATCTTCCAATTGAAACAAAAAAGAGTAACAAAATCTCTATCAAAAGACATCTTTCGATAAATCTAAAGGCTACAACATTGAAGGTCTATAGATGAAATATCAAAATTACATACGACCTTTTAAGCGTGCAAGCTCGTGCTTGGGTCATGCGGCTAAGTCCTCATATATGGGCTTATATGCCCTGGTGATCAGAGGTTGAGTATACGTTAAAAGTATATAACAGTTCTAGTTTAAATTGCAATAATTTAGTTGGATGGAGATAAATATATGTCATTTATAAATTTTATTTGACTGGTTTTCTTTATTTTGGACTAGAATACTCTTCCTACCTTGAAAAAAATGTATATCAAAATGAAAATATTATTTCTCTAAAATCTTTTCTCAGCTTTTATTTATCCAATTTTGCCTAACAAAGAAAAATACTAACTAAATAAATGTAAAATTACCTAGAGTTTTTATTTATCTTATTTTCCCTAAGAGGAAAAACCTAAAATTGAATTTATTTGTTTACTTAAATACTTTTATTATCTCTTATTTGTAACTCAAGAGCACTTAGACGGGATGATAAGAGATATCTTTCGGCTTAACCAGAGATTTTAAGTTTGAATTCAACTCAAAAAATGCAACAATATTAAATCTTTTAAGGATGAGTTTTGTCACCTATTAATTTTTTTTAGTTCGGCGCAAAGGATACTAAAAAAGATACTCATATTTGTAGATATTCACAATTTTGGGTCTCATATTTTTACATAAAAAAATAATTTCTCAATTTTAATCCCATATTTCTTTCTGAGAGGGATTTCCATGTTTTTTATTGAGTGATTTGTCAACTCATTATTCAATTTGGCGGTGAAATTTGTAACTATATTCTTGGATTATTTTGTTGAACAAACTATAATTCTATTTTGTTGAACAAACTATAATTCTGGATGTGGTAATAAGAGAATCAAAGTCGTATATCAACAAAAATAGGCGACTGTAAGGGAAACTAAGCCATGTTTTTATCTGCTTTTTTTTTTCCTTTATATGTTAATTTTTTAAATATTAAAACTTGACCACATATCACTCATTTTATATTCTAAGTTTTTTCTTGTCAAAGTCTCCTATGCAGACATCATTCATCTTATAGTGTTTTTTTTGTTAATGTTAGTCTTTAATAAGCATCTAATCTTTTTAACTTGCACATCCAAAAAAATTACCAATGGAAGTTCATCAATAATTTTATATTATTACATTTCACCAAATAGCTATTATTTTTTTATAAGTTTTGAAGTTGGACACACAAGAAGTAAAGAGAGGATGAGTTATTCTATAGTCACAATTTTTAATAAGCACTTAAATTTATATCTTCACAATATAAGTTGTCTTTTTTTTTTGTTACCTGATCATTTGTTTAAGAAGTTCAAATCATTTACCATCATTGTATATGAGTTTCCTTTTAGCTCCTAACTATGTGAAACACTTGCCATTGCGGATTTTTGATTTCTGGTGCTAAATTATTATTGACTAATTCGCCCGAATTTGCACATAAGGTTTTTTTCTGTTAAATATATGAATCTCTTACTGCTGAGATAATAGTTAAATTACAATAAACTTATATCTAAAAAAATTACAATGACCTTTTTTTGTGGCATCATATTGATGGTTAAAATAAAAGAGTATTGTATCACAATTTTGCATTTGAGTATTTTTTTATGTTTTTCTTCTGTTAAAAAATTAATATAGGTGGTTTGTAGCCTCCACTAAAAAAGGAATAGTTGCAATAATTGATAAGTGTCCTATATGAAACTTAACTTTAATTAGAAATAATAAATGAAACGCGCTTAACTCTACCGGTGGATTTTAAATCAATATAAATTCTCTCTGTACACTCTGAAAGTATGAATCATGATTCATAAACAAAATAGAATAGAATACATAGGTGCCTAATAAGAACTTCAGCAAAAAAACAAAGGGGAAAGGTACCTAAGATTGATTAAGAAGGCACCACAACTAATGAACCACAACATGGAAAAAGATAGCCAACTAATCTTGACCTATGGAATGGAACATGTGTGATTAAAATGGCACATGACACTTTTCCCATATGGATCTGTTTCAACTTTTATAAGGGGTAAATGCCAGCTTGTCAAGCTAACTAACAAGGCATAAAATAAAGAAAGGGAAAAGAATGACATTATTTCTTTAGAAAATAGATGATACAAAGGGTCAAGAGTCAAGTGATGTGAAATGGCATTATCTTAGTGTACACAAATTCATAATCAATCAATTCATTTTATAAAGTTGATATTTATCTTGCGAAACATTCACATAAAAACTTCAAATCCAAATTTCAAGGTAGAATAAAGGTAATTTTTTACTCAAAAAACTCAAACATGTCAAAGTTAATTTTGTCTTTAAAAATACTTTTATCTCTCGAAATATAAATGCAAACATGCACTAATGTACTAAGAAGGGAAGCAAAAGAATAAATGACGTTTTTCTATCTTTTTTTTGTAGGATATTTTTTTCTTATTTTTCTTTTAAGCCACTGTGGTCAAAACTTTTTACTCTCAATAGATGCTCCAAATCGATGACGAGTTTACTTCTAACTTACGACTTGAGTTTATTGGGTCCGCAACAAAACTAGTTGTTGATCGACAACCAAAATTGCATTTTATTTGCATGTTTTATACTATCTCTATTTTTTTTTAAAGGCCAGAAAGATATATATATATATATATATATATATATATATATATATATATAGACACACACACTAATCACACAAAACAAGTTGATTCGGCACAAGAAGTACCGATACAACTTGATAAGAAACAAAGTTATAATACAATGAACAAAGAGACGAAAGCAAAATAAGGAAAGGAAGCAAGCTAGGAAACACTAATTAGACAAGAAACATGATTTTTAGCCTCTAAAATTGGTAATCAAAATCAAAAGTGACGTATTAAAATCAAAATCAAAACATGATTTAGCCTCTAAATTAATAACTTTAGAAATTGAATTCAGATTGTTTTTATTTTTTTTTCTTAAAGACTATCGTATTTGCAACACTCCTAATATGCTAGCTAATACATGTCGGTATGGGATTCTTTCTCCACTTCTTTGTTGATAGAAGTGGAATAAGCTAGCTATTTTGACTTGAGGCTGAAATGACGGTAGAATAATTTAATTTAATAAATAAATCAAACAATGGGTGCACATTCACATTCAATTTCGCATTCATAATTGCATGAGGGGTCACGTTGGCCTCGTAATTTAATAAATAATTGCATTAAATATTGTTTTCTAGCATATGTTTGTGGCGGTTTGGCAGAAACTCACTTTGTACTTGGTTTTAGAACATTAATATTACCTATTTAATTTGGTGCTACAGGTGAAAATCCATTAAGCTAACAATTACACATTGCAATAAGTCAATATAAGTTATTATTGTTTATGAAATTGAAATGAGTAAACGGTAGACAAATGTTTTAAAAATTGGATCGCAAACCGAGTGCTCAAGTCAAACCTCAAGTTGGAGCTTAGTGGCACACTTTCAATTTGTAGATCTCTCTCTCTCTTTGAATATTGTAAAAACAAGACTACAATACACTTTCGATTCCTTGAAGTTTTTTTTTAAAAAAATTTTGGTCTTTAATTTTTAATATTTTTTATTATATTTTGGTTTTTCAAATTATAAATCTTATTACGGTCCTTCAGATATTTTTCATTCCCTTGGTCAGTCGCTAAAGTTACTAACGTTAGAGATTTTAATCATTTTTGTTAGTTTTTCATTTGAGTTTATCAATAATTTCTTACATCTATTGTTGGTCCACCCCGCTCCATCCCTTTTTAGACGGGTTATTGACGGGGTGGTATGACCTATTTTGTCGTCCCTACATAGTAACTATTATATACATTCGTGATAATTCCGTTCGCTTTATCTAACATTTTCCTTTAAGAAATAAAAAATAATAATTCAAATACTCTTAAGATATACATATGTGTGTGTGAGTATTTGCAAAGCATCAGTATCAAAGAGATTTTCTCTAGAGAGAAGACAATAACCATTTTTTGGTAACGAGAAGAGAGAGCCTTTGTCTAAAAATGATTGTCATTGATCTATAAATGTTGTGTAGTTAACATAAATTTGGTAAATCCCAGATGTGAACAATTGTAAGAAGTAGTAATTGTAAAGAAAGTATGCAGAGAGCAAATTGATAGAAGTTTCTATTATGTATATTGATGAATGAATCATAAGTTAATACAGTGTACAAGTATTAATAGAAAAGTCAAACTAAAAGGAAGATAAACTAATGTATAGGAAAGCTAAACTAATTGATAGGAACAACAAGGATTAGGATTAGAACAACAAGGATTAGGATGGAAACAACAAGGATCAATACAAATTGTAACTAATTGTGAGATACTGTAGCATAGTCGATAACACTCCCCCTCAAGATGGGTTGTGTAAATTTGAAAGTCCCATCTTGGCCTTCGAGCGCTGAAACTGATCTTTGCCCAAGGGTTTGGTGAGCAAATCTGCAATTTGATTTGTTGAACTAACTTTCGCAGTTGCAATTAGTCCTGGTGAAATTTTTTCACGAATAACATGACAATCAATCTCTATGTGTTTAGTACGCTCATGATACACTGGATTGGATGCAATATGTAGAGCAGATTGGTTTTTGCAAAACAACGGTGTAGGTGTAGATGGGGGAGATGCCAATGTCACTCAACAAGTATGAGAGCCAAGTAATTTCACATGTGGTATTGGCCATTGCTTTGTATTCTACTTCAGTGGATGAACGTGATACCACAAATTGTTTCTTTGTTTTCCAGGAGACTATACTAGGTCCCAAAAAAAAATACAATAACCAGAGGTTGAAGGAAAGAATAAACCTTGTCCAGGTGTTGTCTTTAGGTAACAAAGAAGACAAATAGTTGCGTCCATGTGTGGTTGACGTGGTTCTTGCATGAATTGACTTAAAATGTTGACTGGGTAAGCAATATCAGGGCGCGTCACTGTGAGGTAGATTAGGCGACCAACAAGACGCCGATATGGTGAAGGATCAGACAATGCACTATCTTCTGAAGTAGTTAATTTCAGGTTTTGTTCCATGGGAAAGTCTACTAGTTTTGAGGCAGTAAGGCCACTGTCCAAGATGATGTCAAGAGCATATTGTCTTTGAGTTAAAAAAAAAGGCCTTGATTGGATTTTGCAACTTCAATTCCCAAAAAGAACTTTAATATCCCCAAAT
The DNA here is from genome assembly GCA_018208015.1 of Medicago ruthenica. Taxonomy (NCBI): domain Eukaryota; kingdom Viridiplantae; phylum Streptophyta; class Magnoliopsida; order Fabales; family Fabaceae; genus Medicago; species Medicago ruthenica. Next base: position 35,807,478 of record CM031375.1, on the reverse strand, counting down.
CTTTAATTTTGAAATGTTTCTGTATTAAAACCTTAACCAAGCTAATAAGTTTCGGGTCTGAACCTATAAGTACAATGTCATCAACATATATAAGAAGAAATATAGATCCAGATTCACGATGTCAGCAAAAAAGAGACGGGTCTGATGTACGATGTTTAAAACCAAAATTAATAAGGACCTCATAGAATTTTGAATACGAATTTCGTGAGGCTTGTTTAAGACCATATAAGGACTTTTGTAGCTTGCAAACTAGTTGCTCCCCCTTGCAACGGAATCCCGGAGGTAATTGCATAAAAACATCCTCGTGCAAATCACCGTGTAAAAAAGCATTATTCACGTCCAACTGGTGAAGGAGCCAATTTTTTGCAGCAGCAATAAAGAGTAAAACTCTAACTATGACAAGTTTAGCAACATGAGCAAATGTATCAACAATTTTTTTGTTATGATACCATGTAAAGAAAGTATGCAGAGAGCAAATTGATAGAAGTTTCTGTTATGTATATTGATGAATGAATCATAGGTTAATATAGTGTACAAGTATTAACAGAAAAGCCAAACTAAAAGGAAGCTAAACTAATGTATCAGAAAGCTAAACTAATTGATAGGAACAACAAGGATTAGGATGGGAAAAACAAGGATCATCAGCAAATTGTAACTAATTGTGAGATATTGTAGCATAGTTGATAACAATCAGATCACAACCCCCCATTCCCTCCCATCCCTTACACGCATGAACATGATATATGTGTTGGAAATTTAGGTCTTAACAAACAGATTACATAAAACATGTTCAATAATTATGAATCAATAGCAGAAGCAAACAAAACATTGAACATGGTTATAATCGGATCTACGACATGTTTGATTAATCAAGGATGTTAATAATTTAAGGTATTAGGAATACCTGAATGAAGCTTTCATGGCAACCCTCTTAACAACAACGGTTTGAAACAAGAGAGGAGGTGATCTAATCTGAAACACATCAATCGGTTAGTGGCGGCTGATTTGGTTCTTCCTCAACCGGTACCTTTATGCCTCAAATTCTCTTCAGATGGGGAGAAGAGAGAGTTTGTTGTGTCCGATGTATTGGGGACCATAGCCTCTTTTATATTGGATGGCCATTAGGGTTTCCCATTATTCCGTTAATGGGTCATCCAGACATCCACTCATGTTGAGTCCATATCAACTAATTAAATATTTAATTAATTATCCAATTAGAAATCTAATAGCCTTATTACTTAATTTGATCACTAATCAATTAAAGCTCACAATTGATAAATAACTAATATAAAATATTCCAACAATCTCCCACTTGGGCTACATATCTTAATAATTATACCAAAATTCTTTAGGCGCGCGTTTGAATGTTATTTATCTTTAGATTTCAACTTTACAATCTGGTCCACCTCATACATTAATAATGGGACCACCGCGGTTGTCGTCACTGACGTGTAACGTGACAGAACCCCGATGATCACCATATCAACGCACTTGATGACATAGATCGATATGGATGAGTGACATGAAAATTTCATGCAATGTAATCTCTAAATCATGTCTATTTCCAACTGGTCCAACTGAAAACTTTAGTGAGATCAAACCGAAGTTTGCAAATTCAATATTTGCACTAAATGATACATAAATGGTTATAACAAAAATAACCTCATAAACTTTATTTATGCAGAAAATCATAACAAAAAGTTTGTATCAATATCAAAACAAAAGTATAGAACATAAAATAAAAAGAGACTCTCACTAATCTAAGACATCCTTAATGACAACAACCATATGAAAGACCTTAGGTGTCTTGTCTTTGATTAGTGGGTCACCTAGCATAAAGTTTGTCTCCAATGTTCTATCATTTAACAACAATAATTTATCAGGTAATGAACCTTATAAACTTTGTTATTAAAACATTATATGACTACATTATGTCACTATATATAACTTAAATGGTTTTTCAATACCTTTTTACTATGCAACCAAGTGACATAAATACTCACAGTCATTTCATGAGTCAGGATGTGTATTATATACACACATCCAAAAGTCAGAGTCTAACACTTTAATGATCTCCAAATTGTCAGATCCCTGATGTGAGTATAAACTCTTTTGTTCTCTTTAAAAAAAATGTATGGTTGTCTGTTCAACAATTCAAGCATTGAATTGCTCAAATATCTGCCAAACAATCTGGTTATATACGCTATTTCCAAATGCGTATAAATAAGATCATACATAAGAATCCTATAGACAAAACATAGGAAAATACTTAATTTTCGGAATATAAGTTTTCTATTGGGCAATAGTTGAGACTGAAAAGTCTCTCTCGGTGATTGAGATCACCCATAAATTATTATCTTTAATGTCAATTTATTTTTAACTTTATTGATATAAATCTTTTGTGACATCTGAAGGATACCTTGAGAGTAATCTCTAAGTATCTAAAACTTGATACAAAAGAAGTGTCCCCAAGATCTTTCATCACTAATTCGTTAGAGATTTTCTTGGTTTCACATGACTAATATATATCAATGTTAACTAAATAAAAGAAAATCGACATATTAAAATATGAATATAAATTTACTCCATAGAGCTTACTAAATCCACAACTCTCCATAATATTGTCTCAAAACCAAATGAGACAAATACTTTATGAGAATTTGTGATAACAATAAAGAGACAAATTTCTTAACTCTTAAGTGGATTTCATGATTTTGCAAACCATCTACTTTGTATCAATTGACACAAAAGTTTTCTTCAGTTGCACCATATTGTATCATTAATGTTGCCATTAAGAACATTGTATTGAAATCCATCTTATGCAGCTCCAAAATTATAATAAGCAAACTAGTATCATGACTGTCCTAATAGAGTCTTTCAATTAAACTAAATAGAATTTCTCTTTTCAGTCAATTCTTTATGACACTAGAAGCCCTAGTTTTTGAGGGTGTTGAGTTTGATCTATATTAATTAATTTCTTAACTTGATTGAGAGGAAGAACAATAATGTCCACATGAGAATCCAAATATACTATAATAATAGTAACTAATGAATTAGTTTAGAACTAATTCTTCCTCATTCAATTTTGTTCTATTACCATATATCTCCCCCAAACTCAATATCCTCAAGGAAACTTGACAATTTATGTCTCAAAATTTCCTTAATTTGTGGGACGAAAAACTTATAGTTTTCAAACCCTTAAACAATATAGAATGTCACAAGTCATAACTGAATTAACTCTAATAACTGAACTTAAAACTCAAAATATCTTGATTTATTCAAAGAGAAATAAAACAAAAATTAATTCAAATAATGATTCACCAAATTGTCTTTTAAATACAAAAATAAGTTAGTAACGACAATCTAAAAATAGTTTAAAAATGAATAAAACAATCTTTATTGACTTTGTCCATTCTAAATTGATATATATTTCAACATCATTGGACATAAGTCAGTCAAGATTACCTTTCTTTATTTGCCCTTATCTTTTTTGGTATTTTTCGAATGAGCACTATTTTATTTTCTCTTGCTTCAGCTTTTCTTTATTTGCACACTTTATGAATTGATCCTTTAAAGGATCATTTCTAACTTTAACAGTTATAAACTTAATTGTGCAAAGAGAATACTAAATGCTGAATTTTCGAACAAGTCATATGATAGTCGAAATTACTGAATTTTCGAACAAGTCATCTGATAGTCGAAATTAGTGTCTCAGCAAGATTAAATATTTACATAATGTGCTCCCAATATTTTATTTGCCTAATAATCTTAACGAAATATTCACTCTCCAATGAGAACTTGTCTCTCTCTATATTGCTTTAAAAACACCTTAGTTTAAGCAAATAAAATATGACAAAAAAATTTCATCTTAAATAACATTGATAGGATCTCTGATCTTGTAACTTTATGATCACATAAGACCTATAAGATTTGGTGTATACTCACTTGTCAAACTTGATTCTCACATTAGATACTGAATTTGTGAAAGAATGCGAGTTTCACCACCCTTATATAAGGTCTAGATCCAAGAACAGTTTTAATATTATTCTTTAATTCCTAAAAGTTAAACCTTTTAAGAGTTAAAAATTTAAGTCAAATTAACAGATACATAAACTATATTAGCTTAAAGAGAACAAGAGTAGTAAAAAACACTCACCAAAATACCTAGTGCATCATCAATATCAAGTATTTAAACAATAATATCAATTGCTAATGGTATTTTACAACAATGATCAAACAATGACAATTTACTTTGACAAAGAATAAATTCTTAAAATTGTCACATGTTTACCACAATATATGTGAATGTAAACTCCTAAATATATAAATAAGTTTACACTCACACAACATCATCACACATGCCAATAAAATATTATAGAGACATGTGCATCTTTATTTGTAAATTAAAAGGCCTAAACAAGATTCCAAGCGCATCATTAATTTCCAATCTTCGGATTGTAAAAAATTAACTGCAAGCGGTACTCTCAATGCAATGATCAAACACTGATGATAAGTCCTGTCAAATAATAGTCACATTCGGGCATCCTATTATCCACATGAAAAATTACTTTTTAATCACCACATATTTACCATCACAGGTATGTAACTATTCGGCCAAGTTGTACCTTACTTGGGGCCGACGACAACTCGCATAAATAATTACACACTACATCTTTTGTAACTTCAGTTGAGTCGAATCTACGCAACAGAGGTTACTTGGGCAACATTATTGTTTCAACAGACTCAACCGCAGTTACTAGATAATTTTAATATATATCAAATGGGGTGATAAGTCCTGTCAAATAATAGTCACCTTCTGGTATCCTATTATTTACATGGGAAATTACTTTATAATCACCACACATTTACTATCACATGCATGTAATTATCCGACGAAGTTGTGCCTTCCTTGGGGCTGACGCCAACTCGCATGAATAATTTCATACTACGTCTTTTTGTAAGTTTAGTTGAATCAAATCTACGCAACAGAGGTTACTTTGACAACATGTTGTTTCAACCAAAACAACCGCAATTACTAGACATTTTACAGTAAATTAAATGGGAATGATCTTAAATTTACAAGGCACTACTGACATAATGTAGGCTTAATTAGTTCATTATATTCCGGAGTAACCATAAGGTCACTCTAGACAACCCTTAAATGTGAAGACAAACTCACAATAATTAAAAAAAAGAAGATGCGAGTCAAAATATCAACACCAACGTGTGTATGACAATGCATTTACAAGATGACACATAAAGTGACAACAACAAACATAGCATGAAATATGTCCAAAATGCATGATTGGAGGAAAAGAAAACTAATGTCATTGTAGAAACTTCATAACAATAAACTCAGACATCACAATCATGGTATAAACTAAATATTCAATTTTAAGTCAAAAGAAAATTGAATCTTTTTTTTGACAAGAAGAAAATTGAATCTTATATATACCAAATTATTCATGCCACAATTGATTCACATATACCAAATGGTTCTTTAAATAAAATAATGAATAGCTCTAGACTCAATTATTTCCTGAATAAAGAAACAAACTTTATATGCTTATAAATAAACAAACAAAACTAGAATCAATATTTTCAAAATTTAAAGAATCAAAACCTTATTTTCTGTACTACCAAATGAGGACAGCAATATTTTGAGATTATTACCAGGCAACATATATATCATAAACATATTTTAATCTTTATTTACCTACTTCTTAAAATAAACTTTATGTACAAAATTTTTGTGAATCAAAACTAATTTTAAATAGAAATTATGCTGCAAGATATACGACATCAATATTTGAAATTGGGTTAATAGTGCTTTACCCCCTGTAATATTGGTCATTTCCGGTTTTCCCCCCTGTAATTTTTGTTTTAGATTTCATCCTTGTAATTTGAAGATTTTTTGGTTTTGGACCTTCATGGAAAATTCCGCCCCCTGTAATTTGAACAAATTTCGGTTTACCCCCTGTAATTTGAGCAAACTTCGGTTTATCCCCCTGTTAATTTGAGCAAATTTCGGTTTACCCCCTGTCATATCATCGATTTTGTACAGTCAAAAATCATCAAGGTCCAAAACCAAAAATCTTCAAATTACAAGGACGGAATCTAAAAAAAAATTACAGGGGGAAAAACCGGAAATGACCAATATTACAGGGGGTAAAACACTATTAACCCTTTGAAATTTATATAAACCAAAATATTTGATTTAAAATCAAATAACCAAAATCAAATCTTTATCAAATCCATATCCAAAATATTATATATTCTCAATAATTATTCCAAAAGTGATACTCAATCATAAATCTAACAATTTTCCAAAAGTTGTTATACATAGAATTAACTGATTTTCTTTTTTCGGCCATGAAAATATAATTAACGTAAAAGTCATTAGCCAATTAGTTTCAGATAGAACAAGAAAGAACTTTACATGACTAACCGAATGATATACAACTGAATCCACAATTTAAGAGAGAATAAATATCGACAAATATATTTGTAAACAAAATCAAATATATAGGAATTTGTTTGAAATTTTTAAGAAACAAATCAGACTGAATTGATTTAATATGAAAACTAAACTGAGATATTAATCAATTTAGTCAAATAATTAATTTAATTTCTTCCCGAAAAGAAAAAAAAACCAAAACAATATTTGGAAACCAAAAGTCCGAAACTGAAAGTACCCTCCGTTACCTGGAGAATCATTAGTGTGTATTATGTTTGCTTTTCTTTCTTTAACAAATAGTAAACTAGAGGTTATATCATAATAATCAATTTGACCATGCACATAGGCATAAAAGAAAAAATTAATTAAATAAACGTAATCATCCACATAAAACAATTTTTTGTTTCGGTTATCTTAAAGCAGAACGTAAGAATTTTGTTTCATTATTACAAGCCAAAGTGAAACAAACAAAAAAGATAAAGATAAAATTTCTCGATTAACAACAATTAGGGTTCATACGAAAGAAACAAACAAACAAACCGTAATAAATCAAACATGAAGACCCACTCTAATACCACTTGTTGGAAATTTAGGTCTTAACAAACAGATTACATAAAACATGTTCAATAATTATGAATCAATAGCGGAAGCAAACAAAACATTGAACATGGTTATAATCGGATCTATGACATGTTTGATTTATCAAGGATGTTAATAATTTAAGGTATTAGGAATACCTGAATGAAGCTTTCATGACAACCCTCTCAACAACAACAGTTTGAAACAAGAGAGGAGGTGATCTAATCTGAAACACATCAAACGGTTAGTGGTGGCTGATTTGGTTCTTCCTCAACCGGTACCTTTATGCCTCAAATTCTCTTCAGATGGGGAGAAGAGAGAGTTTGTCGTGTCCGATGTATTGGGGACCATAGCCTCTTTTATATTGGATGACCATTAGGGTTTCCCATTATTCCGTTAATGGGCCATCCAGACATCCACTCATGTTGAGTCCATATCAACTAATTAAATATTTAATTAATTATCCAATTAGAAATCTAATAGCCTTATTACTTAATTTGATCACTAATCAATTAAGGCTCACAATTGATAAATAACTAATATAATTATTATTACGATATTTGCCCACATAATGATATCGGAATATAATTAAATAATAAAATATTCCAACAATATGTACTGACATCAGCTATGACAATTTGTTGAGGCTTATGCTCATGAGTTTACGTAATTCTATTTTAATATTTCTAATAAAGAGAGCAGATTTGAGAAAAAAATTATAATTTTCATAATTATCAATTTAATTCTTTTTTTGTGTAAATTATCGTCTCTTTTCTATTTGTAAAGAAATATTTTTATATTTTACTCGACGAATTATAAAAATAATGTCTTTAACATCGAGTAATTGTAGACTCTTGTATTTTAAGAAACAATTTCTAAAAAAATTAAGTATTTTTTCATTATCTATAAGGATTATACTAAGTTTCTGTATTATTTTATAAAAAAAAATAGCATTCACTATATTATGGGTTGGAAAATATTGATCAACTCTAGAAATCATGATCACCGCAAACAGTTCACATACAATCGATCAAATATTACATACAAATTCATGGACACTCATCAATTACTAACCCTAAGCATATAAAACAAACCACAAACTTAGAAGAATATAATTAGCATTAATTATTATTTGTTGGAAAATATTGATCATCAACTTATGGACCACCTCTTTCAGGCATCGTTTGGTCTGACTTTTTTACAGTCCAAAAGCTACTTTAAAACAAAGTTAAAATTAAGGGATTTAAGAAAGAAGTACATATGAAATTCTCGTGTCAAGACACTTTTCACAAAATATGAAATTCTGACGCAGTAAAATCCTGATGCTGAACGTAATGCGAAGTACACAGTTTCAACGTTGAGCTACTGATCAATATAAATAACAAGGAAAGAAATAACAGACAGAAAGTAAAAGGCACAAGATGTTTGTTAACCCAGTTTGGTGACAAACACACCTACATCTGGAGGCTACCAAGCCAGGAGGAAGTCCACTAGTGTAGTTCTAGTTCTAAGTTCTCAGCAAACTCCAAGTTTACAACTTATCACCTAGCTACTACCCGTACTGACTTCAGCCTAGGAACTCCTAGACCTGAGATCCCATCTCACACCCACTCAATCAATCACTGCCTCAGTGATCTTAGACTCAAATAAAAAGGACGAAGACACCTTCAAACACAAACACACACCATACTTCAAAGCTTAGGTGCGGTATACACAATTACAACTCAATAAACACAGTCCTAAGTTTGCATCAAGGTGACACAAGAAAGGCTCACAATTAACAGACTCAAAACCTAAGAATACTCTTTCAATGATGGCTTGAGTTTCAGTTGATTTCTTCCATAGTAGCGTCTTCTATTTATAGCCTTCAGCAGCAATATATATTTGAATCAAATATTCTTTTCAAAAATATATTGACACAAATATTCTACAAAAATATATTTTCCAAAGATCTCTTTGAAAATATATTTACACAAATAAAACAATATCCAATCTGAAGAAATATATCTCCCGAAAATATCTTCCTTCTAGAAACACACGCAGCTTGGAGAACAAGTAACAAGAAAGAATTCTTCAATTAAATCTTCAAAAGATCAGGTGAGATAATAAACAGCTCCAAGGCGCGAAATCAGGAGTACAGAAAAATGCTTCTGAAGGTACTTCTGAAGGTTCAGCTCTTGAAGGTTCAACTTCTAAAGTTCAGCTTCTGAAGATCCAGCTTCTGAAGGTTCAGCTTTTGAAGTTCTGCTTCTGAAGGTTCAGCTTCTGAAGGTTCAGCTTTTGAGCTTCTGCTTCTGAAGATCCAGCTTCTGAGGTTCTGCGTCTGAAGACTCAGCTTCTGAGGTTCTGCTTCTGAAGACGTACATCTTGCTTGTATATTTGATTTTAGCAAAAATGAAGCCAACAACCAAATATTCAACAAAATATATTCGCCTAAGACAAAAATTCTCGAGAATTCAACATGCTCTTCCGAGCAAGAAATTTGGGTCATAATGAACTACAAGAGAATATTTCTCCATTAGTATGGTTAGTAAGGTTTAGATAGATAAGTAAATTAAAGGTTCAATGTTTATCACTAAACTAGACTTTAAACCGTGCGATGCACGGGTTTTGTATAGCTTCATATATAACTATCAAATGACTATATTATTACTTTTATAGTTATATTCAGTATTATGTTATCAAACTATCTCAAAAAGTAACAAAAATAAAAGATGGACTGCAATAAAAATGACAAATCAAAAGAAAAAATATATACAAAAGCTAGCACCAAGAAATTGATCCTAACCGCAAAAGTTGTTAATCGAAAGAAAAAAATAAGGAAAAGGAATTGTTATTTAGTAACCGAAAGAAAAAAAAAAAGGAACGTTACGTGGTAATTGAAATAAAAAATAATAATAATAAAAAGGAACCGCTAATAATGAAAAGGAACTACTATCAAAAAAGGAATTGCAATGGCGTTAGTGACTTTTAAAAAAATGACATTTTCATGTGTTATCTGATTCAATTCCTTGCATTTTTTTTTTCATAAAAATTAATTAGGTCCGTCAAAAAGGGTGGTGTTATGGTTATTAGGTTCAATTGCAAGATGGTGAGAGAGATGAAAGTGAGTGAGAAATGATTTAGGAATTGTGAGATTGAAAGAAAGAGGACCCGAGATTTGTGTTGAATACACAACATTGAAACAATCACATGTCATAAAAAACATCAGTACCTTGGTGGTAAGAGTTGTGAATTGAAAGCATGTGGTACCTGGTTCGATCCCCATCCGAAGTTTTTTTCATAAATTTTTATAACTAAAAAGTAGGGCTAATCATTAGGGTTAGAGCAACACTACTTAACATTTAGTATGAAAAAAAAGAATAATGAAGAAAAAGCTAAAATTCACACAATCACATAACAAAATCAATAATTTTCAAACCCTAATATCAAGGATTCGAAATTAACAAAATTCAGACAATCAATATCAACATTGGTCATGATTTTTTTGTCAATTCGATGAAAGATGGTGTGAATCGGTGAGAGAAAGCGAGTTATCGGCAATGACATTTACGGCAGTCAGTTGTTGGTGAGGTGGCAGTTGCGACGACGGCGTGATGTGTGCGGATCAGTGAGAGAAAGTGATTTTCCGGCGGTGGCAGTTACGGCGGCATGTGTTGTTGAAGTGGCAGTTGCAACGGTGGCGGGATTTTGTTATTGGGGTCACCGGCGGCGGTGAAAATGAAGTTGAATCGCATGATGTGTGTGAATGACGTTCAATTCGTGTTCAAATGATGTTGGAATTCAGGGTTGTGAGAATGAATTAAAATGAACTCGCATTTGTGCTAGATAAATAAAATGAAAGCAACTATAAGTCACAAAAAACTTTAGTGATCTAGTGATAATGGTTGTGATCTACCAGAACTTGGTCTGGGGTTCAACTCTCAGCAGGAATTGTTTTTCATAAATTTTTTTCAAAACCAAAAATTAGGGTTAGGGTTAGCTATTTTAGGGTTGCAAAAGTGTTTATCAGACTGCCTATGATTTATATATAAGTGATGATGTGAGAATTGATATTAAAACTTTTGAAATATTTCCACATCTCTTAGTGTTTACTCACTAGCTTAGCTCTATGAGAAAATCATCCAAAATCATTTTGACCTCACTACAAGAGATTTATGTATTTATTACGAAACTATAATAAAAGATATAATCTCATTATTTAGTAGCTATTATTCAAAATTGTATGAGTTGTATTTTAAATTAGGGAATATCACATATATTATAAAGTCTAAATTAATAAACTCGACATCCATGATATATTACACGTGTGTGCACGCGCTTAGATTTATGACTGAAATCACCATAAATAAGATAAATACTTACTATTTATAGATTTATTCTACATGCACATGCTTGAATAGATACCAAACGAAAACACCCTAATAATGGATAAGACAAAAAAAAATTATATACTATTTAAAATCCTACAAGATTCAATAGGCTTTTTTTCTAGCGAGAACTTTGATAACAGAAGTACAAGATAATGCTTTATTAACCCATATAGAAGAGGAGTAGAAAGAATGAAACAACTAGGTAGAAAATGGTAAGTTACAAGATGGTTATATTATTTGTCCTTCTAAAATTTAAGTATCTTGTAAAGTACAAGATAATACTTCATTAACTCCATCTCATATTAAGTACTATCTTGTTTAAAGTATTTGTTTGTCTTGTACTCCCTCCGTCCCAAATTGTATGTCGTTTTAGAAAAAAAAATTGTCCCAAATTATATGTCGCTTTACAATACCAATGAAACATTAATGTTATTTTTCCTATTATATCCTTAACTATTTATTACTCTATATTTTTTCAACTCTTTAATTTATCTTTCCCATATCATTTATTAAGGACAATTTTGTAAAACAACTCTTAATATCTCTTTCCCACACAAAATTAATTATATTTCTTAATACGTGTGAAATGCCCAAAACGTCATACAATTTGGGACGGAGGGAGTATTATTTGTCCTTCATTGAAGTATTAGTGTTTTTCTATTAATATACTCTTATTTATAGTATACAAACTCATCTAATTGTTTGGTCGAGGATGTGAGTGTTGTATATAAATAAATACTCTTGGCCTCAAATCCCAACCAATGTAGGACTTAAAGTGTACCGAACATGTTCACATTTTACAAAGGATAAAACTGAGAAGGCTCACACAACGTTCCAAAGCGGACAATATATACCTCTAAACATGATGTGACATACTTGAGAATAGAATGGAACATTGAAGACTTCATCGGAGGATGGGACCCACGAACTCTCCCTTAGCCTCAACTTGGGGGTAATTAGTTCCGATACACGTTAAAGTTTCATAATGCTTGGGAATTGAGAGGGTAGTTTATATACAACACTCACACTCTTCAACCCATAATGAGGTGCATTTTACAAAGGATAAACCCGTGAGGGCTCACACAATGACCCAATACGGACGGTACCACGAAATGCTGAGTGATGTACTTGAGGGTGGAACTGAAATAGAACATTTAATAATGATACTTTAGTTAATAAAACTTATTTTATCTTAGAAATTATTATATTCAATAATTTTCTTAAGTGTGGATAAATCTAAATAATACTGCGTGCTAATATGAAACGGATAAAGTTACTCATTAAGCTGTTAGGTTAAACAACACTACAAAAAATTGCTTATTTCCCCAACTGCATTTGTATGTTATATTGGTAGTGATGAGTTTAAATTTGAAATCTTAACAATTTCAATTATAAAGTTGAGATTCATTTAAAGCTCAGCCAGTGGGGTCATATGCACCACATAGACTGCAGTAGTAGCCACATACTGTATTAAAGTTAGTTGGTTGGACATTAAAAGTAAATAATGGAGAAAACAAATAGAATAAAATTATCCTAGGTACTGAAAGTGATATATACAAGTAAACAGCAAGTTACTAACACCTTTCTTATAAATTCTTGTAGTAAAAGAGGATAACATGTGAGTTGTGACGAAAGTATCAAATGTTTTTAAACAGTAAATAAGATAACAACAACATAAAGGGGTGGTGGCGCAGTTGGCTAGCGCGTAGGTCTCATAGCTTCTGAGTAATCCTGAGGTCGAGAGTTCGAGCCTCTCTCACCCCATAATTTTTTTTTCCATTTTTTAGTTACTTTGACAAAGTTCTCAAAAATAAAATAAAAACGGTAAATCATGTAAGTTGTAACAAACAATTACAAAGAAAGGATCCCTAAAAAAAATTACGAAGAAAGTAAAATCATAAGAAATAAGCACTCAATTGTTATAATATATAAACACATTTTTTGAAATAAATTATATTAACAACTTTCACAAATTTATTTCCCCTAGACTCAAATATTAACAAAAAACAATTAGAATTTTGTTTATATACATTGATAATGTAAAATTTTTTTAGACATACATCCAATCAAATTACTCTACAATGACACTTTTTAAGGTTGGTTCCTAAATTCAAAAAACATAAAATATATATCTGGTATAATATTTTTTTTCTTCGCGGTATTGATATAATATGATTGAATATGCGTGTAAAAGAAATTCATGTTAGGGCATAGAAATTAATCTCATTTTATTATTTGACTGATCTTAATTTAATTTTAAAGATTGATGGTTCATTTTGTAAATTTAGAAACTAAATTATTGAACACTGCAATTTCAAAGGTCGTAATTCACTTGTATAAGTCCAAATAAAGGAAACCATGATAATGGAGTGGAATATGGAGGCTGAAAGTACCTCCAAAGTTCAAGAACTTGGTGTGGAGAATATGTAGAGATTGTTTCCCTACGCGTGTAAGGCTAAAAAGTAAAGGCATAAATTGTCCATTAGCTTGTGTCACGTGTAATGACTCTCATGAGGATAGTTACCACATCTTTTTTCACTGCAAAACAGTCGTTGATGTGTGGAGTACTGCTAATGTTTGGCATTTGATTGCACCATCTTTGAATTATTTTGATAACGAACCAGTCATCATTTTCAATTTATTGCAACAGGTGTCAGCAGCCCAAGCAAAGAATATTGTTAGCATAATGTGGAGCATCTGGAAAGCTCGTAACCTTAAACTGTGGCAATAGGTGTCAGAGTCGAACACTAAAATTCTGGAAAGAGCCAAGCATCTCCTAGAAGGATGGAGGAGTGCTAACCGTAAGCAACTTCCCTCAGTTGAGGTAAACACATCTGCAACCACAGGTGCTCACCAACATTCTGACCATAATTCGGACAACAGAAATAGAGATGTCAGGTGGAGGAAACCAGTGTGTGGTAGGCTTAAATGTAATGTTGATGCCTCGTTTTCTAGTTCTAGTAATAAGATAGGCATATGCATGTGTATTCGAGATTTAGAAGGAAACCATGTTCGCTAAAAAACCGTGTGGTTTACTCCATTGTGCTCAGTTGATGTTGGAGAAGCTTTGTGACTTTATCATGCAATTCAATGGATCCATGAACTTCAGCTAACAAATGTTGGTTTTGAAGTTGATTCGACCCCCACAAGTCAAAAAATATTATTCGTCCCTTAATGCAATTTTAAAATGATGGCCAATATTAATAGATAAAAAATTAGATCATATTTTACATCACACATAGTAGATCGAGAATTGTATACCTTAATACGATGTGTGATAACCAATGACAACGAAAAATGAGGATTGATAGAGGATGAGAGGTGAAGTACTCATGACGATTGTCTAAATTTTAGGGTGTAGATTCTCAACATATATTAACCATCAAATGTGCTAACAATTAAATAGCTAAATGGTTGAGGAAAAAAACACCCATTGGCCTTAACAGAATGACGCAACTCATTGCAATTCGTTCAAAAACAAAGTTCAGTCAAATAACTCATCAATACTTAATGCATAATAATAATATAGGTCATGCTAATTACTCCCTCTGTTCCTTTTTAATTGTCACTTTTTGACTTTTTACACAAACCAAGACAATAAATGTATTTTACTACTTTTGATACAACAATTTATGTTTTTCCTATAATAGCCTTAATTATTTAATATCATATTTCGTATATTTCTCTCTCTGCAATAAATTACTAAGGGCAATATAGGAAAAACAACATTTAATATTACATTGAACTTTGAAAGTGACAGTTAATTAGAAACAAAAAATTTCTGCAAAAAATAGAAAGTCAATTGTTAAAGTTTATTGCAAAAGTGACAATTAAAAAGAAACAAAACATTTAGTAGTACAATTTATTGCACTTGTTAAGAAGCTAAAAATAGAAATAAGTGATAAATTCAAGGTAAAAAAAGTCAATTGTTAAAGTTTAGATGTGTTAAATGCACCATTTCCAATATAAAGTTTTTTTTACTAGTATTTTTTATCAAGTGTTATAATGACACTTGTTAGCATTAACCTAATGTATCATACTCCCTCCATAACTTTTTATAAGCAAATTTGACCAATTCACATTTTTTAAGGAATGTGGTTTGTGTTATTTAATTTAAGTTAAATAACCTATTTTGCCCTCATTAATTGTGGTGTACAGTAGTATATTTTCAAGGCGTTGTTGTTAAACGTGTGTGCATTTAAAAAATTAAAGTAAGGGTATTTCAGGTATATTATCCTTAAATATGACAAAAAAAGTCAATTTTGCTTATAATTAGTTACAACTAAAATGGTTGAATTTTGCTTATATTTTGTTATGGAGGGAGTAATTTATATTAATAATAATTTTTAATTATTGATTATAGGCAATCCCTAATTGTTTAATTAAATAATTAATTTAACACATCTAACTCACGACCCTTGTCTAACTTAATTGTCGTAGTGTTTGCATGTATATCACCCCTTTTGTGGAGCAACTGCTGGCAATCCTCAATCACTCATCAATCAACCGCCAGTATATATCTACTTCGAATTAGTGAGAGATACTTATATTTGGTGTTTGACACGTCTTGAATTATCTTAAAGTGGATGAAACATATAAAAAAAATAATTCATAAAAAAATGATCCAACCATATATTTTGTTTTTTATATGAAATAAAATATGCATGTTTATACCACTCTCACCCTAAATTTTCCACCTAAAAAAATGCATGTTTATGTTACAAATAAACGTAGCATGGTGAATTCTCGTGAGCTTAACTCAGTTGTTAGGGACAATGTATAATATATGTAGGAGCCGGTCTGAAACCCAGATACTCCATTTCTTTACATTAAAAATGTGTGAGTTCCAACCACTAGACTATTTGATCAAAACAACCATAGCACAATAAGTATAATTTAATCTAAAAATAGGCGATATTGATTTGCATGCATGAATCAAGATAGAGGAGCTGAAACAAAGTCAGAGGAAAAAGGGAAGCAGTGGGTAGATGAGATGAGATAAAACGTGGGTCCCATAATTGCGGAATGCAATCTGTGTCGGTGAACAAACATTTTGACGCATCGCTAGCGGGAAGACTCGTAATGGTGGAGTGTCGTTGTTTTCTTACTCTCACAGAATGTGGTTTTTGTCTGTGTATGTAGTGAGTACTGTATAGCAGCATCTAGTTTGTGATGGTGCTGTGAGTATGGGACATTATCGTTGTAAACACGGACTTCATTTTTTGGTTAAAAAATTGTAGGTGGGTTGAACTCCGAGACTAACCAGTGTAAGTCTCAAAGTTTAAAGAACAATTATGTAGATAATGGATCATCCATCAAAATGTTTTTACATTGGTGGAGTTGAACCTATGGTATTGTATATAAATCAACTTTTTATAAACTGAGTCAATCTTTATCAGTAAATACAAACCTCATTTAAATTAATTTTCCTTCATAATAAATTTGGCGCTAAGTTCTTTATTTTTTTTACAATTTGACTCTAAGCTTTATTCTATACATTTTCTATAAATTATAATACTTCTTTCCATTTGTTTTATATAAGAGGTACTTTGAGAGTTTTTTTTTTCTTAATATATTTTTTTCTTCTTGATTTTAAAGTGTAAAGATAGTTAATAGGTGTATACGACTGACTTGGTATATTTTTAGAGGTAGGTTATTTGAACAACCACTTTTTGAGACAATAAGTTTGGTTTATAAAATTGCTAATAGAATACACTTAGTGAACCAACAAAGGTGTCATATCTAGTAAGGATTAGACTCTCATAACGTGGTGAGTTAAGGTAATTCGAATCTCAACTGCAAAATGTATTTATATTTATTGTTCGACTTGTGTCAAATATGATTATCTTAATTCAAGTATGCTATGATATTAACAATGGCTTGTTTTGAGTAACAGTCAACTATCTAGGAAGCTCTCTTCTATTTGAGATCTGCTTATGCTCAGCTTAATCAATTAAGTCAAGTCCTTTAGATCTGCGATCAATATAAAATTGCATGCAGCAATTAATAGAGTTGGCTGTTTTGCATTGTTCGAGTAGTTTACAATTGGCCAAACGTAAATAGAAGCATCTTCAGTGATTCTTCTGATTTTATAATGATTTCACAAAGTTCAATAGCGTGCTATTATGGCTAGAGATTTTAATTCTTGCAGAATGGACCCATCAGAAAATATGGACCTCTGTTACAAGAAATTAAGGTCGGCGCTCCATTCTTTCTACGTCAATGGTTTGATGACTTTGTACTAAGATATGGCCAAACGTTGTTGTAGACTGAAGTAGTGGCGGTAGATCTACCTTACCTTGTAGGGTATAGTTGGAGATCTACCCTTTTTTGCGGCTGAGTGGGTATCCCAAGTCTCCCAATTCTAAATAAGCTAAATTACACCATGAGTCTTTTAAGTTATTTAATTATAATAAATTGATTTTTTAAATTTTTTTTTGTACCACTTACGTTCTTTAAGTTATTTTATTGTAACAAGTTGGTCCTTTAAGTATTTTTTGTAACGCTTAGGTCCTTTAAGTTATATAATTGTAATTTTTAGGCTTCGAATAACTTACATTTTTAAGATCTAAAATACACCAAATTGTTACAGTTAAATAACTTAAAGGACTTAATTGATACGAAAAAAACTTAAAGGACCAATTTGTTACAATTAATTAACATAAAGAACCTAAGTGGTACGAAAGAAACTTAAAGGACCAATTTGTTACAATTAAATAACTTAAATGACATTTTGTGTAATTTAGCCTTCCAAATACTTTCAATTACTAGTACATTAGTATGAACAAACACAAAAAGTATTTCCCAATTCTTTTTTTTGTTTGAAGAAGAAGATTTCCCAATTCCTTTTTAATTACTAAATTTCTATGAAATTATTTTCACATGCCAATATAGTAAAACAAAAAAAGAAAAAGTATTGTTACTTTGAATAGAATTATCTGTTTTTGTTCTAGTATCGACTGACGCCCAACCACTAATATGGTCTAACGGGCTCTTCATGAAGGGAGTCCACGTGACCGTGACATAGGAGCGAACGGACACAAAGGAAAACAACCAAAGAGGCTCGTAGCACAGGAGTAAACAGACTGAAAGTGAACAACCAATCAGGTTTGTGGCAAAGAGGCGCACATGATCAAACACTACAAGAAAATTTGTCATTACCCACGGCCGAAAGACCGTAGATAATTTTGAGAGTAGTGACGGATTATCCACGGCTAAACCGTCTGTAAGGTTAAAAGTTTAATGTGAATTTTTTGAAAGTGCTACCCACGGCTTAGCCATCAATAATTATAGACGGCTTTTTGTCGTCAATATACATTTATTTATTTATTTATAATAATTCATATTCATAACAATAACAATATATTTGTTTATAATTTCATTAGCAATTTTGGCTCCAAACTTTTTAACAATGTCAAAATTTCAATAATTTGGCTCTAAACAATTTGCCAAAACCCAAGAGAAAAAAAAAAACTTAACCCACTCAGGCACTCTCTCTTCATGAACAGAAACCCACCATCCCTCTCTCTTCAAACAACAATCCATCGTCCCTCTCTCTTCCAATCACGATTCTGTCACCAATTCCGTCTATCTCTCTGATTCTCTCCGATTCGATCCATCATCTATCTCCCACCGTCTCTCTTTTATCCGATTGCCCATCCGTCCCTCTCTCTTTATAGTCTGATCAGAAAAGAGTTCTCGTCAGAAAGGGGTTATCATGATCAAAAAAGGGATTCTCCGTTTTTTATTTTGGTAAGTCCTCTCACCTTCTTCATCGCTAACCAGGAATTCATAGTTTATACATGTATATTTGTGGTTATTAGGGTTTAGATTTTCATTTGATTGTGTTTTTTAATTCACTGTAATTGTGGCTTATTGCCATTCAAATTGTTTAACGTGATTGTGGCTGATTCAAATTAGGCTTAATTGCATGTTTGATCCCTTATTATTTTAGGTTTCAAGTTGGTCCCTTATGTTTTAAAAGTTTTAATTCAAGTTGGTCCAAAATGTTACTCACGTTGGAATAAGTTAGTCCCTTCCGCGACAAGATATTGAGTTTAATAAAACAAAAAAATTTAAAAAAAAATTAAAATTGATTTTCTAAATAAGTTAAATTTCATCACCCATATTGTCAACCTGAATATTTAAACGGTCAAGTGACAGAATGAACTAACTTATTCCAATATGAGTAACGTTTTGAACCAACTTGAAACTTTTAAAACATAATGGGCGAACATGAAACTTTTAAAACATAATGGATCATCTTGAAACCTAAAATAAATATAAAGGACAAAACATGCAATTAAGCCTTCAAATTATTAGTTCAATGTTCTGTTGATTCAAATTGTTCCTGTATATAAGTTTTTATCATGAACGGTACTGGCAGAAACTAATATATAAAATTCCAAAACAGCTCCTTATTATTTGTGGCTAATTGTGTTTTTCTTGATCTATGAATAGTATTATTTATTCGAATTTTGTGACAAAAATGGGTTCAATAGTGAAGTTTCTTTGGAATAATGTTGGGAAAACAAATTGTTGTTGAAAGCATTACTTAAACTCCTTGTGATAGATTAATGGCCTCTCAAAATTGATTATTGCCTATGTGTTCTTGCAGATCTGTGCTAGTGTACTCTCTGAGAACTATGAACCTCCTTCTGGATTTAATTTGAAGTTAATCAAGATTCGCAAATAATTCAAGTACATTATAAAAACTTGTTAAGTTTACTATCATTTTTTCTTTGCATTCTGGTACTAACTTTTGACTACTTTATGCTGAAGGATAACATTGATTTGTTTGATTACAATGTGAAGATAGAGTGAATGACTTTTTGCTGCTGCATTCTCACAAATTGAGCATTTCTTAAAACTGCTGTAAAATATATGTGATTCTTTGATACACGGTTTTTTGAGATAATTAGAATGAACATATTCCCTAAAAAAAATTACTTTGTAGTTTCTTCCAGAACATGAATCATATTCCCTAATAGAACTAGAATGTTTTGTCAGATTCTAGTGTTGTATGTTGAAATGCTTGTTATGCATATTTTGGAGCTTGATATTGTTGGAGACTAGCTGTATTTTATGGATGATGTTGTTAGAAAGAGCAAGTTTTTATTGCTTTTGTTTTTTAGATGTATGTTATTTTGGATATTCTACATCCCTGATGATAACAGGGTTTGATTATTGTTTTTATAAAATATATATTTATTATAGAGGGCATAGCCGTGGGTAATTTTATTGAGGGCTTAGCCGTGGGTAACACAGGACCAATAATTTGTTGTTAAAATGATGATTTCCCACAAATTATCCAAGGTGTGGCCGTGGGTAACTACAGTGGGCTTTCATGGCCGTGGGTAACGTTACCGACGAGGCTTTTACCCACGTCCTCGTGGCCCTCGGTAAGCCGTGGGTAATTAACATTACCCATGGCTTTTTTCACTTACAGATGGCTTTTGGCCTTGGGTAATGGTAGAATTTCTTGTAGTGAAAGGTGAACAACCAGCAAGGGTCGTGGCACCAATTGGCCACAGACCAAACACTCACAATTGCCCCTTAAAAGACTATGATTGTCCTTTGAAAGAACAATTATCCAGGTAAAGGTGCAAGGATCCACACCCTAAACTTTCACTATAAATATTGCTCATACGCCTGGAGTCAGTTACATTCACTCTACACAAATACACATATCGTCTCACACCACTCACTAACTTGAGCGTCAGAGCACATGCAAGTACACCACCCTCATTCGCTTGAATAAGAAGGTTGCAGGCGACTGAGAGAAGAAGGCAGGAATTGTCATCCTCAAAGGTTGTGCAACGCCATCAACCCAAGGATCTCAGGTCCGACAAGATCAACTGCGACTTCACTTAGAATCTAATTAACCTTAGAACAAACCTTTCCATTCCTTTTCAAAGAGATCTCATGGTTAACACACACCTTCGTTCAACCGATGTTCGCATTAACCCTCTCCCGCAGAATGAGATGAGGAACGTTACCACGCCTTCTCCTTCCGTTAAAATTAGTAAAATACCGACAACGCAACGGTGCTCCAACCACATCGTTCGTTTTTAATTGCGGCTGGAACATCCTCATTACCTCTGCAAGACTTTCGCTCGGTGATCGTGCTCTTACCACCCTATCGACCGGTTTTCATAAACCCAACAACCAATAGGACAATCTCGACAACGGATCTAGTGGTCCCATTGATACTCCAATTGAATCCCATCGTTCCACAATACAATGGCTGAACCAAAACTAAAGATCAATGAGTATTTTGTCTCATTGATCTTTGAAAACGATGAATAAATAGAAACAATTTTAAAAAGACAATGCTTTAAAATTATTGAATGGAGTATTAGACTTCCAAAAGATGTACTACTCTAAAGGAAAAAGACAACCAACATGTTTTTTTTCAAGTAGTCTAATGACTAGGCTCTCACACTATAAATATGGTGAAATGAGGAATCTAGGGTTCAAACCCCGACCTCTGCATACCAATATACATGGAGCTTATCAACCAATTTGTATTACACCTTGAAATTGTGAGTCTCGTATAGTTCATCAAATTTAATCTCTCAAATTGAACGATATAACATTGGTCTATTTAGTCTATTTTTCCAAATTTAGCATAACAATTTTAAATGTTTTATGCTTAATGCAACAAGAGACTACTCAAAGCAATATGTAAGCCTTTCATTAAATATAGACGGATATTTCCTAAAGAAATACTTTAATGATTGCACTTTTGGCTCCAAATATCAAGTTTGTGCGATTTTAATCTCCTATTTTTTTTAGGGATTTTCCTGTTATGTTTTCCTTTTTTATAAATTGGTACTCCTCTTTCTAATTATCTCAAAATTTACGTTGATGTAACATCATTTACTTATGTAGCATCTAATTTTTGTAATCAACCTACTTAAATGCCTATTTCTTATACACATATCTTTTTTTTTGGTACATCTTATACACATATCTAAATACTATAAAATATGGCATATGTTTAAGTATACAAACGAGCTAATATATAGACCAATGAGATTAAACTTTATTTTGATATTTAACATGATATTCTAGAAAATATAAATATATATGATATCATATTTCAATTATAATATTTAATAATACATTTAAATATGTGAAAATTATTGTAGGTTAATGTTTTGGACTGCTCAAAGGCTTATGCTTGTAACAGTCTAAACCAATAAAACAGACCCAATTCATCATTGGACCAATCATTCACTTCACACACCCCCTCTCTGTGAGGGGGGTGCTCTTAGCAACCCAGTGGACCAATTCCATGATTGCCATTTCGTAACGCTCGACATTTACGGTTCCTACAACCGTAACCGCTGAGCAAAGACTCTTGCCATTAACAACGACACATGCACCTCTTCACTATATAATGAGACTTTTCACAGTTCTTGAAGGTACGATATTTTTCTACTCTTAAACTCGTTTCTTGTTCATACACTGACTTGAGCGTCGGAGTGTCTGCAGGTACACACGCCCCGCCATTCCAAGCTTACAAACGCTACAAATCACCACACCTGACACAGTTCTTCTGATCGAATAAGATCAGTTAATAAACATCAATTATTGAAAAGTATAAGTATAAATATTTACGATTTTATAATTTTATGATTTTTTATGACAAAAAGGGCCTAGCCCCAAAAACAAAAAAAAAAAAACCGAAAAACTAAAACCCTCTGGAAAAGGCAAGAGAAAATTTATCAACTAACAAGGCTGAAGATGCAAATTGAGAAACAAACTCAAAACTCCTAATTAAATTAAACATAGTTAAGCCAAACTTATAGCACAAACATATGTCATCTGATTAGCTTCACAAAAAATGCGAGTCACCGAAGAATGATTGATGAAGAACTTCAAGAATTTGAGAAATATACAATTATTATTCGCA
Source organism: Medicago ruthenica (assembly GCA_018208015.1). NCBI lineage: Eukaryota > Viridiplantae > Streptophyta > Magnoliopsida > Fabales > Fabaceae > Medicago > Medicago ruthenica. The sequence continues at coordinate 35,784,149 of CM031375.1, read as the reverse complement.
TATCATCATTTTATGACACTAGTAATGTTTTCTTTTTAGGTTTTATGACATAAAGGGTAATGCTAACAAGTGTCCTAGGAAACCAAAATTAGTATGTTTGCATTGGATTCAACAACATTTTAACTTTTAAAAAGTTAAATTTATCACTTTTTACTATTTTCTAACACAATATTTTTATTTGTATCCTCTTAACCAAAGCTCCAAAGACACTCTTTAGTATTTCCCTCACATAAATACTTTCTATCAAAAAAAATAATAATAGTTGTTTGTAAAATAAGTTATCATTTATTTTGTAGTTGGCCTTTCCCATCCTTGAAAGATTAGTCGTTGAAAGCATTTGGGCATGTGGATCAACTCCTTATTGCCCTAAATCTCATGACTCTTTCACTCCCACACATAAGCTTAGCAGCCATTCATTCCTTCAACTACATCCATTAGACAATACATCATACGTACTGCTCCAATGTAACATCCCTAGACAAAAGTTACGTGTGTCGTTTTTCAACAATTAATCATTGCACGAGGAAAAAACATGGTATGTTCATAGTTTGGTTACCAAAGAACAACGTATGTCCCAACTTTGCATGTGACGGCCTTAAGGATCACTAATTGTAGAGCGGAAATCATTGGAGAAACACACCTCAACTCAGCAAATACATTTTTTATGTAGAATATGAATTAGAGATTAAAATGTCTCAATTTAGTTTTGTCAAGAACTAAAACTTATGTTATTTTATTTTTTTATAAGCACAATAATACTTCTTCCCCAATCTCTATTATAAAAAAAAATTACTTTTTAAGTTTATTGAATAATTGATGTATTTGTCTGTATTTTAGACCAAATACATAAGTTCTTAAATAAATCTATTTTTTTTCTTATAATAAAACCGGTAAGAAAATTAATAAAATGAGCATAAGAGAAACTCCAGACAATTAAAATGACCAATGAAATAAATCAATAGCGTTGCATACAAGCCATTGGATCAGACAACCAATCACCAACATAACAATCTGACCTCCTGCAAACTCTCCACATAAACCAACTTCAAGACAAAGTTTTAAATTTGAAACAACTACATTAGTATTAGAAACCTTACCCCACAAAGACACATTTATTTTTGTGCAAAGCCATGGTAAATTTAAAATATTTTCTTGGGTATGAGAATGAGATATTGTCTCCCATATTTTTAGATATGAAAATACAAAAATGGATTTGTATATTCGAATCAAATCCATGTCATTACTGTGTTCTGCCACTACATCGCTATATTTGAAGTATTTATGAAAAAAATAATATAATAATGATTTATACTACTAATAAGGGGATTTTATTTTGTGTATCCTATTTTCAATATACTTAAATTACTCTCAAACAATCTTACTCTTGAATCCATTAATTATGCTTTGATTGCTATAAAGATGTCTTTGTACCCGTAACAATTCAATTATTTTTTCAAATTTAAATTTTAATCTACCAATAATACAAAATATGGAAAGAGAGTAACATCCTTAAATTGTAAAAGTTTGCCGAAATATATTCGATATGATGTAGTGTGGCTTAGAATATGTAATATCCTTATCCTCTACATTGAGTAATGAGTATGCTTGAGTTTATCCCTTAACGCTTTGACAAAAAACACACAGATTTGAAATGGTCATAGCCTCCTCAATCTGCCCGCCTTGACGATGATACGCCACTTAAAACATGCAAACAAACACAAGCTCCTTCTTTTCATTACACCAACTTGGGACAAATAATGTTTCAATGTCACAGAATTTGTAATATCACTAACTGAGGACTTCTCTCACAAATGTAACAGACAATGAGAGTTGAAATATTGTTGGTTTTTCAATTTGATGATTAAACATATGATTCACATGTCCTTGCATATGCATGGCAATGGGTGAGGTAGGGACGAGATTTATCTATTATGTTTTCATCTCTGACTCTCATATACTTACTCGTTACTCTATCCATACCCAACGGTGATGAGAAACTGAATCTCATCCACGCCGTTGACGGGTTCGGTTATCCCCGCTCCATCCCCGCAATGAATCATTATTTCAATAAAAAAAAAGTTATTTTCATCCCCGAGGGCAATGTTGAAATGCATTATTCAACAATATATTCACTTTAACATTTCCTAGACCAAATGAGTTAGTTGCTCCTTTAAATATCAATGTTAGTTTCTATAACATGACAATTATCAAACAAAATAACATGACATATCAACATATAGCCAAAATATCAATGTTATGAATTAACCGATAATTCAAATTATCAAAACAACATAATCAAGTACAAACCATATGACAAACTAAATTAACTGATAGGCCAAATTATCAAGCCAAATTACATATGATTTCATTATATAGTGGATAGAAAAATAATAAGGGCAATGAAGGTTTCTAATTTGGGATAAACCAAAACAAATTCAAACATAACCCAAAACAAAATCAAACATAAATCATTAAAAAAAACATGAAGATGATGGTGACATGGAGAATGAAGATGATGGTGACAGAGAGAGTGAAGATGATGGCGAGACCGAGAGTGATTCACATTGTAAATCTATGAGAATGATGTTGATTGAGAAGAAATGATGACGATCAATGGCTATGATGATGGAGAAGAGAGAGATCGAGGGTGTGAGATGTGAAAGGAGAAGAGAGAGAACTCATAGAAGTGAGCGATCAGTGTCGTCTGAAACAAGGTATACATAAGTTCCCTTCTTCATATATTGTTGGTTCGAGCTAATCCTGCAGGTTAACACTCCACATATGATTATGCTCAAAGTCAACTCCTTACACTCCCCTTAGCAGTTGACTTGGGGGCTACTGTTTCGGATTGGGCTGAAGCCGAATCTATCCATGGGCCAGATCACCCTAATTCACTAGCTTATCAATGGAGACACCTGTCTATCCTATAATTTAAAGGACACATGTCTCTTATCACTTAGACTAATCCATTGTTGATTATCATTTACTAAAATTTAACTACTTCTAAACAAAATAAGATTTATACTATATAATAAAATAGAATTCACTTCACCATTAACGATATGAGATTATTGCAAAATAAAAAGATAAAATAAGAAAAATGTTGATTTTTATATTCAGTTTCACACAATTAAAAGGCATTATTTTCACTGGATATCAATGCATAGTATTCAGTATTGGGCCAAAAATATTTTGCTACCTAAGACAACAATCGTGGCGGCCTACTTTGTGGGGAGGACCTATAAATCATTGAGAAGAATTGCATTATTATTTGGTTATTATTTTGGCTATTATTTTTCCAGCCCTATGAGGTTCTCGGACGTCTTATTTTTTTCTTTCAAAAATGTCCTTCAGATTTTAGAATCTGAAACTAGTTTGGATTCTAAAATCCGAAACTTTTATGTATATAAAACGAAAACAGTAACTTCTCTCATTTCTACATTTTTATGTTTGAACATTTGATTTATGTTTTAAATTTAATATTTGAAAATTGTGTTGTTTCTTATCGTTTCTATTAAAGTATTTATTTTACGATCATGAATGCATGTTTATATCAAATTCTTACCATATGTATGTCTCAGCCAAAAAACAAAGTTTATGTCTTTGTGTTGAGACAGTTTTCCTTTGTTATGGGTTGAAAAAATGAGTTTTTCACTAATTCGGATTTTATAATCCGAAAACCCCAGAAAATAGGGCGCATTCCTTGCTTTTTTTCTTATTATATAATCTAAAAACCCCATAAACACCCTTTTACACCCTTTTTTAGGGGAAAAACAGTTTGCATTATATAATCTGAACTGTATTAGCATAAATTATAAGTCTGTTTATAACATGAATAAGCGGTTTAAGGACAATATTAATTTTTCTAACTCTCATCATTTTGTTTTAGGTCATTGTTAGCTGTTCTTAGTCAAAAATTCAATTTTCGGGCTACTTGATCAGATTGCTCTTACGAGAATCCGCCTCTCAAAATCCAAAATTTTATCGTTTAGACCCAGTTTAATTTTTTTTTATTTTTTTCATATTCTCAGAAAAATCCGAAAAAATGCATTAGTTTTATTTGATTTTTAGAATTTTTTTGTGGTATTTTTATATTTTTATGATTTTATTTGATAGGTTTTTATCATTTTTTTACTTTTTTTTTTGTTGTTTTTAAAGCAAAATTCAAAATTGTTGAAATGAGAGAGATTATGATTGATGATTATACATAAGCATATTTCAGATTATAAAATCTGAACTTAGTTTGGATGTGTTCGGATTTTAAAATCCGAGGGGTATTTTAGGGAAAAAATAGGGCGCGTGAGAAACGCATAAGGTGTGAAAAGTAATAGCCTATTATTTTTCCCACCCTACCCATTTTTTGGACCTATAAATCATTTTCAGATTACATAATCCGAATTGAGTTTTCCCTTGTTTTGGGGTGGAAAAATGAGTTTTTCACTAATTCGGATTTTATAATCCGAATACCCCAAAAAATAGGGCGCATTCCTTACTTTTTTCGAATTATAGATTTCGAACCCCCCCTAAACACCCTTATTCAGGGGAAAAACAGTTCAGATTATATAATATGAACTATATCAGCACAAAATCTGAGCATATTTGTAACATGGATAACCAGTTTAAGGACCATATTAATCTTCCTAACTCTCATCCTACTGTTTTAGGTCATTGTTAGTTGTTCAACCTCATACTACCATCCTTCTTCTTAACCAACAACATCGGTGCTCCCCACAGCGAAACACTAGGCCTGATAAATCTCTTCTCCAACAACTCTTCCAACTGCCTCTTCAACTCACCCAACTCTGATGCAGACATCATATACGGTGCCATCGACACATGACTAGTTCCAAGTACCAGATCAATTGCAAACTCTACTTCTCTCTGGCGGTATATCAGTGATGTCGTCCGAAAACACATCTGGAAACTCAATCACTACCGGCAAATCACCAACTCCCGTCTCATTTTCCACCTTCAAAGAAGCAAACATCACAAACAACTGAGCTACACCATCCAGCGACGCCTCTACTTGCCCCGCGGTCGAAAACTTCCCTTCGACACGCTCCTCTGGATTAGGGAATGTAACAGACTTTGTTAAACAGTTAATATTAACACCAAAAGACAACAACCAATTTATACAGAAGATAACATCCATATGTGCCAAGAGTAAACAAACTAAATCCAACTTAAAATCTACTCCACCAAAATTCAAAGGACACTTCACACATACCAAGGAAGTGGTCACCGAGCCGTTGGCCGGGATGTCAATGACCACCCCTCTCAACATCAGAGATAAAACTAGATTCAATCTTTTAGCACAATCAAGAGAAATAAACGAATGTGTCGCACCAGTATCAATGATAGCAATTATAGGAGTGTTATTATTGAAACAAATATCTCGAATCAAGTTGTCCAGTTCTGAACTTTCCTCAGCATTCAAAGCAAACACCTTCCCATCTGACTTGTCCTTCTTCGGCTTCAAACACTTAACACTAAAATGACCAGTTTCCCCACAATTGTAGCAAACCACCTACTTACTCTTGCACTCAAATGCACGGTGTCCAGTCTTCCCACACTTGTAGCAAGTCAATGTAGGATTCTTACAATCAGCAACACGATGTCCTGCTCCACCACACTTGAAGCATCTTGCTTCTCCCCCACTTTGATTAGACCCACCAGTCGCCTTCTTCTTCCCCTTATCAGCTGGAGCCCCATAAGGTTTACCACGATCCTAACCCTTACTCCTCCTCTCACTTGCACTATTGTAGTAATTCGATCTAGCCTTGCTATCCTCATCATAAATCCTACACTTGTTAACTAACAACAGAAACACTCGAATCCCGTGAAATCCAATGAATTGCTTGATCTCTGGGCGCAATCCACTTTCAAACTTCTCACACTTAGATACCTCAGCCCCCACAACATTGTAATGCGGGCAAAAGCGAGAAAGCTCCTCAAACTTAGCTGCATAATCAGCCACACACATATTTCCTTGCTTCCACTCAAGGAACTTAATCTCCTTCTTGCTCCTCACATCAGCTGGAAAATACTTTCCCAAGAACTTCTCCTTCAAGACTCCCCAAGTGATAGCAGCACCCCCAGCTTCCAACCTCTGACGAGTATTTACCCACCAATACTCAGCTTCTTCCGCTAACATGTGCATCGTCAAACGAACCTTCTGCACATCAGCAGCTGTCATAACCTTGAAGATCCTCTCAATCCCTTGCAGCCAAACTTGTGCACCTTCCAAGTCATACCTTCCTTTGAAAGTAGGCGGGTTGTTCCTCATAAACCTGTCCAAACGATGCTTATCCGCCCCTCCATTCTGATTATGGTGTCCCTGCATAGCCGCACTATCTTGAGCCAATGCTTGAGCCATCATGGTCATAGCATTCACAATCGCCACATCGTTCCTTCCAGCCATCTCGTTCTACACATACATGAACCACCTGATTAGAAAGAGCAAGTATCGACGATATTCATATACATGTCGCATACAACAGAAAAAAAACAAAAGTTATGGCCTGACTAGACCGACCTACTCTGATACTAAATTGTAACACCCTAAAACCCCGCATACTATTTTTAAATAAATAAGCAATGAATAATAAAGACATTTCAAGGTGTTACTCTTCATCAATCAAAACAAATCCAAACTCCATCATATAATATCAAATCGCAGCGAAATAATCTTAACAACATAAGGTTAACACCAAATCTTAGAAGTACATCAACAAGAGAACTCAAAGGTTCTATAAATAAGTCTGGAAAGACATAAAATAAATCCCAGCAGTCCTAATCAGAGCAATACTAGTCTAGACTCCAAAAGAAAGTGGTAAAGAACGAGTAGGCTCCAAAGCCATCCTCGAAAAACGCATATCAACTAATCTTCTTCGACCTGCAAGTCTACACCACAAGGGCGTAGGCAGAAACCCACAGAAATGGTGAGAAATATTCAACACATGGAAAAATACGATCGCATGTATAGTTAAAGGATAAACAAATATGTCAACTATACTCTTGGTTATTTGAAGGTTGGCTAAATGTTTGCTAAAATCATATTGTACAAGCAAAGCGTCCTCATATGTTAATTTGTGTCTTCAGAAGCTGGAAATTGGTTTTGAGAAGTTTCAGAAGCTGAAAACTGGATTTACTGTTCTTCAGATGCAGAACTGGCCTTCAGACGCAGAACTGGCCTTCAGACGCAGAATTGTTCATCAGACGCTGAACAGGTCTTCAGACGCACTGCTCAGACGTTGACTTCTGTTGACCTTCAGAAGTTGCCTTCAGACGTTGACTTCTGTTGACCTTCAGAAGCTGCATTTTAGAAGTTGTTTTTGCTGCGTATCTTTTGAAGATTTATTGAAGATTTATCAAGGCTGATGTTTCCAGAAGGTTGAATATTTCCTGTGAAGATCTTGCGTGTAGATTTGTTTATTTTATTGATGAATATATTTTCAAAGGAATCTTTGCAAAATATATCTCAAAAATATATTTGATTCTATGAGCTTCTAAATAATTTCAGAATCATATCTTTGAGGATGATTGTGTTCAGAATTATGAGAGCTGCTGAAGCCTATATAAGGAGGACTTGCTGCTTTGAAGACTGATAATCAAAAACTAGAATTTAGAGTCTTAGAGTTTTAGAGTTTTTGAATTTGTAAGCTGTTGCTTTGTTTGTACACCACTCATCTGTTTGAGTTGGTTTAGTTTGTTTTGAGTTGTAATTCACTCTAAGCTTTTAAGTACGAGTGATATTTTAGTTGTTTGAAGAGTGTCTTCATCATACTTGTTTTGTTCAGAAGTTGTTAATCACTGGGTTGTGATTACGTTATTGGGAAGTAAGTAGTGTTCTTATACCTAGGTGGTGTTCCTGGGTAGAAGTCTAGACTAGTGGAGATTAAGTGATAAGGCTGGGAATAGGGGCTGTGTCTGAGTCTTTGAATTAATTCCTCTTAGTGGATTTCCTTCCTGGATTGGTATCCTCCAAACGTAGGTGTTGTTTATCACCGAACTGGGTTAACAAATACTCTATGTTCTTTATATTTCTGTCCTTTATTTTGCTGCTTCTGAACCTGTTTTTAGTGCTCTGTTTTGCATTCATTGTACTCTGTTTTACGTTCCTGATCATTACCTGCCAGAATTTTTAATTGGTATCAGAGCAGACACCCTGCTTGTTATTGGGTGAGCTTCAGGGAAGGCTTTTCTGGCAAGAATGGACAAGGAAGGAGGATATGTTAACAGACCACCTCTGTTGGATGGGAACAACTATGAATATTGGAAGTGCTTTCCTAAAATCCATAGACAGCAGGACCTGGAAAGTTGTGCTAAAAGGTTGGGATCATCCAGTTGTGTTGGACAAAGATGGGAATAAGACTGGTGTGCTGAAACCAGAGGAAGAATGGACAAAGGTTGAAGATGATTTGGCTCTTGGAAACTCCAAAGCTTTGAATGCTCTATTCAATGGAGTGGACAAGAACATGTTCAGACTGATTAAGCAGTGTACCATAGCCAAGGATGCCTAGGAGATACTCAAGACCACTCATGAAGGAACTTCAAAGGTTAAGCTATCCAGACTTCAACTACTCACCACAAAATTTGAAAATTTGAAGATGATGGAGGATGAGAACATTCAAGATTTCTATATGAATGTCCTGGATATGGCTAATTCTTTTGAATCTCTTGGAGAGAAGATGTCTGATGAGAAGATAGTTAGAAAAATATTCAAGTCACTTCCTAAAAGATTTGACATGAAGGTAACTGCTATTGAGGAAGCTCATGATATATCCAATATGAAGGTTGAGGAGTTAATTGGATCCTTGCTGAATTTTGAAACAACCTTTTGTAACCGTACTGAGAATAAAGGAAAAGGAGTTGCTTTTACAGTTAAATCTGAAGCTGAGGTTCAACAAGAGATTGATGAGGATGATGAAGGCTTATCAGAAGCTCTTGGGTTGCTGGGGAGACAGTTTAATAAAATTCTGAAGCATGTTGACAGGAAATCCAAATCCAAAGGTCAGAACTTCAGATTCAACAACAGTAAGCAACAAAGTGATGAGAAGAAGACCAAGACTGAAGAAAAGAGAAAACAATCAAAGGGTGTTCAGTGCTTTGAGTGGGAAGGTTATGGGCATATCAAGTCAGAATGTCCTACTTTTCTTAAGAAGCAGAAGAAGAGCTTAGCTGTATCATGGTCTGATGAAGACTCAGAAGAAGATGTAGAGAGTGAATCTGCTAAGTATGTTGTTGCCCTAACTGGAAGGTACAAGTCTGGTGTGAAGGCTAAGGCCTCAGAAGCTTGTTCAAAGTCTGAAGCATTTTTAGAGTCTGAGACATTATCAGAGTCTGAAACTCTCTCAGAGTCTGAAGTTTCATCAGAGTCCGAAGCTAGAATTGAAAAATCATCTTATGAAGAACTGGCTGACAATTATAAAAGCCTATACATCAGAAGTGTAGAGGTTTGCAAGCAACTTGTGGATCAGAAGAAGACAATCTGCCAGCTGAATGCTGAGAAAAGTGAACTCTTAGTGAAAAATTCTGATCTGAAAGATGAAGTGAGTCAACTGAATTCCCAGCTTGAAAACATGAAAAAGCAGGTCAGAATGATGAATACTGCTACTGATATGCTGGAGGAGATTTTGGATAATCAGAAACAAGGGAAACAAAATGGCATAGGATTTGTTGATGAGACTTTGAACCTCAAACAAAAGAATCTTGCTAAAAGGTTTGTTCCTGCTACTGAAACTTATGATCCCATGGTAGGAACATCTAAGATGAAACCTCAGAAGCAACTTCGGAAGTCTAAAGGAAAGAGGAGAAATCATCCATGGGTTTGTCATCATTGTGGAAAGAAGGGGCACATTAAACCATTATGTTTCAAGTTATATGGTTATCTTGAGCATTTTCAGTACAGAAAAGTGGAACCTGCTGCATCCAGAAACAATGTCAAGAAGGTTTGGAAACCCAAAAGTGATATTGCCTCATAGCTCATACATCTTTGAGAGCCACCTCTAAGGAAGATTGGTACTTTGATAGTGGTTGTTCCAGACACATGACTGGTGTGAAGAAGTTGTTAAGCAATTTAAAGCCATATTCCAGTAGCTATGTTACTTTTGGTGATGGAGCTAAAGGAGAGATTCTTGGTATAAGTGACTTAATCAGTGATGGTTTACCAAGATTAGATAATGTGCTACTGGTGAAAGGGCTAACTTCAAATCTGATCAGCATAAGCCAGCTGTGTGATCAAGACTTGAAAGTGAATTTCAACAAGGAAGAATATCTTGTAAATGGTAAAGAAGGAGAAGTACTGATGAGAGGCTGCAGATCAAAGGATAACTGCTATTTGTGGATGTCTGAAGAAGAAACAAGACTGTCTACTTGTCTCATAAGTTCAGAAGAAGAGGTCAGACTCTGGCACTAGAAACTGGGACAGTTGCATCTGAAGGGCATGAAGAAAGTCATGAATACTGAAGCTATCAGAGGTCTACCCAAACTGAAGATTGATGATGACAGTGTTTATGGTGAATGTCAGATTGGTAAACAAACAAGAAAGTCTCATCCCAGACTGGATCATCAGGTAACAACTAAAGTTCTTGAATTATTACATATGGATTTAATGGGACCTATGCAAGTTGAGAGCATTGGAGGAAAGAAGTATGCCTTTGTGGTTGTTGATGATTATTCAAGATTTACTTGGGTTAGCTTTATTAGAGAAAAATCAGATACTTTTGATGTGTTTAAAGATCTGTGCACTCAGTTACAAAGAGAGAAGGATAGTGTTATCATCAGAATCAGAAGTGATCATGGGAAGGAGTTTGAGAATAAGAAGTTTTCTGAGTTATGTGCTTCTGAAGGGATCAAGCATGAGTTTTCAGCACCTATAACACCTCAGCAAAATGGTGTAGTAGAGAGGAAGAACAGAACCTTAGCAGAATCAGCTAGAGTTATGTTACATGCTAAGAATTTACCTTATATGTTCTGGGCAGAAGCAATGAATACTGCTTGCTATATACACAATAGAGTGACTTTGAAGAAGGGAACTACCTCTACTCTGTATGAATTATGGAAAGGAAGAAAGCCTACTGTCAAGTATTTTCATGTTTTTGGGAGCAAGTGTTACATTTTGGCTGATAGAGAAAACAGAAGAAAAATGGATCCTAAGTCTGATGAAGGAATTTTCTTGGGTTACTCAGTAAACAGCAGAGCTTATAGAGTGTTTAATTCCAGAAACAAGGTTGTTATGGAGTCTATCAATGTTGTGATAGATGATTTATCTGCTGAAAAAGAAAGAGTTGAGTCTGAAGAGGTTCCAGTTGATGTTACATCAGAAGAACAACAGTCAGAAGCTCCAGTTGCAGAAAATGAAGTAGAGTCTGAAGAAGAAGAAGTTCATCCAGATCATGTATCTACTGGTAAAGGACCCTCAATTAGAGTTCAGAAGGATCATCCTAGAGATTTAATCATTGGGAGTCTTGATCAAGGTGTCAGAACCAGAAGATTAGATGCTGTTACTACTGATTCATGTTTTGTGTTAAAATTTGAACCCAAAAATGTTAAAGAAGCTCTCACTGATGAATTCTGGATTGAAGCCATGCAAGATGAATTGAATCAGTTCAAAAGAAGTGAGGTGTGGGATCTTGTTCCAAGACCTGAAGGTATGAATGTCATTGGGACTAAGTGGATTTATAAGAACAAAACAGATGAACATGGAACTCTGACCAGAAACAAGGCAAGGTTAGTTGCTCAAGGATACTCTCAAGTGGAGGGACTTGATTTTGATGAAACCTTTGCACTTGTGGCCAGATTAGAGTCCATAAGATTACTGTTGGGAGTAGCATGCATTCTTAAGTTCAAACTGTTTCAGATGGATGTGAAGAGTGCTTTTCTGAATGGTTATTTACAAGAAGAGGTTTATGTTGAACAGCCTAAGGGGTTTGTGGATCCTAATTTTCCAAATCATGTTTACAAATCGAAAGAAGCTTTGTATGGATTGAAACAAACACCTAGAGCATGGTATGAGAGACTCACACAGTTTCTTGTTACTCAAGGCTACAGAAAAGGAGGAACTGACAAGACATTGTTTGTGAAAGAAGAAGATGGAAGTCTGATGATAGCATAAATTTATGTTGATGACATAGTTTTTGGTGGGATGTCAAACAAGATGGTTCAGCTATTTGTTCAGCAGATGCAATCTGAATTTGAGATGAGTCTTGTAGGTGAGCTTACATATTTTTTTGGACTTCAAGTCAAGCAAATGGAAGATACTATATTCATTTCACAAAGCAAATATGGAAAGAATATAGTCAAGAAGTTTGGGATGGAGAATGCTAGCCATAAGAGAACACCTGCAGCTACTCACTTGAAGTTGACAAAAGATGAACAAGGTGTTTCAGTTGATCAAAGCCAGTATAGAAGCATGATTGAGAGTTTGTTATATCTAACTGCAAGCAGACCAGATATAACTTTTGCAGTTGGAGTCTGTGCTAGATATCAAGCTGATCCTAAGATGAGTCATTTGACACAAGTGAAGAGGATTCTGAAGTATGTCAACAGTACAAGTGATTATGGTATTATGTACTCACACAGTGCAAGTTCTGAGTTAGTTGGGTATTGTGATGCTGACTGGGCAGGAAGTGCAGATGACAGAAAGAGTACTTCTGGTGGATGTTTCTTTCTGGGAAATAATTTGATTTCATGGTTCAGTAAGAAACAGAACTGTGTTTCATTGTCTACAGCTGAAGCTGAATATATAGCAGCTGGAAGTAGTTGTTCTCAGTTGGTGTGGATGAAGCAGATGCTGGAAGAATACAATCTGGAACAAGATGTTATGACTCTGTACTGTGATAATCTAAGTGCTATTAACATTTCTAAGAACCCCATACAGCACAGCAGGACTAAGCACATTGATATAAGACATCACTTCATCAGAAACCTTGTGGAGGAGAAGATTGTGCAGCTTAAACATGTGGACACTGAAGAACAAATTGCTGATATTTTCACAAAAGCTTTGGATGCCAAGCAATTTGAGAATCTGAGAAGCAAGCTGGGAGTTTGTCTGCATGAAGAATTATAGCAATTACAGAATGCAGAGGGTGAGCAAGCTGGAAGTGAGGGAGATGAAGATGTTGCATATGCTGAGTCTAATACTGAGTCTGATTTAATCTGTGTTAAACATTTAGTTTTTGTTCCCTATGTGAAGACTATATTTTGTCAAAATTATTTGGCTAAAAAGGGGGAGAAAAACTTGTGTTTGGTTTCAGAATGTAGTTGTTCAGAATGTGCTAAGTCTCAAAGTTCAGAGTTTGTTTTGTTCAGAATTCAGAGTTTTCAGAAGTTGACAGAGTTGTTCAGAATTCAGAAGCAATACAACAAGAGTTGTGAAGTTGTGTTTGAGGGGAAGTTTCTGGCTCAGGGGGAGTGCATAAGTGTTAATTTCCTGAGTTGTGTGCTGTTTCAGTTTCAGAAGCAATATCTCAGAGTTTACTGCAGTTCAGAATTAAGGGGGAGAGTTGTTTGTGATGTGCTGAGTTGCAGGGGGAGTTTACTAGGAGTTTCCTGTCAGAAGCTGGTGTGTTTGTGCTTCAGGGGGAGTTTTTATGTGTGCTTCAGAAACTGAGTGTTTTATTGTGTGCTTCAGGATGTGTTATGGTTTTTTCAGAAGCTGAACTGAAGTTGTTTGTGCTGAAGCTGTTTGTGTTAAACATAGCTATTTATCCGCTGCTGACTCTGGTGCTATGTTTAAATGTGTGGAGTTCTTCATGGCTGAGTACATTGTGTTGAGTGAAGAACTTGTTTTTATGAAGAATTTGATTTTAGCCAAAAATTTGCCAAAGGGGGAAATTGTTGGTTATTTGAAGGTTGGCTAAATGTTTGTTAAAATCATATTGTACAAGCAAAGCGTCCTCAGATGTTAATTTGTGTCTTCAGAAGCTGGAAATTGGTTTTGAGAAGTTTCAGAAGCTGAAAACTGGATTTACTGTTCTTCAGACGCAGAACTGGCCTTCAGACGCAGAACTGTTCATCAGACGCTGAACAGGTCTTCAGACGCACTGTTCAGACGTTGACTTCTGTTGACCTTCAGAAGCTGCATTTCAGAAGTTGTTTTTGCTGCGTATCTTTTGAAGATTTATTGAAGATTTATCAAGGCTGATGTTTCCAGAAGGTTGAATATTTCCTGTGAAGATCTTGCGTGCAGATTTGTTTATTTTATTGATGAATATATTTTCAAAGGAATCTTTGCAAAATATATCTCAGAAATATATTTGATTCTATGAGCTTCTAAATAATTTCAGAATCATATCTTTGAGGATGATTGTGTTCAGAATTATGAGAGCTGCTGAAGCCTATATAAGGAGGACGTGCTGCTTTGAAGACAGATAATCAAAAACCAGAATTTAGAATCTTAGAGTTTTAGAGTTTTTGAATTTGTAAGATGTTGCTTTGTTTGTACACCATTCATCTGTTTGAGTTGGTTTAGTTTGTTTTGAGTTGTAATTCACTCTAAGCTTTTAAGTACGAGTGATATTTTAGTTGTTTGAAGAGTGTCTTCATCATACTTGTTTTGTTCAGAAGTTGTTAATCACTGGGTTGTGATTACGTTATTGGGAAGTAAGTAGTGTTCTTATACCTAGGTGGTGTTCCTGGGTAGAAGTCTAGACTAGTGGAGATTAAGTGATAAGGCTGGGAACAGGGGCTGTGTCTGAGTCTTTGAATTAATTCCTCTTAGTGTATTTCCTTCCTGGATTGGTATCCTCCAGACGTAGGTGTTGTTTATCACCGAACTGGGTTAACAAATACTCTGTGTTCTTTATATTTCTGTCCTTTATTTTGCTACTTCTGAACCTGTTTTTAGTGCTCTGTGTTGCATTCATTGTACTATGTTTTACGTTCCTGATCAGTACCTGCCAGAATTTTTATATACATTCAACATATTTTCGTCATGAATAAGCAGCAAATCATACTCAGCATATATATTAATGTCTTAAAGTTAACTAGTCTTAGCTAACATCTAACGAGTATATATTCACATCCAAGACATTTAAAGACATCCAAGTATACACCATTTGCACATTAGTATAGCAAACTCATCATCCAACATCACATATTCAATTAGACACATCCACATAACACATAGTCACGTTCGACATCTTCAAATAGCACATCATCACATAGTCGCACATAGTCAAATAAAACATCTTCCACATAGACTCACAGTGATGTATGCAATGCGCCTAACTCAACTCTATATGCATGTGATACTAGATTTTGGATATCAGAGTTATGTTACTGAGTAATCCCACAACGTCAAATATTTGGATAATAAGAGGTATATTACTGACTAATCCCACAACGTCAAATACACAGCGTCAAATAGGACTGACCATGAATGCATGGACCCAAGTATAGACTCGACAATGCACGACACCACATAGTTCACCGTTATATAATCACTTCATCATATAACATATCAACACAACAACGCATCGTCAAGTCAATACATCCACGCATTATCATATCAATCAACATGATTGAAATCCTGATCACCTTTTTAAGGGGTCCAAGTTATTTATTATTTGACCAATCCATTGTTGGTTGTCTTAGTTAAATTAATTTGGCTAACAGTTGTAAAATTTGACATGTATAAGTGAATAAAAAAAGGCTTAATCCCACTTTTGGTCTCTAAGCTTTACAATCTTGCGATTTTGACCCCTTAGCTTCACAATTATGCAAATTTGGTCCCCCTAAATTTAAAATTAACAATTTTGACCCTACAAATTTACCTCATTTTGTATATACTAGCCCAAGTGCACATTTTGACCAATTTTGATAAAAACAAATGTTGACTTGACTAATTTTAATGATATGTCATCTCCTTATGTACCGCAAACGCAGAAAATAACATTAAAAAAAGGGATGCACCAATTTTTGAGCTGAATTTTTTCTTTTCAGTTTTACCCCTTCATTTAAACTATTTTATCATTTTTATTTAAATAATTAGTTACAAATTAAGTAAATCCCATAAAAATATGAACAATCCAAACCAACTGTCCGACTTTTGATAGGTCGAAAGACAAGATCCATAATTTAGTCTAGTCATAAGAAGGAACAATCCACAATATCGTTCCTTAAAAAAAATCTACAATATTGTATTCAATGAAAAATCTCATTTTAACTTTATACAAAAATAATTGTGCTATGGTGTAACATTTTTCTTCCAATTTTACCTTTCACTTTGTTATTTTTTATCACTTTGTTATTTTTTATCATTTTATTGTTCTTTTTCAATAAAAACGGAAAGATCGGTACGCCATTGCCGTCTAGACGCTAGTATTTATAAATAGGGTCCGTCTTATATTGGCCTTGCATGCCTTTTCCATGAGTTTGACATAGTTTGAAAATATTGAAGTTATAAAAAGGGTCCGTTTTATATTGGTCCGTCTTAATAAGGAAAATATTAACTTTTTATTTGATAAAAATAATAATAAATTTAAAGTATTGCAGTTGTAAATCATTGAATATTCAAATTTAATTGAAGATAATAGTCAACTACAAGGTTTTACAACTTCAATACTTCGAATGCTGATTGAAAATAATTGATAATAATTGAAGATAATCATTGATATATCTTTTTCTTTTTTGTTTAATGTTATTTTCTATGTTGGATAATACATAAAAATGCCCCATAGGTATTGAGGTATGTATTTTTTTTTTTTAATAAAAGGTGTTGGGGTATGAAGTATATTTTCTACTTTTCAAGTTGTGGTCTGGGCCATGTGATAGATATTGCTCTGTGGCTGTGGATATTAGAAATTTCAGAGTTAATTTAACTGAACTAAACACTGGGAAATTAATGAATTATGTCAGTAACTCAGTCGTAAAAAAATTATGGGGTGAGAGAGGCTCGAACTCTCGACCTCAGGATTACTCAGTAGCTATGAGACCTACGCGCTAGCCAACTGCGCCACCACCCCTTGTTGCTGTTTCAGTCATTTTACGTTAATATACCAAGTTTCATGTTTCTTTTAAGGACAAATTATACTCTCTTATTCCCTTAAGCTAATTTTGGGTTTTACTTTGTTCTCTTTTTAAGTTTTTCTCATTATAAGTTATTATTATTATTATTATTATTACTCCTACTAAGTAGGTTGACTTTTCAATTTGACAGCCGTTTCAATTAGGTAGGAAGAAATTATCGTCGATTTCAATTTCATTTGACAATTTGATTTTTATTATTAGTAGCCTCTACAATACATTAAGCAAGGAATTAAAAAAACGTAAGTAATCAATTAGCCTTTGAGGGATTAGAATGAATGATTTCAAAAAAGTAACAACTATTGTAAATGAATGATTTCAAAAGAGTAACGCTAAGGTATAATGACTATAATTGATTTAATCATTAGCCTTTGATTTCATTTATTCAATTTCCGCCTGAACACTACTGTTTTTTTTTACGTTATGTGCTTTAGTAAAAAAAAAATAGCTAAACATAAAAATGATTTTTAAGCTATTAAGTCCTCATGAGATATTTTACATAAATAATGAGTTTATAGAATCATAATAGATTGAAATCTATCTAGATATAATTTAACTTTACATAAAAATTGGATCACATAGACTACAACTTAAATAAATAAAATCCAAAAAGCACATATGCAACATCTTTGTGATCAAAGCATTCCCTCAAATTCTTGAATCATGAGAAAATTGAGACTTAAAGTTCAACAAAAAAAGACATGAAAACAAACCAAACTACATAATCCATCAAGGTAAGTCTTAGCAATAAGAAGCCCCATAAAATCAAAGCAAGCTATTAAGTTTCTTACTTGAAATCTATAATCTAAAACTACAATGGTCAAGATAATAGCTAGTGCTTGTCCCATCAATAGTTTATCTAATGTCATTTTTTTGTACCAAGAAAACTTACATTTAAACACACACACACATAATCAAAGTAAGAATAAAATAAATTTACATTTAGACCGATGCATTTCAACATGTAGTCTTTAATAACTGGAATGGGCAGTTCCAATTTTTTTTTTTTAAGAAGGTTAAATAAATTATAACGGACATTGTCATCAAATAAAAGATGGTAAGCTACTCTGCCTAAACATAGACTTGCTTTTTGTTGTTTTACAAATAACATAATCCATTGCCACAATGTTAAGATTAAGAAACTAAAAAAGCAAACATCATAATGGAAAACATGAAGGAAAAAAATGTCTGAAAAAAATAGTGAAATTCATACCTTTTATATGACTCACTTGCACCCAAACTTCTCTCTTCAAATTTTAGGTGAAGGTGGAGTTAATTAAATAATTGGATGTTAAACAGAGAATCAAGGTGGAGTTTTATGGCCAAAGGAGACCCCTTTAATGAGGGAAACAAAGGAAAATTATGAAGATTAATACATTAATAGACAGATAGATAGATAGGGTGGCTGAGATTGGAACCGAACCACCACTTTGACCTTTTGCAAAAAATTCCATAATTTGCACTTTGTAGATTAAGATACAAAAGAGGAGAGCATCTTACATTCCAAAAACAACATTTGCAATTGCATGAATCATCCAAAAATATAAAGAATTTGATAGAATAAAAGTAAAAAAAAAAAAAAGAATACAAAAGATACACACCATATGAGTAAAGAAATTTTGTACAAATTAGACTCCACCCTAATACTTTGCGTTCCTATTCATTTTCCAACATGATCGATAAACAGTAAACACAAAACCTACTTATAAATCAAAAACCAAAATTTCAACAAAAAGAAAATAAAAAAATGAAATGCTTTCTTTATTGAGCAAAGTTAATGTGGCATATACATGGAATAATGGAAATCTCATAGCACTTTCTGTTGCAGATCTCTCTCTTTCTCGTGACTCAAGTTCCTGATAAAAGAATTATTGTGATTGAGAAAAATGAGTAATGGAAGAGTAAGAGAGACCGAATTGAACAATCATAAAGTGGAAGCGGAAGATTTGTATCATTGGAAATCAGTGGCACATTTGTTCCCTTGTTTTTAGGCATTTATTGAGGGAATTATACATTGAAAGTGGAATAGTAGTTAATGCAGCACAACAATACATCTTCTGTCGAGTTCTCTTGCAATGCATGGAATAGAAGGGTTTTCAATTACTAAACTATTACTACCTCCGTTCCTTTTTAATTGTCACATTTTAACATTTTACACAAACCAAGACAAACTATAAATGTCACTACTTTTGATACAATAATTTATATTTTTACTATAATAACCTTATTCATTTAATATAGCATCTCATATATTTCTCTCTCCGTAATAAATAACTAAGGATAATATTGGTAAAACAATATTTAAAGTTGCATTGAACTTTGAAAGTGACAGTTAAAAAGGAACAAAAAATTTCTTCAAAAGTGACAATTAAAAAGGAACGGAGGGAGTAAAATTCAAAATTTATTGGGAGAATAATATGTATTGACTGAGATGTAATACATTAAAAACCAATAAGATTAATCTACTATCATAATAAGAAAACTAATTACTACCATAATTCCATAATTACCTCTTCTAATTCTCACTAAATTGCTTAATTAATGGTTTAAAACGTCATTGTATATCACTAATAAGTTTATCCATCATCCAATTCAGAACAATTAATACCACTAACATCTATTCTTTTCCCAATGCACATTACTCTTTTTGCTACTAATACTTTAAAAAAGAAAATGAAAGGTTCAATTGTTTTGATTGTAGAGGAATTTAAAGGTATTTTCGTTTTCATCCTTTGAATTTCCAAATCACAAAATTAAGATGAGATAGTTAATTTTTCTGTACACTAGATTAATAATGTAATATTATTTGTTAGTAATTTTAGGTGAAAGGATTGAGATTTGATTACAGTAGAGTATTAATTTATTATTAGCACTTTTTGGTAATTTTTTTGTAGATAAAGGTTATCATCGATTGCAAATTCTTACAGGTTGATGATCAATTGCAAATTACATTTCGTGATTTGTTGTGTTTGAGATTTTTTTAGTTAATCTTAAGAATCATATTGAATTTATTAATGTTCATGATGGAAGTGTGTTCTCTTTAATGTGTTTGGTATACTATTGATTATTTGACATTTTTCATAACCTTTGTGGAACTGTGTTCTTTGTGATGAGATTGATTTTCAGCTTTTTCCAGTTTATGGACTTGATTTTTTTTCTGGCTATTTTCGTTAAGTTAGTAATAGTTCATCATTTATATATGTGAAGTTCACTTCATGGATGATAAATAGGATGTCAACAAATGGTCATGGGAAGGGATGTTGAAAGGGAGAAGACTGCATCATAAAATTAGAAGATAAGTTCACAGATAAAGATCACATAAAAAATGTCCTCATATAATAAGTTCATCATTTTTTCTTGCTTAATTTTTTATTTCTTTTTTTTTTTACAAGAGATGGACTATAAGAGAAAGGAAAGAGCAAGTAGAGAGACTGAGATTGACAAGTTGTTTAATTAGTGATTTGCTTCTAGGTGTTAGCACATGCCAAACTTTAGAATGGTAGAGACATGTATTTTGAATAATTCTTTGTCTCTATTTATTGTTGTTTATGGTAGTAGTTCAAAAATGAACGAGTTATGCAAAAATTCTTTGTTGTTACGGGAGGAAGAGTTAAAGAGTGCATGAGGGAGGGAAAGGAGCTCTGATGAAATTTTCATTTGTAAAAGGGTCTGTATGTCAAAGAGGATGTTGAAAAAGGTTTTCTCATTCTCATAAGATTTCATTCCTAATACCACGTGTTACTTTCAATGGTTTCAAACTCTTTAGCGATGATAATTAAAGCCCTTGCAGTCCTGCTATAGCAAATGTTTAGACTCTTAACCAATGATAATTGGCAATGTAGTTTCATTGACATTCATAGTTTGTGAATTATCATTCAAAGGGTAATTTATCATAACAGATTGTCCACTGTTGACTACACTATGATAGTTTGTATACATTATGTAGTTTTCTATTTAGATTTTTATCTAAGGTTGAGGAAGTAATATGTATGTAGTTATTTAATTTTCTACATGTTTCGAATTCACCTCTTGCAATAAGTAATATGTATGAAGTACTGTAGTTGTCATTCTTTTAATAAAATAACAATATATGTATATATAAACATGTAAAATCTACAACGAGACAATGCAAATACTTTAATGGATATTCACATATAAATAAACAAAATTTTATATAAAGATTATATGAATATTAGTAATTTTTTTTAAATACTCACGGGATTTTCGATCTGATTATGATAGTTAAGGTTATGTCTATGACAAATGAGCAAACCCGTGCGGATTCAAATTCAATTACAATAGTTAAGGTTGTGTCTATGATGTTTATGTCAATTTAATGTGTGCACTTTTGTCCAAGTTGTTCAATAATCCCCACTTTCTTTTTAGTTTTTTTTTTTTAACTAAGTATCTTAACCATTGTTTTAATTATTTGCATTTGACTATGTATAGTTTGTTGATTACAAGTATTTTGTGTCTCAATTATCTTTAATCTATGTATTTGTATTATTTTGGGACCGTTCAAATTGTTCTCTTATATGTTGTTTTCAAAAATAATGGTCGCAATGTTACGTGAGTCGTGCGAATGCACGGGTCTTTTACTAGTAATTAACAATAAGATAATATCACAATTAAGAGCCCACCACTATGTGATTAAGGAGAGAAAAAGTAGGGTTTAAGGATAAAATATAGAAGATTTAGTAGGATTTAGATATATAAATTATGCTCCCTTAAATTACAAGGCGATAATCCAATACCATATCTCATAATTACTGGGAGTGATTTTTTTTTTGAAATATTTTATTGTGGAGTGATTATTGACCAAATTAAGTATAAAATATAAAATATTTTTTTTTTAATTTCATTCAATTTAATCACGTTCATAGAGCAGTGAACAAGGCAGCACATATTTTAGTTTGTTATGCTCTAGATGCCTGTGATAGAATTTGGATTGAAACAACACATATTTTTTGTTTTAATTTTTTTTTCATAAATGTTAGACAATTTAATCTCTTAATTCTTTTTTTCTCATTTTGATCCTTTAGGTTACTAACTTTAAACATTTTAATTATTACTACCATGGATTAAAATATCTTAATGTCTTTTCGTAACATATAATTTTTTTTGTTTTCTTTTAGTTATATATATCAAGGATTAATTACACATAAATACAAGGTAAACAGACAACAAACTGCGCTGCTACGTCTTTTTGGATGATAAAACCAATTCTCGTAAACACAACATTTATGGACCTAGGAAACATGACATGATATGCATGACCTTTTGAACTTTGTGTAAAATGTCAACAACCTCTAGTGTTAGGAAGCCAAAAGTTTCAAAAACAAATGATATAAAAACATGTTGATTGTCAGTACACACACCTTTAATGCTAACTGTCCTACCATAAAAGCCATGATCTCTGATCCCACAAGTGGTTATACCTCAGTCAAGTCTACACGCATGTTTTCCTCCTACACATCCGTACACTATAAAATCTGTAGACCTAAGTGTCGATCTTCTATCTAGTAGATCAATCAAAAAGTTCACATGCGACTCCTTCTTCACTGGTACTCCCGTCCACCTAATATCAACTTCTAAAAAAACATTGAAAACCGAAGGAAAAGCAAAACTATTTTAGTTTCGAAAAAGTCATCATCAAAACAATAAACTTGTTCAGCTTCTTGGTCCTCTGATGTCAGTTTAGATTTAACAAAACGATAATGGGGTCAAATTCTAAATTCTGTTTAACTCCACAGAAATCCTGGTCATAGTTACTAACATATTCAGTTAGATTTTATTGGGTAAAAAATAACAAATAAGTTAATTAAAATTGAAATGTTGGTTTAAAGAGATTTTTTTAGGAAAGTTGTGAAGTTAGTACGCTGAATTGGAAGTGTTTGTAGTAAAGTTGTATAGTTAGTTTACTGAATTAGAAGTCCGATGCTACTTTTTTTTTGTCAAATCAAAAGCTACTTTTTACAAGAGTTTATTCATTAAAATATTTTTTAAAAATCTTTGAATATATTACAATTTGTCATTTAAAAAAGGGTAAATTACACTTTTGGTCCTTTAAATATTTTTCAGGTTTCATATTGGTCCCCTAATTAACAAAAGTAACGTTTTGGTCCCTTAAATCCTTTTATTTAGTCACTTCGGTCCCTTCCGTTAGTTTGTGTTAAAAAACGTTCACTTTTGGTCTCTTAAATATTTTTCAGGTTTCACTTTTGGTCCCTTAAATATTTTTCAGGTTTCATATTGGTCCCCTAATAGAGGACCAATATGAAACTTGAAAAATATTTAAGGGGCCAAAAGTGAACGTTTTTTAACACAAACTAACGGAAGGGACCAAAGTGACTAAATAAAAGGATTTAAGGGACCAAAACGTTACTTTTATTAATTAGGGGACCAATATGAAACCTGAAAAATATTTAAAGGACCAAAAGTGTAATTTACCCTTTAAAAAATGTAAGACAGATTCATTAGAAAAGAACTCTGTTGCTAAGAGATTTTTTTTCTAATATGAATAAAAATTCACAGATTATCATTTACTAAGATATTTTAAAATGAAATATTATACAAAGAGAATTTACTAATATCTATTCAATTTTTTTTACTAATATCATTAATGATATCCTCTCAAAAACAAAAAATCGTAAATGATATTTCAAGAGTTTACTATCGGTAAAATAAAAAGAGTTTACTAAATAATTCAAAAATAAATATGACTCGTCATTGGTTCCCGGAAAGGGAGTGTGAATGAGTGATGCAGCCCTTAACCTCGGCCCAATTAATATTTGGGTAGGGATATGTTTCAAAGCCCATCCATCTGAAGATAGTAATACCCCAAATGAGAATAGTTGACTATGCAACAATGTTAAATTTTTTTATTGAGAATTTTTCTATTCATTACGATATATCCAATTCAAAAAATTAGTCTTTTCGATTATTTGTAGAGAATACTAGCTCATCCATATGAGGATAATAATACCTCAAATGAGAATAGTCAGATATGCAACAATGTTAAAAAAATTAGTGAATTTTTTTCTATCCATTGCGATCTATTTGACTCAAACGATTAGTATCTTCAGTTATTCGTAGAGAATACTATGTTTACACAAAAAAAATGAGAATCATTAAAATATTCAAATAAGGAATTATTCTATGAGAGGTAATTTTATTTCCACTTATTTCTTAAAAATCACACACCAGAAAAGGAAAAAAAAATCCAGTTTTTCTCTTATCTAGAGGAATAAATCCGGATGAGAGTAATATTTTAAGAATGGTGAGCGTGGGAAAATAAGCCCCCTTATTCTACTATATATTACATTTAATAATTCATTTTAACCGACCCGGTGAGCTTAATTAAGTTGGTAAGAGACAATACATAATATATGCAGACCCCAGAGTTTGAACCTCAGACACTCCACTTATTCACCTTAAAAAAATCACTTTAATCAAGTTGTTGGGCTCAAGTGGTTAATAAATTGGAGTTAAGTTTGAATCGTTCGAGAATCAAAGTTCGAACCTTGATTGGAACAATCTACTTACCTTTTAGGTAAGTTGTGGATTATTAGTGTCCCTTTCCCAGGATTCAAAAGGTTAAGGCAAAAAAACAATCACTTTGCACATTTGAACTTAGTTCTAATCCATTCATCTCTTTACTAGATACCCCATACACCGCCATAGCCACACTACCACATGGAAATAAATTCACCTTGGACAGTGTCAAGTTATTATCCACTTGGCATCTCTATTAGTTTAGTGTTACATTTGATGAGATAATGACCGAAAACGAGTTTATAAGTGTGAGACATTTTTCTCCCTATAAATCAATTTTGTAGGTTTAATTAGATCTAATTCAAATTCTAAAATGGTAGTATCAGGCTTCTCTCGCCTTAAAATTCAGATTTATAGTGTAGGTTCAATCCAAATTTGAAGAACACTCTCACACAATATGTGTAACATAACTTATGCATAAATTATATATTCATTAAAGTGTAAAAACAAATATTGAAGAAACACATTTTCTATTTTTTATTTTATTTATTAGAAAGAGTTGCTTTGATTGGTTTAGTCAATTTCATATCTTCTCATGGAATAATATTTGGTTTATAATTCTAACTCAAACTCAGTGAAGAACAACTGTACATCAATATATGGAAATTAATGACATATTTTTTTCCCCTTTTCTTCTTTTGGCTAGTACATTACCTTTTGAGGATTAGAACTACTAGCCATTCTCACATAATTTGGAGGGCCATTAAGATGGTGAGTTTATAACGTGGATGATGTCTCAATAATGCACGCTTTCATTTTTTTTCCTTTTACTTTTTGTTCTCTCAAAAGAACAAAGGAATTTAAAGATTAAATATAAATAAATTGGGTAATGTTTCACAGGTTCATTTTCTATATAGGTAAGTGAGATTGATTCCCAATCAAATAGATCTGAATGCCTATGCTATTATTTTCAATTGCTTTGTGATGTAAATGCTGATGTTGCATCACTATAGAAGTCACTATATTTCAAGGGACAAGCATGTGAATATAGAGATTGAATTGGGGTTGTGCACATAATCTTCTTTATATTTGTTAGTTATAGTTTCAATCATAAAAAAGACATCCCCATTTGCTTGGAGCACTAACATTCCACCTTTTGTAATGCTACTGATCAAAGCAGAATCAATTGTCCCCTCTATTTAGTTGAATCTCATCATAGCAAAGTTTTTCAATAGGTAATCAATTTTTAGACGACATTATTATGGAACACTCTTTCTTTAGCTTATTAGATTGTAAAATGTCTTTATCCTAGTTCGCACAAAAGTGGTAATGATGTTTAAATATCGAGTAAATCAATTTTTTCCTTCTCTAAATTGTAAGGATTGAGTTTTTTTTTTTTGTGTAAACCGGGTATCCTTGGGCTTGGGCGGCAAACTCTCCCTAAGAGTTTTAGAGCTGCTGCATGCGCAAAGCTGGATTCGAACCTAAGACCTTGGTTAAGTTAGAAGAGACCCGTGTCATTTCATCTAAGCGCTCTTGGATAGGATTGAGTTATTTAATAATCAAATTAAAGTAATAACAAATTAATCCTTTAAATCAAAGAGCATGAATCCATTTAGTCTCCCAATGAAAACATATCTTTAATAAATATGTATAAAAATCAATGAAAAATTTACATATTTCCATAATGGCTTAAATAGTCTCTTGATGCATCAAAATAAATATTATTTATTTAAAAAAAAGACTGAATTGATTGGCTTAAATAGTCTCTTGAGTACAAAATAGAGACACGGAATAAATTTGTTTGATCTTTGATTAGACATATTAAGATCATCTAATCCCGATCAAACGACTTACATTTCAAGTAATCTCAATCAGACAACTTACATCTCAAGTCAACAAATTGTGTACAAAATTAGATACATGGAATAAATATATTTGATCTTTGAACGGACATCTTGGAATATCGAACTTAAAAAATATTTTAGATTTGCCAAAAATCCAAATTTGATAAATCATAATTACTGTAGTATAGAGATGATTTAACTTTCTACATTTTTTTTAATCAAAGATGGGGAGATAGAGTCAATGACCAAAAGAAGAAAGTTAAGAAACTATGGTTAGGAACTAAGGAAATGAAATATGACATCCCAAAGTGGAAATCTACAAGAAAAGAATGTGAAGTGAAAGCTTTATATTGTGAAAGTTTAGTGGGTTAGGAAACAAGTATTTGGGCTCACAAAGATACTATACTAAAGCTTTAAATGACAACTGATTGGTGGAAATTGGTTGATGAAAATAAGCCAGGTTGGTGGTGATGATTCTATAATGTCTATATTTGTTAGAAAAATAAAATCTATAGTAGAGTATAAAAGCAAGTAGATGGAAATCCAGCTCATAGTTTTTCAGGACCCCACGTGGAGAGGACTATGCCAGTTCACGGACTCCCTTATTTTGTAGGGTTTTTTATTAACATTAAAAAAAAACCATAAGGTCCTTATAGCTGTCTCCTCGTCCCTAACGCTGGCAACAATTTAGATAATGACTCATTCTGCCTCTTACCTTTCTCTTTGTGTGTGTGTTGTTTTGCTATGTTCTTTGTGGGTGGTGGGGGTGGGTACGTGTGCTTGTTGTTCATGTGTTTATAGCTATTTCACTAAGCATAGAGTTACATAAACTATACACAGAGGTAACATGATTTGTAAAATTCTATGACTCGTATATACACAGAAGAGGGGTAAGGGACGGAGAAGGAGCCGAGCTACCAGAGCGTTGTGAATACGATGCAGGGGTATTGTTGTAATATGAACCATAATATTATATATAATACTTGTAACATTGTAAACCATAATTCATCAAAACGTAATATGCAGAAGTATTTCTCTCTATAATCGTAGAGGTAGGTACAATTGGCTAAACTGTGTAAACAAAGATCGTATCTCATTGTCTTGCGATTTTTGTTTCTTTTATTCTTCTATCACCAGTTGTTATTCTAACCGGTTGTTCCTTTATCACCAGTTATCATTCTAATAGGATATCTTATAAATTCATTTTTAAGTCTTATCTCATTCAATTTGAGACTTTTAACACACACGTCTTACGTTGAAGACCTGACATCTGGATCCTGATTAATCTAACAACATGTCTAACTCATTATAACCAAATCGACTACTAGAGTCAGGGATGTTTCCCATTTATAAACTCATTTTTCGGTTTTTTCTCCTCTTAACTTGGTGGGAATATGACTTTATAACACTTTGCATACACATTTTAAGTCACATTCATAAGCTGTTCTGAATATTTAGACAAACTCTTGTTTTATTGTAACCATGATTTTCAACAAAGCTTCCCTATACTAAGTGAAACTCTGATTATATAAGGTAAACTCAAAAATTGAAAGTTTTATATCATCTCTAATATATACAGATAGCATGGTATATAATAAGCTAACAATGATTATGATACTTTAAAATATAGAAAAATTAACTGTATATGATCATTAAAGCCAAGGTCAGCAACAAAAGGAGGAGTGCCAAACGTGTATGATCCAACTATGACCAATGAAAAAAATCATTCTTGAAAAGGTCTTGACAATTCAGTGCCAGGAGGAGTGACTTAGTGATTCTCATTCTTTGGCTTGTGGACAAGATAATGGTCTATCATTAGTAATAAAATAAGTGAGATATTAGCTTGACATTAGCATTTGTTAGTTAATGACATGATTCATTAGGGAATGATACGATGGGAATGGATCTATACAGCTCACAAAAGTCTTCAGATTTGTTTTCATCGTGGCAGCCTAATCCTACCAATTGAACATGACATCCTATCATGCCACAAATAACAACTCAGTTTCATATTGAAAATAAATAAGTGAATGAACTATAATCAATGAGTGTTGCTCAGTTGTTTCTGTGGATGGTTTTAAATCGTGGTTGCGGTCACAGGGTTAACCTTCATATTACGAAAAATGTGGCCAATGCAGTTGCAATGTTGTTCTGAAGACCTCAAAATTCGCAACAATACAGTTGTAAACTGTAATTTAAAACCATTGTTGTGTTGGTTAAGTGTATTTATGTAAAGACCCGAGTTTGATTTGTGTATAATACATTTTTGAAGTAGGTTAAAAAATTAAGTGTTTGTCTGTCTTCATGATGAATATATTGTTGGACGCGTTTTAGAATTGAAGCTATATTTTATAGCTTTGATAAAATTGCGATGAAAGTTGCTTTAGAATGAAAGCGGTGAATGTCAACTTCAATTCTAAACATACCAAGGCTCTGTTTGGTTTGAGCTTATTTTAAGCTTATGAAAAATAGCTTATGTAAATAAATTAGCTTTTATTTTAATTTATAACTTCTCACTAACGAAAATTGTATCTTCATAATATGTTTTTTCATAAACTACTTTAAAAACTTATAAATAATACATATAAACTTATTTATTTGTATAAGCTGATTTATATAAGCTTTAAAATAAGCTAATCCAAACGGGCCCAAGTGTGACTGCGCACACCCGAACCGAATCAATTTTATAGTTGAACTAAAGGTTTTAAACGTACCGGATGTATAGTCTAGTGGTATAGGTTGAGACACTTTCAACTCTATTGCTAACAAATTTCTCTTCTCCAAACAAATTGAGTACATAAATTTGTCAATAAAAATGTTTTAAACTTGTGGAGATATTCCGTTGATCTACTAGGGAGCTAAAGACATAGCTACGGTAGATTCCTATAAAAATATTAAAGTAAATCCTTAATTTCAAACCTAACTGTAACTGCCCTGTTTATTTTGGAGGATTTGTTCTGTAATAGCTTATGATTAATGGATTTGGGGTCATGTGTGGGATATACTATGGTCCCAGCATAAAGCAATAAAAATAAAATAAAATAAAGAGTAATATGATTGGTTCAGTTAATTACTCAAGCACATGTGTCTGTGTCTGTAATCAAAATATAATTAACCAACAAAAGACACGGCATAGGAAAAGGGGTAAGGTCAAATTAAAACTTTAAATTAATATTTTTCACTCTGTACACCACACACATGCATAAACTTTCCCTGCAACAAAACACATTGGAAAAAGGAAGTGAACTCAATAAATTTTTGAGCTCATTCTTCTGTTTGTGACCAAAGCTGCCAGCCTCAGCACGCACCTCCTTTGATTCAATTATATAATTTCTTCTTTTCATGCATGTAGGAAAAAAGGCCATTTGATGATGATCATAGGGTCCATAATATATCTTTTGTTGTTGAAAAAACAATTTTTTTTTACTATTATCCTTTTTGTTTTGTTGATAGTAAAAAGAGAAAGTTTTACCACATCTCCAATGCAATAAAATTAAAAACACTAAAAACTTGGATTGTACACTGTCACATCGAATAAATACTTAAATTTAATGAATAAAGTTCATAACTGCAGCAAAAATATGACAGTTACATAGAAAAGAAACAAACACAACAATATTAAGAAAGAATATTTAAGAAATGTTAAGAAGATACTTTTTAACCACTTCATGTGTAATTTATTTCTATAGTAATTCTACATTAATTTTACTCAAAATTAAACAAACTCTTAAAAAGATAGTGTTGTTAACACTCATCAACATATTTTATTAGGACACCATTCCTACCTACATGCCGATATACTTTAGCATATTTAAAACATAGACTATTGTATTTTATTGTTTGGTTTCTTTTTTGGATGATCAAAATTGTTTATTAAAATGTAAATTGATTTTGATATGTTTAATTATTCTTGAGGAATTCAACAACAATAAAGCCACTCTCTTTTCTTTCTGCCAAACCCTAGTCGGCCCCCTTTTTATCTTCTTCTAGATCTATCCGAAAGAGGTAGTTAATGATCAATTTTGGCTCGGAATCACCCATCCAAATATTCATTTTTTTTCTCTTTTCGTTAAATTTGCGATTTTCACATATTTTTAGTTTTATTTCGTAATTTTTTATGATTACGTCATTCTAACACGACATTGTTTGTTTTGATTTCTCATATAGCGGTGTGGTTTTTTCATTTTTTCGTCTTGCTGCAGTGTTTATTTTATTCAGGTTAAAAATTTAGTGTTGATCTAGTGCCGACTCAATCAATGACTTTGATGTTATCAATATTATAGATATGAAAACATGAATATTTGAGACACTTGAATATAATAACATTTGTAGGCTTATGTACTTTGTTGGTGTATGCTATGGACATGGATGTTGTGAGTTTGTTTGTAAATTCAATATTTATATTTTTATTGACTATGAATTTGTATTGTATCAATATATTCTATCAATTTGAATTAATATTGTTTTTTAGTTAAAAAAACCATTCTTGAGTGGAATTGATATTGTTTTCGGAATTGATTCTTAGTTGAAGTAAAAAAATTGTGGTATTTAACTTCAACAATTGATTTTAACCTTTAATTTAACTTTCAATCAACTTTTTTATAAACATATCCAAATATAAACCACCTTATGTTTAACTTCCATTTAACCATTATTACTTTTACAAAATTAATTTCCGTGCATGTTTGATATCATAATGAATTTGTCGAAATCACGTCAACAATATCTTTTACAAAATTACATTGACTCAATGATTTTGTCAAATTTACCGTAATATATAACATGCACAAAAACAAACACACACCTCTAACACGGATTGGAGAAGCTCTTGTAATCAAAGAATAACAAGTGTGGTTGAGAAGAACATAAGCAAAAAGGAAATAAGACTTATTAGTTAAGTCAAAAGAGAAAAATTGATTGGATGGTGGGAGAGTATATTAATGCAAAGACAGGGAGGACACACTTCTTCAAGTGAGACTAGATTAACTCAGCTGTCACTTATATCATATGTGATATGAATAATATCCTTCCTACAAAACCATTAGCTTCTCCTCCTTCTCTCTTTGGCCAGCAAGCATATTAGTGTTTGCTTGCAGCTGTCACATTTCTTTCTCTCTCCTTCACTACTCTCTTCTCTCTCTCCTTTTCTATTAAAATAACATTTTCATAAAAAGAAAAAAAAATACCCTTTTAAATATATTTTTTGTTTTTAATTAACTAATACCTCTGTTCCAAACAACCATACCACATCATCATATTCATAAACCATACCCACCTCTCTCTTTTCTCTTAAATTTTAGTGATTCTCTCCTATTGGGAAAAGAAGAAAGAGGTGTTGTTGAATGGTGGGGTTGAACAACAAAAAAGGGCAATCACACACAAGCACAAACCAAAAGAAGAAGAAGCAAAAGAAAGAACACTTTGAAGAAGAAAATATAACAAGTGATGAGAATGATAATGCCAAGAGTACACTTGATGCATGCATAAACTAGCTAGAAGAATATCAACAACAACAACAACTATAGTAACAATTTTTCTTGTTGTTAATTTGATGCAATGGCTTATCCACATTATCGATCACAATTTGGAGACACAACATTCACTAAGGTTTTTGTTGGAGGACTAGCTTGGGAAACTCCAACTGATGAAATGAGGACATATTTTGAACAATTTGGTGACATACTTGAAGCTGTCATTATCACTGATAAGAACACAGGAAAATCTAAAGGATACGGATTTGTATGTTTCACTCTCCCTATATCATTTTATTTCATTTGATCCTTATCATCATTATTGTTATTATTATGGTTTCTAATTACATAAAATAATATATACTTTGTACATTATATATGATAAATATTGAATGTGCAGGTAACATTTCGTGATCCAGAATCAGCTAGAAGGGCTTGTGCTGATCCAAACCCAGTAATAGATGGAAGAAGAGCTAATTGTAACATTGCTTCTCTTGGACGTCCTAGACCATCACCACCTAGAGGTAATTCATTTTATTACATGCTTTTCATTTTCTACCACTACTAATACATTAATGTTTTTATTTTTGAAATTAATCATTGTATATCATTTTATATTTATATACTATAATCTCGGTCTGTCCAATAATAATCGATCTATTTAACCATTTTTAACCAATAAAAGAAAATGTATAAATAAAAAAAAAATTACTAAATAAAGTGAAATATATAGAATTGAGAATGATGTATGCAATATTAATTAGATAATACAATAAAAAATATAATTAATATCACCATAAAAATTAAGTGGTCATCATTTTAAGACAAATATTTTTTTTGCAAATAGATCGGTCATTAATATCATTCTTTAACTACTAGAAAAAAATATTTCTATCAACGGAGATCAATGAAAAAAAAATGAAATTCATCTCTAACCTTCTGTCACTGAATGTTTTTTTTTTTTACTAAATGTTGTTATTGATTTATAGAGTGATTATATATTATATATTTCCCCACTACAAATGTTGTTATTAATTTGTTTATTACACATGAAATGATAAAGTATATTTTGGTGGGTTGTAATGTAATGCAGGGAGGGGTACATATCAAGGTGGGGGTGTGGGGACAGGAGCAGCAGCGGCGTACGGCGGTGTTCCGGCAGGAGGGCCACCACAAATGGCAGCAGGAGCAACAGCAGGTCCAGTAATGTACCAACCATATGGGTAAGTTAGTTAGCTATGTGAATTTATTACTGTGGTCATTTATTAATTACCCATGTTATGCAATGGTAACTCATAGTCAGTCAAAGGGGAACTGGTCCATGGTATTAATTAGATAACTGCATATAGACGCACACATTGCTGTCTGCATATGTCTCTTGACTGCTCCCCCTCCAATTACAGTAGGTCTCATTGTCAGTGTCAAAATCCTCACATATCATTTCATATCATATAATAAAATAAACTAGTACATGTCCAAACTTTGCTCTGCCTACTCTTTTAAATCATCATGTGCATTCCCTTACTCTAAATACATTATTTATCACCCCCCCTTAAGTAACCTTAATCAACTGCAATCATAATAAAATTTTAATATACTAAACTAATAGTAAAAAAATAATTAAATTATTCTTACATTATCACCATGCAAAGATGAATGCATATGTACTAGAAGAAGTTGCATTTTCTGCATGGCGATGTATTTGTTTCAGGGTCATAATAATAATGTGTGTATTTCTTGGTTGATCTAAACTTGAAAGAACACGATAATATTTCTTAAATTTTGTGGAATTTGAGTTTGGACCTAGCTAACCCTGAAAACAAGCTTATGAATCAAGAGTTGCATCTAATTTATAACATTATTCAAGTCACATCACTATCTAATGTGGGATTATAAAAACAAGATTATGCACAATAAAGTTATACATAAATTTTATAGGTAAAAAGAAGAAAATATTAAAAATAGAGAAAGGGTGGCTATAATGTGATGAGTGAATTAAATTTTTGAATAATAAATATCAAAAACTAGAAAAGGCCTAAGGAGATATGTAGATATATGTAGAAAAAAATGATGATGAAAAATAGGTACTTTACTAGTAGATATGTAGTCCATGGCATGGTCAATAAAAAAATGTAGTCCACGGCAAACACATGTAGTGGTCCTGTATAGGTTAATTTGATTTATAATATTTTGTTACATGATAAAATCCCCCATCTCTTGGTACTTTCGTATGTCTTGTACCATCAAGTCATTTTCTCACCAGCAATGTTATTGTTGTCTTATGAGAACTGTATAAATTTCATGGTAAATTAATAAATACACTTATATATAAAACGATTATTATAAATATACAAACAGCTACTCTTATGTTGTTTTAATAATTTTCATAGTTTTGCCTACAAGAGTTGAGTCTAGCATATTAGGTTAGACTTTCATAATGTGGTGAATCTATGTTCAATCTCGGTTAAAAGATGTGTCCACATTTATTATCCGACATTATGTCGAATAGGATTGGCCAATGGAGGAACCTATGAAAAAGTCCTACATTAAAAAGGTATAAAATATGAAAATGATTTGTAAAGAGTAACATTTTACGCATTAGAAGTTTGTTTGTAATATGTATGAGTTAGACTAAATATATAAAATTCATTGGTTCAAGTCATGTACCAAATTATTTACACGTTAATTAAGTCCAATAGTGTTAACCCTTAGGGGTCTATTAGAAAAAACTCAAGTACCAAATCAAAAAGAGACAAAGTTCGAAAATAGATTATAAAGAGTGACACGTATTTTAATCATAATATAAGTTAGTTTAGTAAGGATAAGCTTAATCCAATATAAGCAATACACAATACATATAAAAATAGCTTGGAATACATATGAACCATGCAAGAAAGTTAATAATGTGACATATATATTAATATTAATCTGATACACTCTGTGAGTTCCCAGGAGATGTGCATGCAATAGTATTTTCCATACCATTATAATGTCATCTCAGCCATTCTTTTTAATGCACTTTATTCCTTCCATTTTCTGCTTGATGGGTTTACATATTCATGAATCATAATGCCTTAGTTACATGAAAAAGGAGGCCATCACTGAAGTGAGTCATAATCAATTCAATCTTAGGGACATTAATTAATATTGCATACCATACCACAAAACAAGAAATGGTACTAGCTAGCTAGAAGATCTCATTTCACATTGATCAATTTAGGGTCCCCACACGACAACCAAAAGCTATTGATAAGAAATTAATGCTTCTAATTTTTCTCACCGGAAAAACCTCACATATTAACTTCACTATACTACTAGTCCACAACAATAGAAGTCTACCATTTTAAGTTGTTGCTTCTCTAAGAAACAAATACATTACTGCATTCAACGTATTTCATTCCTTATTTGCTTTCTAATTTAATTCGTTTCAACTTTGTTTGCAGCTACCCCACCTACACTCCTGAATACGGGTACCATCAAGTAAGCATCTCCCTCCCATAATCATTTAAGATCATACAAAATTAGTAGTAAATTTAGTGACAAAATTATATAGAAATTTCATATTTTTTTTTAGTAATTTAATTTTTTCAGGTAGTACAATGTTTTAAAAACTAGACCGAATCAATCGATTCTCCCGTTGGTTTGATCCCGATTTAAATATAGTCTAGTTAAATAAGATTGAACTGATTCAATTGTGGTTGGTTCAACTGGTTTTATTATTTGCATTTTTTTATTTTTAAATACTTGATTATTTATTTACTTTTCATCGGGTTTCCATCGAAATTGAACCGGTAAAACCAATTGAATCATGAGTTAGAAGTCTAGTTGGTTCGGTCTCTGAGTGATTTATAAAACGCACTAGTTATCTGATAAAAACTATTAGGTTAATTAATAATTTGTAATTATGAGTACAGGCCACAATGTATAACCCTCAGATTCAGCAAGCACAATACTATCAACAACTTTATGGACCATCATCTTCAACTATGGGTTCACCGTATTATTATGGCTATTCTATGCAAGCAGCACCAAGGGGTACATTTTCAACACCCCAACCACATCGCATACCAGCTGGACCATCCTATCTATACTACCCTACTACACCAATGGAAGGAGGTTCTTTCTCTGCTGCATATCGTCCAGTTCAACAACCATTAATAAGGCACCCTTCTCCTACCCCTTCTCCTAGTGGTAATCTTTCTGTCCTCTTCTTTATATTAATTAATCCACCCTTTAATCTTTTCAAATCCATAAAATGTTGAATTATTGACACTAATATTCAACTTTGGTATATCTAACATTTGGCAATAAAATTAGACACACAATTTTTATGTAGCATTGACACATCGAATTGATATCCCGTCTCATTTTTGAATTATGGATAGAAAACAAAAACATACAAAGTTTAGTTCGATATTCAACTTTAGTATATCTAACATTTAGTGATAAAACTAAATACAAATTTTCTATGTAACATTAACATATCAGATTGATATCATGTCTCGTGTTTGATACTTGTCCTGCTCAGTTAGACGACATCGATACATATGATTAATTCTTTTGTTATTCATAGCAGGTTTTGTTTGTTTCTAATTTTTTGTGATTGGTTTAATTTTTGTTTGATAATGCTTCTGTTACAAGAATGTGTGGAGAGTATAATGTACAATGTAGTAGATTTTATATATAAATCTCAATGAATAGAGAGAATTAGAGTGGGGTAAAAAGAAAGAGGGGTGTGCACAGAGATTTATGAATTATGATGCTCATCACTTACTGACACACAATATATATTATGATTTTGCTATAACATGTGGACACAGGGGTCCACATGGGTAACCCAAGACCCATGTGAATGAGCTGTCTTGGTTGTGATATTAACCGTATTATGGGTCAATGAGAGAGAGGGTCATCATGTAAAGTAACAGTGAATGCATGTGGTTTCTGTATGAATTGTATGCATGGTGGTTAATTCTTTAAAGATCCAGTCAAAATGGTCTTTGCTTTTCATGCATTGGCCCACTTTGCATTTTCTGATTTTAGATATTACCCAACCTAGAAATGGATTTCATGTACTAAAATATTTAACTGTCAATAGTTTTTTTTTATTTTCTTCTTTCTACATGACTGTGATTTACTCTTTGACTTCATTAGGATTAGATCAGTTATGAGATAATTTTTCACATGGGTTGTACTATCTCACAAATGAACAACTCTTTGAAATTGAACTTATGTCATATTTTTTAGAAAAATAGTCATTTTACCGAATCTCCTAACACCATTTGTAACATTTATATGTTTTTGTGTGAAAATATTCATATATATTTGCGTCTTATTAACCGGTGTTTTAATGACACTTTTTAAAGATTTAAATTAAAAAATTATTTATTAAAAAGTCAAATACTTCAATTATCAATACACTAAATACATTTTTATAAAAATAATAATACATTAAATACATAAATATCCATAGAAACTTTTATTCAACGTATTTAAACCGTGCCCTAGAACAATTCATTGGCATTTCCAATTTTGTTATTGGTTGTATCTTTTATACAATGAATTTGTATCATGTGAGTTATACTAGAACTAGATCAACTACATTCTCATGAGTTTAGCTAAGTTCATATGGACAAATGCATAATATATGCAGGGGCTGGGGTTCGAACCTCGGACACCCCATTTCTCCACATTTAAAATGTGTGAACTCTAGCCACCATGCTACTTGACAAAAAAAAAAAACTAGATCAACCACTAATGGTTTCTACTCCTTCTGTGAATACAAATTCTGCTACATAATTATAAATGTTTTCTCTGTTTATTTGTGAAGAAAATTTTGATCACTTTTCCAGAAAATACATATTCTCGTGTACGTTCACTTGATCAAAAAAAGATTACAACTCACTTGTACTTCACTCTACTTTGTCCTATTCTTTTCTTAACTACTATTATCATGTGAAGGTGTGTCAAAAAGGAAATGTGTTTTTATTTAATTATTTATTTGTCAAATATGGTACAAAGAAAATAAAAAATGTATTCCATATCATCTCACACTCTATTATCATCTAACTACAAATTTTGATGTTTTGGGGTCTCACTTTCTCCAATTAAGACATCCAAATTGCACCCTGAACTTGTCGATATGATCTACTTACAAGTAATAAATTTTGATTGTAATGTACTCCCTTTAAACTCAAATATAAACAAAAAAAATTAAGCCATGTTTATGTAAAGAAAATATTAAGTGTTCGTTATATAAGTGCTTACGTATAAGTAATTTCAATAATAAAATAAGTCAAATTATTCATATATAAGCTATGAATTGTTTTATAAATCATCCTTATGAACTTATAAAAATAAGCTAAAAAGAACTTATAAACATGTCACTAGTTATTTCTATAAACTAATCTAAACAGGTGCTAAGTCTAATTTCAACCTATTTAATATTATCTTCTAAAAAAATACTCTTTAATGCATGAGAATAGTTTATAATCATTTATTTTTTAATATTGTTTATAATTGACCTCTTTGTTTGACATATTTGTGATTTTTGTTTCTTATATGATTGGTATGATCAGATTCACAGACTCAGCAACGTACCCCATCAGAGACAGCATCTGGAGTAGTTATAACTTCGGAAAGTTCAAATACCCAAGGGAAGAACAACAACTAATAAATACTATATACCCCCTTAGTTTCAACTTGTATAATCTTCAAAATTCAATTTCATCACATTAATATTCTTCTTCATCTTTTTCCACATTATTATATCTTCAATTTTTTTTCGGTCCACATGACTTGTGTTCATCGCAGCTATGGCATTCCAAATTTGGACTGATTAATCAACTTCATGGAGATTATTATCTTCATTATCTTTTCCTTGTCTTCAAGCATTTTCACTTGAAATAATTATTACCAATTAATTATGTTTTCTTTTTTAGTATTCACTCTTTCTCCAATTTTAATTAAGAAATGAACATGTTACATTACATTTTCGAATTATGTAATATGAGAGAAAAGAAATGAGAGGATAATCCACTTATGAATGAGATATTCAACTTCATTAGACATTACTAAGTATTTAATTATGCACTCAACAAATCCAAAGTCACACACATCTCAACTGAAAAACAGTTGCAACTAACTAACTGCACTAATGTAATTTCAAAACTAACTACAGTTGCTTGCTCAACAAGCCACCCATCCTAATTAACATGAATTATTCAAATCTCAACACACCACCTTAATTCATGTTAGCTAATGATTTAATTCACCTCTCTATTTCTTAAACAATTGGATTGCAACTCCTTTGGTCAATATATTTGCTACTTGATCTTCACTTCTACAACGCTCGAATTTAACTTTCCTTTATTTACTTGTTCTCTTAAGTAATATGGAATCTCATCTCTATGTTCTTGCTCCTTCCACGTGCAATGGATTTTTGGCTAGAAATGTTATCAATTTTGATTATCATTGTATAACCCTAAATAGTTACAGCATGGAGAACCAATTCTAAGAATAATAAGAGCAAGAATATTATAAAACATACACTAGAGGAAGAAATGTGAAGTTAGTGGATATTGTAGTTTAATTTTGAACAAATTAGTATGCCTAAAAATATGAATTTAACTACACAAATTGTAAAAAAGATCATAAACACAAAAATAAACAATTAATGAACAAAGTCACGGCCCAAAGAAGTTGTTGGAGTAAAAGAATAAACTTTGTTTGTTAATTAATATGCTAAACAGAACCCATTAAACCAATTAACCATCTTGCAATTCCAATTTCAAATTTAATTGAACCTTGATGTTGCAAATCAGTTTTTCCCTAATTCAACTTTGTCCTCCATATAGCTTAAATAGATCTAAAAAATCTAACTGCAATATCATTTGGGGAAAGAAAAAATCTCGTAAATAAACTCATTAGCACTCATTTTCATTTTGTATTCACGGTAAGCAATTTTTTAAATCTAATTATGGTTGCAATTCAATCATTTCACATTATATAATTTTTTGTCGCTAGATTTGGTTGTCACTGTCCTTTTAGTCGCGTGAGAATGGAATCCACTTTCATGTATTTGCTTAACGAGGTATGTTATATTAACAATCATTTGTGGGACAACTTATTTGACAACCAAAATATACAAAGAAAAGTAGGTATTGATACAAATATCAAAAGCAAAAGAGAGAAAGTAAAAACACAATGTGAGTATGAGAGAGAAAGTTGTCACAAAATGGTTGTACAAATATCTTAATCGATTGTAGAGTCAAACATGGGTTTGCTGGGTATTGATATAAGTTATTTTATTTTTGTTATTTTACAATTCAATATAAAATATACTCCCGGTGTCAAACGGTGACGATGAAGTTAAAACATCTGCTTCTACCCATTTTCACCTTTTCTTGTTTTGTGTCTGCTTCTTTTGTGGAATTTGTATATGTTGGATATAGCATATGGTTAAAAATAATCTCTATTTTGAAACCCATATTAGGAAGAAGAAGAGAAACAAAGCAAAATTTATTATCAATCACCATAACTCTATAAGTCAACGGCCGAACCAGTGGACGGTGACGCACCGGTGCGGCTGTCATAGGTGGGTGAGCAGTTGGTTGGAACATAAATTGTGACGGGAAAGAGCTGAATGTTTCCCAAAAAAGAGCTAAAAGAGATATGATATGGTACACACAGGTGTAGCGTAAGTTTGGTTAAAAAGTCACTAATGTAACATACATGATATTATTCACTTGTGCACCGTAGCATGAGTTTTTGTTTTATTCTTATACTTGTTATTCCATAGATTTTT
Organism: Medicago ruthenica; assembly: GCA_018208015.1. Lineage (NCBI taxonomy): Eukaryota > Viridiplantae > Streptophyta > Magnoliopsida > Fabales > Fabaceae > Medicago > Medicago ruthenica. Next base: position 35,743,506 of record CM031375.1, on the reverse strand, counting down.
GTGAAGTGAAACAAGGGTCAAAATACACAAGTTGAAGTTTATGTCCGATACTCCTTTTTTAAGAGGACGATTAAGGTTTTTTAACCCCCACCGACAAGTTGGATGACTTGAAGGAGCAACTTAACAGATATTTTGTCCATCTTGGTGAAAATCAAAGAACATCTTATGTATTTCAACATGTGCCATGCGTTACTCTGACAGCGAATAAAGATGAAGACAGTTGGAAAACCGTTTATTTTCCAGATGTTATCTATGATGATGCCGATGTAGATTACATGTTTAGGTTAATGATTGAAAGAATTAAATATATGATTGGTCCCTGTAAATATATCTCATTTGGCTTTTGGTCCTTGTAAAAAAAAATTGAAATCCGTCCTCGCAAAATTTTTTGTTTTTTAAAATAGTTCATGAGCCCATTGAAGCTGCTAGGTGGCACACTGATGCTGACTGTGCATCAGTGGCCATGTGGCATCTGACGTGGCAATTAAAAAAATTAAAATTAAAAAACACATTTTTTAATTTCAAAAATGATTTTTTTGTATTTGAAATTAAAGTAAAATTTGGAAATTAATTTTAATAAAGTTCAGATTATATAATTTTTGAAAATTTAATTTCTTATTTTCTAAGGTTTTTAACTTTAAAAAAAATCAAAATTTTATTTAATTTTTTTTAAAAAAAAAATTTAAAAACTTTTTAATTTTGAAAAAAATAATCTGAAGATATGTTTTCTAAATTTTAATTTCAAAATTTTTTCTTTTAATTTTGGAAAATTGATTTCCAGACTTTTTTCCTTTTTTAGAAGGAATATTTTTATTTAATTTCAAAAAAATTACTGAAAATAATATTTTTCTAATTTATCGATTTTTTCAATTCTGAAATTTAATTTTCAGATTATTTGAATTTTTTTAAAAAAAAATTCAAAAATTATGTTTTTTTAATTTAAATTTTTTAATTGCCACGTCAGATGCCACGTGGCCACTTATGCACAATCAGCGTTTACCATGTCAGCATCAGTGTGCCACCTAGCAGTTCAATGGGCCCAGGTACTATTTTAAAAAACAAAAAATTTTGCAAGGATGGATTTTAAATTTTTTTTTTACAAGGACCAAAAGCCAAATGAGGTATATTTGCAGGGACGAGTCATATATTTTAACCATGATTGAAAATAACATTTTACATCTTTGTGTCCGCTCTATTAAAGTGTAATATGTATTAACGTGTAATGGTGTAATTTGTTCGAATTTGTGTCCGTAATGTTGCATTTTAATGAATTTGTGTCGAATTTGTGGATTGTGTATTTAATGACAAATTTGTGTAATTTGGATCAATTATGTGTGATTATGTTATTATGAGTATTATGTTGTTGAAATGGTGTAATTTGGATCAATTATGTCCTTAATGTTGCATTTTAATGAATTTGTGTCGAATTTGTGGATTGTGTATTTAATGACAAATTTGTGTAATTTAGATCAATTATGTGTGATTATGTTATTATGAGTATTGTGTTATTGAAATTAGAGCTGTCAAAAAAGGGTCGGACTAATGGGTCGGGCCATTAGCCCATATTTTGGGCCAGGCCTCAATAAGCTCGTCTAAAATGCACTCAGACTTTTTTTGCCCAAGCCCATTTGGCCCATATAAAAACGGGGCCGGGCCATCGGGCTTCGGGCCGGCACATTATCAAAATTTCCGTTTGATTTGTTGTTAAAAAACACTATGTTTTTTGAAAAAATTATCAACTAATTTAAAATTTATTAATAAAAAATATTTAATTAAGTAAACTTAATAAAAATGAATGAATTTAGCTTAAAGTTTTAAAATTCTAAAGTTTATAAATTATTAATTTGATTCAATCGAAGGAATAATCTAGAGTTTAATTAATTTTCAATATTAATGTAAAAATTATTTACACTTCTATGTCCATCCAATCATATTTTAGCAAAATGATAGTTGTGAGTAACTAATATATAAAAAGTACATAAAAAGAGTGAATAAATTAAAAAAATAAAATATTAAAACGGGTCGGGCTGGCCCATGGTCCACATAGGTCGGGGCTTAAGAATATGCGGCCCAATTATAAATGGGTTGGGTCGGGCTGGCCCATTTATGTAGTTGGGCCTCTCGGGCCGGGCTGGGCTACGCCGGCCGGGCCAGCCCATTTGACACCTCTAGTTGAAATGGTGTAATTTGGATCAATTATGATAGTGTATTGATTACGAGTCAATAATGATTTTGTTGCGTCTAATAAATGTTGTTCTGCAGCTATATCAGAAGCCAACATGACTTAAGTCATGTTATACCAGTACAGAACATGAGTTAAGTCACGTTGGCATTGTACCTACATGAGTTAACTCACGTTGGCTCAACGTGACTTAACTCACGTTGATATATACCGAACATGACTTAAGTCACGTAGGGGTATTTTCAGAAATTTACATGGGATGAGCAATTTTACATGGGAGAAGTGCAATTTTCAACTTTTTATTACCATGTATATGTTTGGGTTGCACTTGGGTGACATTGTAGCGACATTGTGTCTATCTCTCGAAGACAATCATTCTATCTCATCAAAATTAATTTATTTTAATCATTAATAAAATATTCTCTCTCATCAAAATACGCTAATATCATCAATGTCACTAAAACTCAATTTCACATAAGTATTTTCCGTATATGTATTTAGTGACTTCTAATAATATCATCTCTATGTTTTGTTATAGACTCGTATGAGTTTTTGGATTAAAAATGCAGCCATTATACACTTTATTATATTGGAGATAGTGGCGGTTGTCCTTATACCTTTCATTTTGTGTAAAATCTTCACCTTGCAAGCATATATGTTTCATATTGCTGGTGTCACATTTAAATATATATAACTTCATGTGGAAAACTATAAATTAATCAGTTCATTTCATTGATCCCAGTAAGCTTAACTCAGTTGGTAATGATATTGTATATCATATGCAGGGGTTGGGGTTCACACCCCGGACACCCAACTTCTCCACATTTAAAATATGTGAGCTTTAGCCACTAGACTACTTGACAAAAAAAAAAGTAACCGAATTATCTATTTTTCCTTGTCTAACACTCTTTCATCTTAACTAGTTTGGGTTCGGTCTTTCATCTTGATAGAAATATTTATGTTTTGATTTTGTTTATAACAATATTGACTACCACATGTATGTCTGCTATTCCCACTCGCCGAGATCAAGGAAAGACCACCAGCTAGTTTCATTTCCATGCATAAACTACAAGGAGAAATAGCAAACAAAAAATTATAGTTCTCACCAACAAAGATTTATTTAAAATGTTTCATTTATTTGACTCCATTTCACTATTCTTTGAGTGTTCAGGTGTTTTCAGAATGATGATGAACTGCCATATTGGATCGAAAAATTAAAGGAGAATTCACATTGTGGTCTATTGAGGCGCAATATTGACTAAATTTTATTGCGCCAAGAATACAATGTGTATCCGGTGCTCGCCTGTTAAGGGAGTACAAGAGTTATATCATGCTACTTGCATGTTAAGAGAGTACAAAAGTTATATCCTGCTGCTCGTCTGTTAAGAGAGTACAAAAGTTGTATCTTGCTACTCGACTGTTAAGGGAGTACAAAAGGTATATCCTACTGCTCACCGTCACCTGTTAAGGGAGTACAAAAGTTATATCCCGCTACTCACCTATTAAGGGAGTACAAAAGCTATATCCTGCTACTCGCATGTTAAGGGAGTACAAAAGTTATATCCTGCTGCTCGCATGTTAAAGGAGTACAAAGTTGTAGCTCGCAGGAAGGTAAGACCTTGAAACGCAAACACTTTAAAAACCTCAAAAATATGTGTGGCAACCGGTAAGACAGTGGCAATATAGTTCAATTATCTAATCGCCTTCTTGAAAGAGGAATGCTCATTTATCGTCCTATCATGAAATATTCAAGGGCGACATGCATGAAAGTAACAAGATTGCATTCTTTTTATCTTATGTTAATGATGGTGATAAATTTGACAAATTTTAGTTGTCACTCAAACAACTAAGATAGTACAAATGTTATGAAGTAATTAAAACGTTGTGAAGTTATTGCTTGTTTTCTGAAATCGTGTATGTGGCATAGACACAAAATGTTCTAGGGTAACTTGCGAAAAAGGAAGGATAATATATCCACAAAACTTCTTTAGTACTTTGCCAAATGACAATGTCATGATTAAAATTTCAAAGTGCTGCAATAAAGTCGCATACATCAAAATCCTTTGAGAAAAGTTAAACTGATTACATTATGCATAACCAAGACCACCGCCAGGCGCCCTCACCCACTTCCCACTCGACCGCACAACACAATCATCATATTTTTGGAAACAAGTATAGAAATAAAAATACATATACATATCTCTCCCATTTTAAATCATGGACTTGGGGGCTTGCCACAATCATGAAAAGGTGGCCTCGATATTTGCCAGTGCTTATAAAACGTTTCGCCTAAGTCTTAGCCTTGTGCTTGGGTGTACCATCAGAGGACATATAGTTCCATACCCCGACCTAAATAGAGGAGGCCTTTAATGGTTTAAAAAAGCCATGTGCCCCGCACATGGGCGAGTACGAGAAAATAAGACGGGATATTCGAATGTCTGGTTGAAGGGCGGTTGAAGGAGGTTAGAGGATGAGGTAACTGTATGACGGTTCCCCGCTTGAAGATTCATTCATTAGACGTCTAATGTTAACTGTACGATCAATACTTATATGATAAGATCTTTTAATTTTGTACTTGTGAATGTAAAGTCATGCATTGCAAGACATTGATTCACTTCAAGCCAACAAGTTATCATATACAACTCATCTCCTATTTTACAATTTGATTTTTGGTTTATAAGGCTAATGTTTTCCATATACGCATTTTTTGGATATGTTGTATATGAATCAATTGCACCAATACAATGCGATTAGATGGGTTGTAAAAGAATATTGAAAAAATATATTTGATATGAATCTCCATTTATTATAAAGTGTATTGAGTTAATAATTAGAGACTTGTTTACAACACATTAGGCTAATTATCAATTGATGAATTAGTTTTCTTAATATTATGGGGATAAAGTAAGCAGCTGAATATATGAACCAGAAGTTTAAATAAATCATTTGAAATAAATTATTATTATTATTTTATCTTGATTCTCATATAAATCAGTGTGAACCAGAAGTTCAAAATATGATTTCATTTGCAAAGTTATACAAACAAATAGCTGCTATTAATACTTCAATTCAAATAGATGCCTCATTTGGACAATCTAATATTGCAAATGAATCTCAATTGCGCCTGAAGCGTGATAGACCGGTCGGTTCCACACGCAAAAGATATGAAAATTACAAAAGAGAACTTTCGCATAATTTATCTTTTAGTTCAAACTGAACTGATCAGGTATCTGATATTTATGTAAATAAAGAGATCTCGATAAATTATGCCATGAATAAAATGCGATGGATCTGAAAAAAGTCAATGTTGACGATGATTTTACATAAAATATAGCGATATATGAAAAATGATAATGAGAACCATGAATCAAAGTCTATTAAGGATTCTAGACAAGATAATGATCGACTAAATGGAAAGACGCATTTGATGCGAAATTAAACTAGCTTTGCAAAGAGAATTTATTTTGGACCAGTAGTCCATACATCTGAAGACGTGAAAACATAACGAGAATTATAAAATATTGATATATAAAGTTGACCTTATAGATATATAATTATTGAAACAATTTTTTTGTTAAAGAGACACTCATTATGAAACAAAGGGAGTATATGCCAAGTAAATAACATTGTAAAGCAACTTTTTTTTGTTAAGTGGTTTAGTGGGTTAAAATTCATCCTTTAAGATAAATAAGTGGAGAATCCAGAGTTTAAACTCCGACCTCGACATACTACAATGACTTTGCCAACTGAGTTATGCTCACGGTAACCAATGTAACGTTATTGTCAAAACAAAGTAAAGCAATAAAATAGGATATAATGAAATTTAATTATATTATATAAACGTAAATATTGAGTCAACCTAGAAGGGTCAATTATATTTCTTAAACTTTCCAAGATCATTAAGTCACACTAACACTAGACCATGGTAAAAAAAAATCTTAATCATAGTTTAGTTTTGTCATGGTAGTCGTGCAAAGCTAGACCCTGGTAATTAAAGCCAGAACTCAATCTCTAGCTATTTTCATGCTAGACTTTGAATCATAAGCTTATCCATAATAACACTAGAGTTGCTTATTTCAAAGATCAAAATTAGCACAAGACAAATATGATGAAATGCTTGAAATAGTGTGGGCAAGATTGAATTCTAGCTATTCAAAATAAAATTAATGGGTTCAAAATAAAATTAATGGGGGAAGGGGTCGCTTCCAATCACTTAAGCATAATAGTATCACCAAAATTCAACTCAATCAAGAACAGGGTTCCTCCTTTTCCCTCGCTTAGCATCCTATAAAGAATACATTGATATAATTAGCATTTTTTAAATGGTGTATCACATTTACAACAAACAAGAACGAATTAACTAACCTTAGAGCTATGACCACCACCTTGAGCTTGTTTATCTTTCTGATCAACTTCTTTAGAATCTTGAGCGGCAGTTAAATTATCTTTAAGAAATTTTTCAAGAACAGTTACGTGGATAGCAATTTGACAATTATTACTTTGTCCCACAATCATCCCGACGATTTTCCCTTGGGTATTTAAGACTGGCCCACCAGAACAAGCATCACTGATACATGAGAAGCCGACACATTGAATAATAGGAATCAAAGCGCGAAGGCTCTTCTCAAACTTGTATTTTTTTCCCTTCTGTGTCTCAAAATAATCGGCATTCCACATGTCCCCTAAAATACGATAAAGTGGTGTTGTCTTCAAGCTATTCGAAACATAACTACCACAAGTAGCACGACCGAAAGGTTCAGATTCATCAAGACCAGAAGGTATAAAACTCTTGGCACATGGATATGCCGCGCGTCCAATAATGACAGACCATACCAAATCTCCTACATGACCTACTTGCAGCAATGTTTCACAATTAGCTATAGAACCATCAGCAAATTCACCAAACCTGTCACAGTTGGCACCTTTGGCAGCATCTTTAACAACTAATAAAGCGATGTCCCAACTGACCTTCATGAATTGTACTACAACTTCTGAAATAAATTCTTGATCCTCCAGCCTTCGAACTTCAATGGTAGCCGCTGTTTTGTTATTCAAAGCATGTGCACAAGTCACGAGAACTAAATCATTCTCTTTGAAGGGATTATTCACTTTAAACTTCTTAGCATAGTCGTCAATGTTTATGGCAAACCCTGTAGCATATGTTTCAACGTCTTTGTTATCTTCTACATGGCACACCTTTATAAGGTATGTAAATGTGTTCCCGTTCTCACTTAGTCTCATAAGTTCAAAATCAGATAAAGAATTCTACAATTCAATAAATAATTTTAAAATATTAGTGCAACAAATAAAATGCAAAACTTAGTATAACATTAAACTACCATTACCATGATAAGCAGTAAGAAATTATACCCTTTTTCAGGCCTATACATCAAATTCAAGAAAAAAGGAGATAGAATATAGAATGCCTACTTTGAGTCCAAATTAAACATGTATACATGCTTTTAGATATTGTAGGGACACAATACTAGGAAGAGACCGATTTACCTTAATGATTCATTGTTTCTCATTACTAGCAGAGACAAATTATTGCTTACAATTAAGTAAAGAAGAGATCAAGCAAGCAAAGCTATTAATTTGGACGCAAGCAAGCATGTACAAATTCTTGCTTACAATAAGTAAAAAAGACTTTGTGGTGGTGACTCAATTCTCAGTGACTAAAAAAACTTCCCTGTCCTCAATTTCTTTTCATCTCCAAACCTCCCCATAGTGAAAGTAGAACAAACAAGTTTAGAGAGGTTTAAGCCTCTCTTGTTCACTGAGGCAATGAAAGGAGGATATTTTAATGGAAGCTCATTTACTCTACTTAGGTGTACAGAGTTGTATACCAATAGGGAGAATTGTCATTTAAAACTAGAATAAAATTGTGTATTATAACTTTGAATACATGCTTTTATAGAAATTACTATAAAGATGATGTTACCTGAATAGCATGAGCAGGGTTTGCAAGAGCAGGGTTGATAGAAGACGAACTCATCTTGCTCGCTCAAGTAGTGAAATGTAAAAGGAGCTACGAAAGGTGAAAAACAGAAAAAATAAATACAACAGCAAGGATGAATTGTAAAGGGAGGACGCAACAAATCAAAAATAGTTACAGCATGTAGAATCAGTTCTAAGAATAATAAGAGCAAGACTATTATAAAACATACACTAGAGGAAGAAATGTGAAGTTAGTGGATAATGTGGTTTAACTTTTAACAAATTAGTATGCTTAGAAAAATGAGTTTTAACTACATAAATTAGTTGCATTACCATTATTTATTATTTGAAAAAGTTTCATTACCATTATTGGAATGAAAATGAGTGTTTATTGTAAAGAAGATAAATACACACAAGAATAACCACTGGACAAAGAAAATCATGACCCAAAAACGTTGTTAGAGTAAAAGAACAATCTTTGTTGTGTATGCTTAGCTGTTAAAATCAAGAACACACAAAAGCAAAACTATGAGAAAAAGCAAAAACGAACACACAAGAAAAGAATAAAAATTTAAATCCAGAAAACTTAAGAAAAAGGGGAACACAACCATGTAGACATGTTGTTGTTTCGAAGCAGTAACAGATCTGTTAAAATCCAAAAAATGGGTTTAGAGAAAAGGAATGATTGAAACTTACAGAAGGGAGAAGGCAGTAACAGATCTTGAGAAGGGAGAAGGCGGCAGCAGCGGCAGCAGCGGCAGCAGCGGCAGCTAGCAGGGCTTTCAAGAGAGCTTCTTAGCGGACAATGGCGAAAGCAGCTTTCAAAGAACTTTAAAAGTTTTTTATTTCTTTTAAGATTTTATCCTATAACTATCATTAGAAACAATGCAAAATACCAACTTCAACCTCGTTTACATCTTTTATCCCTTTTTCTTTTTCTTACTTTATTTGTTATTATTTTTTTAATTAAGTAGTCTGATGACTGAAATTCATACATTTTAAATCTAAAGAAGTTTGTGATTAATACTATAGTAATGTTATTTCTTGCGAGAACTTTTATAGCGAATGTCCTACAAACCGCCGTCGACCCAATGAAATCATGTTCTGGCCACAAAACACAGGATAATAGGTGTAATGGAGGCTAGGCTTTCAATTATATATCAATTGAGGTGTGCTTCCGTGATATTGTTCTTAAATAATTTGTGATTAATACTATTGTTTTTGCAGTTATTCATTGAGTCGTGCTTACATGATATTGTTCTTAAATAAATGATTAATTGATGGACTTTAATGGTAAAAATAATAACATTTAGTAAAATAATTTTATTAAATCTAATTAGTGAGATAGTTAAGTGTAGAGAAATTCAATAAATAAGAGTATTTTGATGGAAAGAAATAATAAATATTATATTAATATTTTAAAATATCAATAATTTTAAAACAGTTCTTCAAAAAAAAATTGATGGAAAAAGATTTAACAAATTTTTCCTATTTTTCAAAAAAAAGAAAATCATTGTTCCAATTGCAGCAAAATTGTTGCTAATATAATTTAATGTACCTAATTTTTTAATTAAAAATTTATATAATATTATACAAAAAGACTAAATGGTAATTAAAATAGTTTAAATAATTTGTAACTTCTATTATCTCTTTAATTTATTATTTCTATACTTTGAATTTCATAATTTGTGATATATATATATATATATATATATATATATATATATATATAAATAAAGTGTTACTCATTTCATACTATTCGGTTGATCAATAATCCTTTACATGCTCACTATTGTTATGGAGATTTGATATGTGCTATCAAGAATTTGTTGCTCGTGGAATGGAGTGTGAACTTGTGTCATACTTTAGCGGAGGGTAACCAGTAGCATTTTTAGTACCACGAGTCAGAGGGTTCAAATTTTTGAAATTTAATTAATAGTATATATAAATATATAATGATATGTTCAAGAACAGAGCATACAAATGATTCAGTTGTGATACCCGTGTTGTGATGATCTGATATCATGAAGATGATGCTCTGATTAGGTTTTCGGTGACAATTACGGTGATGGACAGCGATACTGGCAAAACAGACACATATTTCGATGCTCAAGCCAGTGTTTGCTTAAGAGAGTGAAAAGTGTAGTTTTGAGATTATTATATGATTGTGTACCTGGCGTGACAAAGGTGTCACACTTATACATACATTTTGGGCCAAGGATGACTGTTGGATGATAAGATCGTAGCCAGGTCATTGAGGGATCCCGTCTCGTGCTATGATTGAAGTAAAAAAAATAATGGTCACAAGGAAGGGGGATTTGATCTCTGACCCTTTTGAACATTTTGGCTGCTTATCAAACCTTGAGAAGATGTTTAGATTTAAGTATCTAAAGTATGTATCAAATTGAATTTGATACAAGAAGAGATTGTCTGAATTTGCTTGCTTCTGAACCATCAAATAAGGAGTTAATGGATAGAAAAAATGACACAAAGCAATTTATCATGGTTCACACAACTGGGCTAGCTCAGTCCCCACTGACTCTAAGATTTTTCAATCTAGTGCCTAAGATACCCTCTCAAATTTTGCACATTTTCTCTTCTTTTTCTGGTCTACCTGGCCATACAAGTTTTGGACCGCTTCTTCAAACTTTAGCTACCACACAATCCACCTTTATACCCTAAAAAGGATTAGTGAAGCTTCACAACTGATTACACAGTTGTTCTTGTGGTCTTGACCTTTACCAAGAATCAACTAGATCTCACAATGACCTTTCACTCTCTCTCTCTCTCTCTCTAAGTTCAAACTGATTACCCTAAGATGAATCTGAACTTTGTTTCTCTAAGTTCAATATGATCACACACATGTAAATCTAAACTTTTCAAAGACACTATAAAAAGGTTCTAATGATATAATGGAGGCTCGAGTATATTTGTGATTGATATCTAATGTTTGAGAATGAATCTCAAGTTGATAAGATGATTCAGATCTTTTTCAAGCAATCTTGATTTTCTGCTTCGATTTGGGATTTGATTCTGATGCAGAAATGAGAGTTGTTGTAAAAAGATATGTTTCGATTGAATGATGGTATGATTTATAGAGCTTTGTCTTTGTAATCAAGTAAGAAAACTAGTTGTTGGGAACTAGCCTTTTTCTGTCCTTTAGTGGTTTGCCTTGATGACCAAGAAACTCTTGAAACTAGTTGTTATTCCATGTGCTTTGTTTGCAGTTTTTGATCTTTGATTTTGATATTCTATTGCATATTTAGACAGGTTTCTTGCATCGATTAATTTGGTGTTTTCTCAATCTCTTCCTCTGATGTCATTCTGATCTACTTCTGATATTTAGAATTTCAATCATTTGTATATCTTGACTTGCAATTCTGATCTACCTGATCTGCAACCTTAAGTATAGTTGATTTCCGTTTTTCTTCAAAAAAAACTTGATCTTGACTTCTGAGATGAGAATCAATATTTGAACACTAATTATGAACTCTCTGATATAGCCATTTTGAAGTGCTAATGAACTTCAATTTTGATATCCTGATCTGCATTCTAAAGTGCTTTTGTTGTCTAATTTAAAGTTCAATTATTTTAAGAACTTTGTTCCTCAGATTGACATGGATCAACTTTTGATCTCATATTCCCTTGGTCAATCTTGTTCTTCAATTTTGCAATGCACATGAGATGTTTATGATCTCATTCTAAAGTTCTTCTAATTATATTGAAGTCCTTTTTGACAATTAGTGTTGTTGATGAAATTCTGGCACTCACTGGACATATGTCCTACCTGATGTCCTGGACAATTGGTTCGACACGAAGGATGTCCTAGACAACAGGTTTGACACTAAAGCACAATAAACAATAAACAACGATTAAAGTAAAGTGCTGAAAATAAATAACACATGAGAGTTGGTAACCCAGTTCGGTGCAACCTCACCTACGTCTAGGGGCATATATGCCAAGAAGGAAATCCACTAATATAGTATTGGCTCGTAGTCTTATGTAGACAAACCTTGTCCTTTCTACCTAGGACTCCCCCTAGATATGAGATCCCATCTCACTTCCTCTCAACCATTATCCTTAGTGATTGGCACAATCACGATTACAATCAAAGGTAGAAGAAAAACTCCAATAAACAAAACCAACTCTTGCAAAATGCACTAAAACAGTTTACAAATAACAAAATACAACTCAACTAAACAAACCATCTCAATGCATCAAGGTGAATACAAAGAGAGGTATATAAATAACAATGACACGAAACCCTAAGACTCTTTTTTTTGGAACAAGAAGTGTCTTGGACAATTCCTCTAAGGTTTTGGTGATAACAAAGTATTGAAGAACAATTGGAATACTAACATATGTTCAATGTGTAGAATCAAGAAAGATATATCATTAAGGATGAACATATGAAGAGCATCAAAAGGAACAAGAGAAGCTAAGAAGACTATGGTAGAAGACCAAAGGAAGGTCAACCAGAAGTCAATGTCCTAAGAAGACGGGTACCACACATATTTTGGAGAGGTAACTCAACAGACTCTGTGATGGTCATCAGACTTAGAAGCAAACACTACAAACTTGGATCACCCTCAGACTTGAGGAAGTTATGAGGGACCCAGAATCCACGTAGGTTTTGTCATATTATGTGAACTGCCACTATCAACATTCTGATAGGTGCAGTTATTTTGTCTTCTTTTGTCTACATGATCAATCTGACAAAGGACATCAAGAACAAAGAAAAGCAATAAATAATTCTTTTTTCAGCAAAGGAAAATTCAAAGACCATCCAACGAGATTATCCATATCAAGCAAATGACAACGTTCTTGATCAAAGATTCTCAACGACTCTATTTGTGATGGCGCTCTTCTCCAACATCTCTCAAATCCCTGCCTATAAAAGGAGCTGAAGACCACGAAGAAGATTAACAAGACTCTGGTATTAAACTATGCCATTACTCTGTCAAATCATATAGCGCAAAACACTCAGGATATTTCTTACCAAACTTTGTATCTTAGAAATCCTAGAGTTGTAGAGAGTCTGTTCATTTGTTCATATACACTAAACATTGTTAAATCTAGTGTAGAACAAATTAGAAGTCTTTAGCTTGTGAAGCTAAAGCGTATAAGCCTCTTGGTAAAACCTTGAGCAAATAGAAGTCTCTTAGGCGTGTTCTTAGAGCATTGGAAGTCTCTTTCCTGCGTGCTTGGGCACTTGTAAGTCTCTTGGAGTTGTCCTTGAGCAGGAAGTATTTAGGAGAGTCCTAGAGCATGAAGTCTTAAGATGTGTGCTTAAGCAATGAAGTCTTTAGGAAGAGTCCTAAAGCAGGAAGTCTTGAGCAGGTGTGCTTGAGCATAGGGAAGTCTCTTGGAGTTGTCCTTGAGCAATTTGTAATTATGTGTGATTATAGTGAAATCCCTTGGAAGTGCAAGGGGATTAGACTACTCCTGGGTTGTAGGAGGAAATAGTATAAAATTGCTTTGTGTCTAATTTTGTCTCTATCTCTCTCTCTCTCTCTCTCTATCTCTTTATCTTTGTGTTTCTGTACTATCCGCTGCAATCAGACTCTGTATCAGAATCTGTATACCACAGATTCTGAACAACTTTTAGACACATAGAAAAAGAAACCAGGAAAAAGCCATCTTCGAATCACTATGCTCTACTTATGAAGGGAATCAACAGGTAAAATAAGTTAAGGCAAACCAACTGGTGCATCAGTTTGAGCTATTCAAGATGAAGGAAGATAAAGACATTGAAACCATGTATTTCAGGTTTCAAACACTTGTATCTGGTCTTCAGGTGATAAAGAAAAGCTATGCTATACCAGACCGTGTAGAGAAGATTCTTAGGAGTCTTCCTGCAAGGTTCAGACCAAAGGTCACTGCCATACAAGAGGCAAAGGACCTAGACAAGCTAAGTATGGAGAATTTGATAAGTTCTCTCAAAAGTTATGAGATTGAACTTAAAGGAGATGAATCAGCTAAGAAGTCTAAGTCTATTGCCTTAACCTCTAAGGAAAAGTGCTGGTTATTTGAAGGTTGGCTAAATGTTTGGTAAAATCAAATTGTGCAAGCAAAACGTCCTCAGATGTTATTTTGTGTCTTCAGAAGCTGGAAATGGGTTTTGAGAAGTATCAGCAGATGAAAACTGGAGTTACTGTTCATCAGAAGCTGGAATGGCCTTCAGACGCAGAACTGGCGTTCAGACGCAGAACTGTTCATCAGACGCTGAACAGGTCTTCAGACGCACTGTTCAGACGTTGACTTATGTTGACCTTCAGAAGCTGCCTTCAGACGTTGACTTATGTTGACCTTCAGAAGCTGCCTTTTAGAAGCTGTTTTTCCTGCGTTCTTTTTGTTAATTCTTGCTGCATATCTTTTGAAGATTTGTTAAAGATTTGTCCATGCTGAAGTTTCCAGAAGGCTGATAATTTTATTGAAGATTTGCTTCGTGTTTATTGATGAATATATTTTCAAAGGATCTTTGTAAAATATAATTCAGAAATATACTTTCTTCTTTGAGCTTCTAAAGTATTTCAGAATCATATCAATTAAAGAATATTTGATTCAGAATTATGAGAGCTGCTGAAGCCTATTTAAGAAGACGTGCTGCTTTGTAGAAAATTGATTGAGTCAAAACTGATATTATCATAAAAGTCTTTGTGTAAGCTTTAGGCTTTGTTTTGTACACCACTCATCTGTTTGAGTTGGTTTAGGTGTTTTGAGTTGTAAATCACTTAAAGCTTTTAAGCACAAGTGATGTTTTTGTTCTGTTGAAGAGTGTCTTCATCGTATTTGGTTTTATTGAAGAGTTTACAATCACTGGGTTGTGGTTGCTTGGTTAGGAAGTAAGAGGGGGTTCTTATACCTAGGTGTTCCTGGGTAGAAGTCTAGACGGGTAGTGATTAAGTGATAAGACTGAAAAACAGGGGCTGTGTTTAGAGTCTTAGAATTAATACTACTTAGTGTATTTTCTTCCTGGATTGGTATCCCCCAGAGTAGGTGAAGTTTGCACCGAACTGGGTTAACAAATTCATTGTGTTCCTTTACTTTCTGCACTTTAATTTTCTACTTCTGAACTTTAGTTTTCATACTCTGTTTTACTGGTTCAGAACCAGAATTGCCAGATTTTCAATTGGCATCAGAGCAGGCTCCCTGCTTGTTTTTGGGTGAGCTCCAGGGAAGATATTTTCTGGCTTTATGGAGAAAGAAGGAGGATTTGTTAACAGGCCACCTCTGCTGGATGAGACCAACTATGAATATTGGAAATCTCGTATGAGTGCTTTCCTAAAATCTATTGATAGCAAGACCTGGAAAGCTGTTCTGAAAGGTTGGGAACATCCTGTTGTGACTGACAAAGATGGTAAGAAGACAGCTGTTTTAAAACCAGAAGAAGATTGGTCTAATGATAAAGATGCTTTGTCTCTTGCAAACTCCAAGGCCCTGAATGCTATATTCAATGGAGTGGACAAGAATATATTCAGAATGATCAAGCAGTGCACAATTGCTAAGGATGCCTGGGAGATTCTCAAGACTACTCATGAAGGCACTTCCAAGGTTAAACTGTCCAGACTTCAGCTTCTGACCACAAAGTTTGAAAAACTCAGAATGTTGGAAGATGAGAATATACAAGCCTTTTACATGAATGTTCTGGACATGGCTAATTCTTTTGAATCTCTAGGAGAAAAAGTTTCAGATAAGAAGCTTGTTAGGAAAATTCTCAGATCCCTACCCAAGAGGTTTGATATGAAGGTGACTGCAATTGAAGAAGCTCTTGACATCTCCATCATGAAGGTTGAGGAATTGATTGGGTCTCTTCAAAACTTTGAAATAAGGAGGACTGATAAGAAGGGAAAAGATGTTGCCTTTGTAGCAGATGCTGAAAGTGTGGATGATGAAACCTCATCAGAAGCTCTTGTGATGCTGAGTAAACAATTTAAGAAGTTTCTGAAGCAGAAGACAAGAACTGATGACAAGAGCAATCAATCAAAGAGAGTTCAGTGCTTTGAGTGTGAAGGATATGGTCATGTCAAGTCAGAATGTCCTAATTATCTCAAGAAATAGAAGAAGAGTCTGACTGTGACTTGGTCTGATGAAGAGGACTCAGAAGGAGAAGTGGGGAATAAATCAGCCAGGCATGTTGCTGCCTTTACTGGAAGATGCATCCCTGATGATGAAGTTATGGGTTCAGAAACTTCTTCAGAGTCTGAGTCAAGTGATGGAGAATCATCCTGTGAAGATCTGGCTATCTACTACAGAGATCCTGCTGAGTTTTGCAAAAAGGTGCATGTTCAATTTGCAGAAGTATGCAAGCAGCTGGAAGAACAGAAGAAAATTAACACTCAACTTTAGATTGAAAGAAATGAACACTTAGAGAAAATTTCTGTTCTCAATAGTGAGGTAACTCAACTGAATTCTCAACTTGATCAGATGAAAAAGCAAGTTAGAATGATGAACTCTGCTACTAATGTGCTGGAAGAGATTTTGGAAAATCAGAATCAAGGAAAACAAAATGGCATAGGATTTGTTGATAAAAATCTGAACATCAAACAGCAAAATCCTGCTAAGAGGTTCATACCTGCTGCTAATACTTATGTTCCACTGATGAGCAAACCTAAGAACAAACCTCAGGAATCTAAAGACAAGAAGAAAACTCATCCTTGGGTATGTCATCATTGTGGTAAAAAGGGACACATTAAACCTTTTTGTTACAAGCTGCATGGATATCCCAAGCATTTTCACCACAGAAAAGTGGAACCAGCTGTGAACAAAAGCAAGGTCAAGAAAGAATGGAGACCAAAGGGTGCAAGTGTTGCTCAGAGGCTGAACAAAGGGAAAGGAAAGGCTGTTGCTGCTGACAGCAAGCCCATTCCTGTAGCACAGATGACTTCTGGTGCTGGATCATCTAAAGTCTGGAGCAAAGTGTTGGTTCCTGCTCCTGTTCAGAAGGCACTAGTTTCTTGTAAGTCTGAAGATGTTGTGTCCTGTGTTCAGAAGAGAATTGCTGAACTTGAGAAGCAGATTGCTGGGAAGAAGGTTCTAAATGTGCCTGAGGCACACATCAATTGAGCAACATCTGATGATTGTGTCTAATAAAGACTAAGCAACTTCTGATGCTGAGTCTGAAGACTGGCTAGTGGGTGACTGATGTTCTGGATTTCCTTAGTGTTTCTGGTTTGCAAGTGTGCTGTGCTGGGTTCTTTGTGTTATGTGTTGTGTTTCTTGCTCCTGGTGTTTGCTGGTGTTTTGTCAAACTTGTTTGGCTAAAAAGGGGGAGAAATATGTGTGATTGCTGATCTTTTTGCTTCAGGGGGAGAGTTCCTGAGCTGAGCTGTTCAGGGGGAGTTCCTGAGTGTTGTGTTTCAGGGGGACAAGCTAGCTGTTCATCAGAAACTGCTGTTGTGTGTTGTAGAGGGAGTATTTTGAAGTTGTTTGTGTTTACTTAGTTTTTAATCCTCTGCTGACTCTGCTACATGTGTGTAGTTCTTCATTGTTGAGTACTTGTGTTGAGTGAAGAACTTGTTTTTATGGTCAATTTGATTTTAGCCAAAAATTTGCCAAAGGGGGAGATTGTTGGTTATTTGAAGGTTGGCTAAATGTTTGGTAAAATCAAATTGTGCAAGCAAAACGTCCTCAGATGTTATTTTGTGTCTTCAGAAGCTGGAAATGGGTTTTGAGACGTATCAGAAGATGAAAACTGGATTTACTGTTCATCAGAAGCTGGAATGGCCTTCAGACGCAGAACTGGCGTTCAGACGCAGAACTGTTCATCAGACGCTGAACAGGTCTTCAGACGCACTGTTCAGACGTTGACTTATGTTGACCTTCAGAAGCTGCCTTCAGACGTTGACTTATGTTGACCTTCAGAAGCTGCCTTTCAGAAGCTGTTTTTCCTGCGTTCTTTTTGTTAGTTCTTGCTGCGTATCTTTTGAAGATTTGTTAAAGATTTGTCCATGCTGAAGTTTCCAGAAGGCTGCTAATTTTATGAGAAGATCTTATTGAAGATTTGCTTTCGTGTTTATTGATGAATATATTTTCAAAGGATCTTTGTAAAATATAATTCAGAAATATACTTTCTTCTTTGAGCTTCTAAATTATTTCAGAATCATATCAATTGAAGAATATTTGATTCAGAATTATGAGAGCTGTTGAAGCCTATTTAAGAAGACGTGCTACTTTGTAGAAAATTGATTGAGTCAAAACTGATATTATCATAAGAGTCTTTGTGTAAGTTTTAGGCTTTGTTTTGTACACCACTCATCTGTTTGAGTTGGTTTAGGTGTTTTGAGTTGTAAATCACTTAAAGCTTTTAAGCACAAGTGATGTTTTTGTTCTGTTGAAGAGTGTCTTCATCGTATTTGGTTTTATTGAAGAGTTTACAATCACTGGGTTGTGGTTGCTTGGTTAGGAAGTAAGAGGGGGTTCTTATACCTAGGTGTTCCTGGGTAGAAGTCTAGACAGGTAGTGATTAAGTGATAAGACTGAAAAACAGGGGCTGTGTTTAGAGTCTTAGAATTAATACTACTTAGTGGATTTCCTTCCTGGATTGGTATCCCCCAGAGTAGGTGAAGTTTGCACCGAACTGGGTTAACAAATTCATTGTGTTCCTTTACTTTATGCACTTTAATTTTGTGCTTCTGAACATTAGTTTTCATACTCTGTTTTACTGGTTCAGAACCAGAATTGCCAGAATTTCAAAAAGTCAGCCAAATCTCTTAAATCTGCTACACCATAAGAGGAAAATTCAGATGATGAATCTGATGATGATGCAGATCTTAAGGAGATGGCTTACTTAACCAAGAGGTTCCAATATCTAACTAAGAAAAGAAGATTCTCTGGTAGAAGTAGTGGTCCCAATGATTCCGGTTCTAAAGACAATAAAGATACTCAGAAAAGATGCTTCAATTTTGGAAAGACAGATCACTTCATAGCCGAATGCTCTGAAGCACCAAAAAGAAGGGAAAGCTCGAGAAAGGATGCTTACAGAAGAAAACTCAAGGAGAGCTTTATGGCAACCTGGGAGATGCTTGATGAAGAGACATATTCTGAAGATAACAAGGAGGAAGCCAATCTAGGTCTAGTATGAAGGTGAGAAAAACACACAAGAAGGGGGGGGGGGTTGAATTGTGTGGGCTGTTTCTTTTTCTTTCTCAAAACTTATGTTAAGTTCAGAATCAGATTCTGAAACTTTTTCAGAGTGTTATAACAGCGGGTAAAGTAAATGAGAGAAAGGGAAAGAGAGACACAAAGGTTTTTATACTAGTTCCTTCCACAAACCGGAAGTAGTCTATTCCCCCTGTCAATTACAAGGGATTTGAACTATAATCAACTTATTACAATTGCTCAAAGCACACAACTAAGAGACTTCCAATGCTCAAGCACTTAGCAAGAGACTTCTATGCTCAAAACACAAAGTTAAGAGACTTCTCTGCTCAAAATACAAAGTTAAGAGACTTCTAGTTGCTCAAACACTTAGTAAGAGACTTCTGAATTGCTCAAGCACGCAGGCTGAGACTTGAACCAAACTGATTTACAAAGAAAATAAGTTTGAGTTGAACACTTGATAAAATATCAGAGGTGTTCACAAAATACAACTCAGTTTAAGACTCTAAACTTAAGAAATTCTAAGATAAGAAGTTTGTAAGAATTTCTAAGAGTTTTTGGTGACTTTCGAATTTTGACAGCAAAACAGAGCACAGAATTCAGTCTATCAGTTTCTTGAGTCTTGGCAATTTCTTCTTCAAATCATCATCCTTTTATAGAGGATAAAAGAGCTGTTGAGAATTGCCCAGAAATCCAGCAAAGAGCCGTTGCAAAGTAGAAGCTAGGTTCAGCTGAAATTGTGTGCTAAACTGCAGAGAACAAAGCACGCAATTTTTGAATTGTTTTCCTTAAAAGCTGGAGAATGTTTCTTCGAAGGAGACAACTGTTCCATTGAGTTGTTCTGACATTGCAGGCATTTAATGCTAACAGTGACAGTTGCTTTTCCTTAAGAACTCAGACTTCAGAAGCTTCTTCAGGAACTGTTCATCAGAAGCTCTCTTCAGACGCAGGTCTCAGACGCACCCTTCAGAAGCACTGTTCATCTGACGCACTTCTTCAGACGTTGACTTTCGTTGACCTTCAGACTCAGTCTTCAAACGTTGACTTTCGTTGACCTTTAGAATCAGTCTTCAGACGTTGACTTTTGTTGACCTTCATACTCAGTCTTCAGACGCAGTCTTCAGACTCTGCCTTCAGAAGCTGCTTCAGACACAGTTTTGCTTCATACTTGCAACATAAGATTCAATGCTTTCCTTCTTGCTCTTAGCTTGTTCTTCCAAAACCAATGTTAATTACCAAACATTAAGAACATGGTTCTGCACACTAGAATCAAGCATTAGCAATTCCAATTTTCTTTTTAACACTTTGTTAGCATCAAAACCCAAAAGAGAGTTGTTCATACATTTTGTTCCAACAATCTCCCCCTTTTTGATGATGGCAAACATAAGTATTAATAGAAAATTGTTGTTAATTTAATTAACAAGTTGACTGCAGGGTATGAGGTTTGTAAGCTCCCCCTGAGTCTGATCCTGGTTAATTAAATTCAGTTTAGATCAAAAAGGTGAAAATTTCAGAATTGTTGTTAACTTTAATTAGCCAGTTGACTTCAGGGTATGAGGTTTGCAAGCTCCCCCTGAGTCTAATAATCCACAAGGTGAGGTTTGCAAGCTCCCCTTGATTCTTATCCATGTTAATTAATTTCAACTTAAAACAATAAGGTGAAATTATCACTCAAAATTATAAATAACAAGCTGACTTCAGGATATGAGGTTTGTAAGCTCTCCCCCTAAGTCTGATAATCCACATGATGAGGTTTGTAAGCTCCCTGAGTCTTATCCAAGTTATTTAAATTGATTTCAACTCAATAAAGAGTAATGTATCTCACATAAATCAAAGCAGAGGCTAAGAGATAATAATCTGTTCTCATAAGCTAATTTTAATAAGAAATTAACTTATTGTTCTGAGCTCAGAGCCTTAATACTTGTTTACTTTTACTCCCCCTTTTGTCATCAACAAAAAGTAAATTTCCAGAATTTTAAGAAACAAGAGAGTTTAAAATGTGAGATAAAAATGTTCAGAGCATATTTGTTCAGTACAGTCTGTCCAGTATTGTTCAGTACCACTTAACTGGTTTTAGGAAACTGAAAACATATCATTTTTGTTCAGTACCACTGAACTCTTTCAGAAAACTGAAACACAGAGCATTTAGTTCAGTGCTACTGAACTCTTTCAGACAAACCTGATCAGCGTTTTTAAATAGGTTTGAAAAACTGAACATGTTTGATACCAATTTGAGCATTTAAGATGAAAAAATGAAAGTGTGTCTGTGTTTTTGTTAAAACATTTCAGAACTGAAAACAAAAAAACACATTTGTATATTGATGACTTTGGGAGGGACAAAATGTAACTTTCAAAGCTTAATTCATCATTGCCCAGAGTTATAACTTATTAGATTCTGACCAAAAGTTAGATAACTATGCAGATTAAAAAAATATTCAAATTCTGAAACTTAGACTCTGAAGTTTTCAGAAACTTAATTTTCTTGAGACTCTCAAAGTGAGTGACTAATAAGTCTTAGCTTCTGCTGAACTTTAGAATCTCAGTTTCTATTCAGAGTCAAGCAATTTTTTCAAGAGATGAAATGCATGTTCAGATTCTTTTTAATAAAATTAAATCTGTCTTCTGTGAGAGGTTTTGTAAATATGTCAGCCCATTGATGATCAGTATCAATGAAGTGAATATCCAAAACACCTTTCTGAACATAATCTCTTATAAAATGATGTTTAATTTCTATATGCTTGGCTCTAGAATGCAGAATTGGATTTTTAGATAGACATATTGCAGTAGTATTATCACAGTAGATAGGAATGCTGTTTTAATGAATCTGATAGTCTTCCAACTGATGTTTCATCCAGAGCAGTTGTGTGCAACAACTTGCAGCTGAGATGTATTCTGCTTCTGCTGTTGACAAAGCAATAGTTGCTTGTCTTTTGCTGGCCCAGGATATCAGATTCTCACCAAGAAATTGACAATTTCCACTGGTGGATTTTCTTTCAATCCTGTCCCCAGCATAGTCAGCATCACAGAATCCAACTAGCTTATAATCTAAGGATTTCTTATACAGAAGTCCCAGATTAGTTGTTCCCTTCAGATACCTGAAGATTCTCTTGACAACAGTCATATGAGATTCTCTAGGATCTGACTGGAATCTTGCACACAAGCAAACACTAAATAAAATATCTGGCCTAGAAGCAGTTAAGTATAACAGAGAGCCTATCATACATCTATAGAGCTTCTGATCTACTTTTGAGCCAGTGTCCTCTTTGCTTAAAGTGCAGGTTGGATGCATTGGTGTAGTCATCAGTTTACAATCTTCAAGCTGGAACTTCTTCAGAAGCTCCTTTGTATATTTAGACTGATGAACATACACTCCATCTTTGAATTGGTTGATTTGAATTCCAAGAAAGAACTTCAATTCTCCCATCATGCTCATTTCAAATTCATCCTGCATTAACTTGGAAAATTCTTTGCAAAGAGAGGCTTTAGTAGAACCAAATATGATATCATCAACATAAATTTGCACAATTAAGATGTCTTTCTTAAGAGTCTTTCTAAAGAGTGTATTGTCAACTTGTCCTCTTACAAAATCATTTTTAAGTAAGAAATTACTTAGTCTTTCATACCAAGCTCTGGGAGCTTGTTTCAGACCATATAAAGATTTCTTAAGTTTAAAAACAAAATCTGGATGTTTTACATCTTCAAAACCAGGAGGTTGTTTGACATAAACTTCTTCAGAAATAACTTCGTTTAAAAAAGCACTCTTAACATCCATTTGATATAATATGATATCAAGATTAACTGCATAGGAAAGAAGTAACCTGATTGCTTCCAGTCTTGCAACTGGAGCAAAAGTCTCAGTGTCGTCTATTCCTTCCTGCTGACTGTAGCCTTGAGCTTTGTTTCTGATCACTTCTCCTTGTTCATTAAGCTTGTTTCTGAACACCCATTTTGTTCCAATAATGTTCTTGTGATTTGGTCTTGCAACTAAATCCCAGACATTATTTCTTTGTGTTGAGTATTTTGGTGTTGGCTGCATTGTTTGGCAAAACCAAAGTATTGAATAGAAGCATCTTCATATTTGAAACATTTCTTCAGTTGCAAGTTTTGTGTTTTGAAGCCATTCAGAAGCTGAAAATGTCATCAGAAGCTGAATGCACTGTAGCACTTCAGAAGCTGAATTCAGGTTCTGATGACAGCGTTGACTTATGTTGACTTCATCAGAAGCTGGGTATTTTCAAGGTTTTTCTATGCGAATCTTTGCAAGATTTATTGAAGATTTATCCACGCATATTTGCTTCTAGAAGGCTGGTTTAAATGGAGAAGATATCTTTGAAGATTTGGTTCAAAGTTATGAAAATTCATATTTTCTGTTTTAAATCTTTCAAAGATTTGATGCAGTTTTATTTGTTACTTGATTGGACCAATCTTATTTCAGTAACAAATCGATTCAGAGAGTTAGAAAATCAGAAAATTGAGTCTGTGTTTTAACTTAGAGTTTATTTGTGCACCACTCAATGTTTTGAGTTGGTTTAGAGTTTCATAGAGTTGTGATTCATTCTAAGCCTTTAGGTACGAATGAAGTCTTTGTGTTTTTAGAGTTTTTCTTAAAAACAGAGTGTTATAGTTAAGAGGTTCAGTAACTGGGTTTAGTTACTTGAATAGGAAGATAGTGGTTTCTATTACTCAGAGTTGGGTAGAAGTCTTACTAGGTGGAGGTTAATTGCTTGGGATAAGAACTGGGAGTCAGTGTCTGAGTCTTAAGGATTAAATCCAATAGTGGATTTCCTTCCTGGATTGGTATCCCCCAGAGTAGGAGGTGTTTACTCCGAACTGGGTTAACAAACCTTGTGTGTTCTTTAGCTTTCCTGCACTTTATTTTCCTGCTGATTATTTGCTTTTATAATTGTGCTAAGTTCTGATCAGAACCTGTTAAGTTTTTAATCAGAACCAGAACCTGTTAAGTATCTTTGTCTGGCCAGAATTTCAATTGGCATCAGAGCAGGCACCCTGCCTGTAATTTGGGTGAGATCCAGAGGACTTAATATCTGGCAAGCATGGATAGAGAAGGAGGCTATGTCAATAGACCACCCCTGCTAGATGGCACAAACTATGAGTATTGGAAGTCAAGGATGTGTGCTTTTCTAAAGTCTATTGACAGCAGGACTTGGAAAGCTGTGATTAAAGGCTGGGATCATCCTGTGTATACAGACAAAGATGGTAACAAGACTGAGATTCTAAAGCCTGAAGAGGAGTGGACCAAAGCTGAAGATGACTTGTCTCTGGGAAATTCAAAAGCTTTGAATGCAATCTTTAATGGTGTGGACCAGAACATGTTCAGACTTATCAAACAGTGTACTGTTGCTAAGGAGGCCTGGGAAATTTTGAAGACAACTCATGAAGGAACCTCTAAAGTGAAGATGTCCAGATTGCAGCTGCTGACCACCAAATTTGAGAACCTGAAGATGAAGGAGGATGAATCCATTCAGGATTTTTACATGAATGTGCTGGACATGGCAAATTCTTTTGATTCACTTGGGGAGAAGATGTCTGATGAGAAGTTGGTGAGAAAAATCCTCAGGTCCCTACCCAGAAGATTTGACATGAAGGTCACTGCAATTGAGGAGGCTCATGATATTTCTGCCATGAAGCTTGAAGAACTGATTGGGTCATTGCTCAATTTTGAAACTGCCTTTTGTAAACAGACTGAGAAGAAAGGAAAAGGTGTAGCCTTTAGTGTGAACTCTGAAGCTGATGATCAACAAGAGTCTGAAGAGGATGACTTATCAGAAGCTCTGGTGTTGCTGGGAAAACAATTCAACAAGATTCTGAAGAATGTTAACAGAAAAGCCAAAGCCAAAGGTCAGAATTTCAGATTCAATAACAAAAAGCAACAAACTGATGAGAAGAAGACCAAGTCTGAGGAGAAAAGTAACCAAGCTAAAGGTGTGCAGTGCTATGAGTGTGAAGGTTATGGACATATCAAAACTAAGTGTCCTACTTTTATTAAGAAGCAGAAGAAAAGCCTAGCTGTTGCATGGTCTGATGATGGTTCTGAAGAAGATGATGATAGTGAATCTGGTATGTGTGATACTGGTCTGGTAGTGAGGTCAGGAGCTATATTGAAGAAGGAACCTGCTTTAGAGTCTGAGACTTTTTCAGAGTCTGACTCAGAGTCTGAAGGTTCATCTGTGTCTGAAGCTGTTAAAACTTCATATGATGAACTAGCTGACAACTACAGGAAGCTGTATACCAGAAGTGCTGAGGTTTGCAAACAAGTGCTGGATCAGAAGGAGACTATTTTTCAACTGGAGGCTGAAAAGGGAGAACTTCTTGTGCAGAATTCTAATTTGAAAGAAGAAGTGAACCAGTTAAATTCCCAACTTGAACATATGAAAAAGCAGGTTAGAATGATGAATACTGCTACTAATGTGTTGGATGAAATCTTGGGTGCTCAGCAACAAGGAAAAACTGGATTAGGCTTTGATGATCAGACTCAGAACTCCAAACAGAAGATTCTTGTTAAAGAGTTTGTTCCTGCCACTAAAACTGATAATCCTGTGATTGGAGCATCTCAGAAGAGACCTCAGATGCAAGGTCAGAAGCATGGTCAGATGCTACCTCAGAAGCAACCCCAGAAATCTTTCAGAAACAGAAGGAGGAGGAATCATCCATGGGTCTGTCATCATTGTGGAAAGAGAGGGCATATCAAACCATTCTGCTTTAAATTGTATGGTTACCCTGAACACTTTCAATTTAGAAGAGTGCAACCAGCTGCACCAAGACACAGTGTTCAGAAGGTGTGGAAACCTAAGGTTCTGAATGTAGGCCTGATTGCTCATACTTCTTTAAGAGCCACTTCAAAAGAAGATTGGTATTTTGATAGTGGGTGTTCAAGACACATGACTGGTGTGAAGAAGCTGCTGAGCAATATCAGATCATACTCCAGAAGTTATGTGACATTTGGAGATGGTGTAAAAGGACAGATTCTGGGTATTGGTGATTTGATCAGAGAAGGGTTGCCCAGACTTAATGATGTGCTACTGGTGGAAGGATTAACTTCAAATCTGATCAGTATTAGCCAGCTGTGTGATCAGGATTTGAAAGTTAATTTCAACAAGCAGGAGTGTATTGTTACTGATCAGGATGGTAAAACTCAGATGAGGGGCTGCAGATCCAAAGACAACTGTTACTTATGGGTTTCTGAAGAAGAAAGAAGTCTGACTTCTTGTCTTATGAGTTCAGAAGAAGAAGTCAAACTCTGGCACCAGAAACTGGGACATTTGCACTTGAAAGGCATGATGAAAATCCTAAGTACTGAAGCTATCAGAGGCGTGCCTAATCTGAAGATCAATGAGGACAATGTTTGTGGTGATTGTCAAATTGGAAAACAAACAAGAAAGTCTCATCCCAGATTAGTTCACCAGGTAACTACTAAAGTACTAGAACTTGTTCATATGGATTTGATGGGGCCTATGCAAGTAGAGAGTATTGGAGGCAAGAGGTATGCGTTTGTAATGGTAGATGACTACTCAAGATACACATGGATCAACTTTGTTAGAGAGAAGTCTGATACTTTTGAAGTGTTTAAAGACTTATGTACTCAATTACAAAGAGAAAAGGACTGTGGTATTGTCAGAATCAGAAGTGATCATGGCAAAGAATTTGAAAACAAGAGCTTCTCAGAATTCTGTGCCTCTGAAGGTATAAAGCATGAGTTCTCTGCACCTATCACACCTCAGCAAAATGGTGTAGTTGAGAGGAAGAATAGGACATTAGCAGAATGTGCAAGGGTTATGCTGCATGCTAAGAAGTTGCCATATATGTTCTGGGCTGAAGCAATGAACACTGCTTGTTATATTCATAACAGAGTTACTTTGAAGAAAGGTACTACATCAACTCTGTATGAATTGTGGAAAGGGAGAAAACCAACTGTGAAATATTTCCATGTTTTTGGGAGCAGATGCTACATTTTGGCTGACAGAGAGAATAGAAGAAAACTGGATCCTAAGTCTGATGAGGGCATATTCCTGGGTTATTCAGTGAATAGCAGAGCTTACAGGGTGTTTAATTCCAGAACCAAGGTTGTAATGGAGTCCATTAATGTGGTAATTGATGATCTGACTGCTGAGAAAGATAGAAGTGAGCCTGAAGTTGTTCCAGAGTCTGAAGCTTCAGAAGAACAAACTTCAGAAGCAGAAAAGCATTCAGAGTCTGAAGAAGCAGAAGATCAACCAGATCAAGTTCCTAATGGTAAAGGGCCATCAATTAGAGTTCAGAAGGATCATCCTAAAGACTTAATCATTGGAAGCTTAGATCAAGGTGTCAGAACCAGGAGATCAGAACCAGCTGCTACTGATTCATGTTTTGTGTCTAAGTTTGAACCCAAAAATGTGAAAGAAGCCCTGACTGATGAATTTTGGATTGAAGCAATGCAAGATGAGTTGAATCAATTCAAAAGGAGTGAAGTGTGGGATCTGGTACCAAGACCTGAAGGGTTGAATGTGATTGGAACTAAGTGGATATTCAAGAACAAAACAGATGAAAATGGTACTGTAGTCAGAAACAAGGCAAGGTTGGTTGCTCAGGGTTATACTCAAGTTGAGGGACTTGATTTTGATGAGACCTTTGCACCTGTGGCCAGACTAGAGTCCATAAGATTACTGTTGGGTGTTTCCTGCATTCTCAAGTTCAAGCTATTTCAGATGGATGTGAAGAGTGTATTTCTGAATGGATATCTGCAAGAAGAAGTGTATGTTGAACAGCCTAAAGGATTTGTGGATCATAATTTTCCTAATCATGTTTACAAACTGAAGAAGGCCTTGTATGGATTGAAGCAAGCACCAAGAGCATGGTATGAAAGATTAACTCAGTTTCTTGTGGCTCAAGGTTACAGAAAAGGAGGTTCTGATAAGACATTGTTTGTGAAAGATGAAAATGGGAATCTGATGATTGCACAGATTTATGTGGATGATATAGTGTTTGGAGGGATGTCTCAGAAGATGGTCAAACTGTTTGTTCAACAAATGCAGTCAGAGTTTGAAATGAGCTTAGTTGGTGAACTGACTTATTTTCTTGGTTTACAAGTCAAGCAAATGGAAGATACAATCTTCATCTCTCAGAGTAAATATGCCAAGAACATAGTAAAGAAGTTTGGAATGGAATCAGCTGCTCATAAGAAGACACCAGCTGCTACTCATCTGAAGCTAACCAAAGATGAACAAGGAGTATCAGTTGATCAGAATCAGTACAGAAGCATGATAGGGAGCCTATTGTATTTAACTGCAAGCAGACCTGATATCACTTATGCTGTTGGAGTTTGTGCAAGATATCAAGCTGATCCTAAGATGAGTCATCTGACACAAGTTAAAAGGATCCTGAAGTATGTTAATAGCACAAGTGACTATGGAATCATGTACTCACACAGTTCAAATTCTGAACTGATGGGATATTGTGATGCTGACTGGGCTGGAAGTGCTGATGACAGGAAGAGCACCTCAGGAGGTTGTTTCTTTTTGGGAAATAACTTAATTTCATGGTTTAGCAAGAAGCAAAACTGTGTGTCATTGTCAACTGCTGAAGCTGAGTACATTGCTGCTGGGAGTAGTTGCTCACAATTGGTGTGGATGAAGCAGATGCTGGAGGAGTACAACATTGAACAAGGTGTTATGACATTGTTTTGCGACAATTTGAGTGCCATCAACATCTCTAAGAATCCAATTCAGCACAGCAGAACCAAACACATAGACATCAGACATCATTTTATCAGAAACCTTGTGGAGGACAAGATTGTTCAGCTGGAACATGTAGCTACTGAAGAACAAGTTGCTGACATTTTCACAAAGGCCTTGGATGCTAAGCAGTTTGAAAACTTAAGGAGCAAGTTAGGTGTGTGTTTGCATGAAGAGTTATAGCAATTACTGCAAACTGGATGTGAGGAAGATAGAGTACCTGCCAGTTGTGCCTATGCTAAGTGTGATCCTGTGTCTGAATCTGATAGCTTTTCCAGGATCTGTGTTACTTGTTTTGATTTTATTCCCTATCTATGATTTGTCAGAATTTTATGGCTAAAAAGGGGGAGAAAATCTTATGCAATGTGTTGGCCTTGTTGGCTCTGATACCAAGAGTTAGAAGATGTATTGCTGCATTTCAGATATATGTGTCTTTGATTCAGAAGGTGTTTTGCTCTGAAACCAAAGCACTATATGTCCAGATATGACCAAGGGGGAATATGTGTCTCAGGGGGAGTACAAGATTGTTATGATCCTGAGTGTTTCTGTGATCCTGAAGTGTGCTTCTGATATGCTCTGATACCTTGTTTCTCTGTAGTTCAGTTGCAGGGGGAGTGTTGTGGAGATTCAGAAGTAAGGGGGAGTGATTGTGATGATCAAGAGTTGATCAGTAGCTCTGATACCTTGGAGTAGCTCTGTTACCATGGTTGTGATCAGAAGTTGATCAGTACTTGGTTATGTGTGCTTCAGTAGCTGTTATGTTTTGTAGAACTGAAGCTGGTTTGTGTTATTCATAGTTGTGTCCGCTGCTTATGTTTATGCTATGATATATTATTGTGGAGTTCTTCATTGCTGAGTTGATTACAAGGGAGATTGAAGAACTTGGATGGTTTTAGCCAAAAATTTGCCAAAGGGGGAGATTGTTGAGTATTTTGGTGTTGGCTGCATTGTTTGGCAAAACCAAAGTATTGAATAGAAGCATCTTCATATTTGAAACATTTCTTCAGTTGCAAGTTTTGTGTTTTGAAGCCATTCAGAAGCTGAAAATGTCATCAGAAGCTGAATGCACTGTAGCACTTCAGAAGCTGAATTCAGGTTCTGATGACAGCGTTGACTTATGTTGACTTCATCAGAAGCTGGGTATTTTCAAGGTTTTTCTATGCGAATCTTTGCAAGATTTATTGAAGATTTATCCACGCATATTTGCTTCTAGAAGGCTGGTTTAAATGGAGAAGATATCTTTGAAGATTTGGTTCAAAGTTATGAAAATTCATATTTTCTGTTTTAAATCTTTCAAAGATTTGATGCAGTTTTATTTGTTACTTGATTGGACCAATCTTATTTCAGTAACAAATCGATTCAGAGAGTTAGAAAATCAGAAAATTGAGTCTGTGTTTTAACTTAGAGTTTATTTGTGCACCACTCAATGTTTTGAGTTGGTTTAGAGTTTCATAGAGTTGTGATTCATTCTAAGCCTTTAGGTACGAATGAAGTCTTTGTGTTTTTAGAGTTTTTCTTAAAAACAGAGTGTTATAGTTAAGAGGTTCAGTAACTGGGTTTAGTTACTTGAATAGGAAGATAGTGGTTTCTATTACTCAGAGTTGGGTAGAAGTCTTACTAGGTGGAGGTTAATTGCTTGGGATAAGAACTGGGAGTCAGTGTCTGAGTCTTAAGGATTAAATCCAATAGTGGATTTCCTTCCTGGATTGGTATCCCCCAGAGTAGGAGGTGTTTACTCCGAACTGGGTTAACAAACCTTGTGTGTTCTTTAGCTTTCCTGCACTTTATTTTCCTGCTGATTATTTGCTTTTATAATTGTGCTAAGTTCTGATCAGAACCTGTTAAGTTTTTAATCAGAACCAGAACCTGTTAAGTATCTTTGTCTGGCCAGAATTTCACTTTGAAACTGGTTCAGTTCTTCTTGCATAGCTACAATCCATCCATCATCTGCAAGTGCTTCATCAGCTGTTGTGGGTTCAATCATTGACAGAAGTCCAACCAAAGATTCATTCTGACAGTATGCTGATCTGGTTTTTCTTGGACTGTTCTTGTTTCCAATGATCAGCTCCTCAGGATGTGAAGACTTGTATTTAAATGAGGTTCTGGGTGGATTAGCTTCTGAAGAATCATCAAGGGCTTGTTCAGAACCATGCTGATCTTGATTGGCTTCAGGAGGAGTGTCAGCATCTGAGAGTTTTTCAGTTTCTTCAAAAATTTTAGCTTCTGAACTTTCTTCAGACTCAGAACTCTGTTCATGTTCAGAAGGTTCCTCTGAGAGTCTGATATCTGCAAAACTCTCAACCAGCTCTGGTATTTCATTACCAGGCTTCTTATCATCAAATTTAATGTGTATTGATTCTTCAACAACATGTGTTTCAGAATTATACACCCTGTATGTTTTATATCTCTCTGAGTATCCTAAAAAGATACCCTTTTGATCCTTAGCATCAAATTTCTTTAGGTAGATCTTATTGTTCAGAATGTAACAAGTACAACCAAACTGATGAAAATAAGAAATACTTGGTTTTCTTCCTTTAAATATGTCATATGTTGTTTTATTCAGAATAGGTCTGATATAGATTCTGTTCTGAATATAACATGCTGTATTAACAGCTTCTGCCCAAAAGTACTTTGCAATTTTGGATTCATGGATCATGGTCCTGGCCATTTCTTGCAAAGATCTGTTCTTTCTCTCTACAACTCCATTTTGTTGTGAAGTTATAGGAGAAGAGAACTCATGGAGAATTCCATGATTTTCACAAAAATTTTCAAATGGTTCATTTTCAAATTCACCACCATGATCACTTCTGACTTTTAAAATTTTCAAGTCATTTTCATTTTGTACTTGTTTGCAGAATTTGTTAAACACATCATATGTTTCGTTTTTGGTTCTAAGGAATTTAACCCAAGTCCACCTACTGTAATCATCAACAATTACAAGCCCATACTTCTTCCCATTGATTGAAGCTGTTCCAACAGGACCAAACAAATCAATGTGAAGCAGTTCTAAGGGTCTTGAGGTAGAAATAATGTTTTTGGATTTAAAAGATGTTTTAGAAATTTTTCCTATTTGGCATGCTCCACAAAGAGCATCTGAGTGATAGTCAATGTTTGGCAGGCCTCTGGCCAGTTGCAACTTGCTAAGCTTAGAGATGAGTCTCCAGTTAGCATGTCCCAACCTTTTGTGCCATACCCATTTCTCATCACTTACAGACAGAAGGCAAACTAGCTTATGTTCAACCAGTTCTGAAAAATTAATTTTATAAACATTGTTTTTCCTATTTCCTTTGAACACAACAAATTTATCTTTGTTGTTGATTACAGTGCAAGTGTTCTTATTAAACAGGACATCATAACCACTATCACATAATTGACTTATGTTAAGTAGATTATGTCTAAGTCCATCTACTAACCAAACATCATCAATGGACAGGGAAGAATTACCTATCTTACCAGTACCAATGATCATTCCTTTCTGATTTCCTCCAAACCCCACAGTTCCTCCCTCTTTCATGATCAGGGTTTGGAACATAGACTTGTCTCCTGTCATATGACGCGAGCAGCCACTGTCCAGGTACCAAGACCTTTCCTTTTCTTTGGATGACAAGCATATCTGCAACAGAAATTATTTCAGACTTAGGTACCCATATTTTTATGGGTCCTCTATGGTTAGTCTTGAAAGGATAAGGTTTCTTGTACACCTTTGGTCTGACATTTTGAGGTTTGAAAGGTTTTGAATAGACTGGTTTAATAATTTTTGAAGGTTTCATAAATCCAGTCTTAGTAAAATTTGAGTTTGAATTTTTCAGACTCTGAGACTTTCTTGTCTTAGGTTCTGAACTCTTCAGACTCTGAACATTTTTTGGTTTAGAGTCTGATTTTCTCATAATCTTAGGCTTGGGACCTTTTGGTTTAGATGTTGGCAAAGTTTTAAGTTCTGCCTTCATCTTTCCCTTAGGTTCAGAAGCTTTAGATTCTTGTTGAGTATTTAGAAGTTGGCTGCATGTTTTGGTAAATTCAATGTGTTCAAGCAAAGCATCTCCATGTGTTAAGAGAAGTCTTGAGAAGCAAGAAAGTGGATTTGAAGTGGTTCAGAAGCTGTTTTGGCTTTCAGACGCACTTTGGACCTTCAGACGCTGAAAGTGCCTTCAGACGCACTACAGTGCTTCAGATGCTGAATGGACCTTCAGACGCACTACAGTGTTTTAGACGCACTATTCATAGTTGACCAGCGTTGACTTCTTCAGAAGCTGGGTTTTTATGCGTTCTTTCTGTGCGTATCTTTGCGAGATTTGTCAAGGATAATTCAAGCATTTGGTTTCTAGAAGACTGAATTAAATTGATGAAGATCTTATGAAAATTGGCTTCGTATTTATGTTTGTATAATTGTGCTGAAGAATCTTTACAAGATACAATGCAGAATTATTTGTTTCCTTATTGAGCCATTCATATTTCAGAAACATATCATTTGCAGTAGATTGGATTCAGAATTAAGAGAGCTGAAGCCTATTTAAGGAGATGTGCTGCTATGTGTTGAAGAGAACGTATCATAGATTATTATTCAGAGAAATAGAGTCTTTGTGTTTTAAACTTAGGTTTATTTATACACCACTCATCTGAGTTGGTTTAGAAGTTTTATTGAGTTGTAATTCATTCTAAGCCTTTAGGTACGAATGAAGTCTTTGATGTACTGAAGTGTTTCTTCATAATCTGGGTAGTTAATCAGAAGCTGTTTAGTAACTGGGCTGTTACTTGATTAGGAAGTAAGAAGGGGGTTTCTTATACTCAAAGTGTTGGGTAGAAATTAGAACTATAGAAGATTAAGTCAGAAGACTAGGAACAGGGGGTCTGTGTCTTGAGTCTTAGGATTAATTCCAATAGTGGATTTCCTTCCTGGATTGGTATCCTCCAGACGTAGGTGGTATTTGCACCGAACTGGGTTAACAAATATCTGTGCCTTTTTACTTTTCTGCACCTTTATTACTGCTTCTGAACTGGTTTTTTTTTGTGTTCTGTTTTACGTATTTTGCACTCTGTGTTAAGTTCCTGATAAGTTCAAGCCAGAATTTCAATTGGCATCAGAGCAGGCACCCTGCCTGTGATTGGGTGAGCTCCAGGGTAGAGTTTTCTGGCAAGCATGGACTGAGAGGGAGGTTATGTCAACAGACCACCATTACTTGATGGCACAAATTATGAGTACTGGAAATCTAGGATGTGTGCCTTTCTGAAATCCATTGACAGCAGAACTTGGAAATCTGTTCTAAAAGGTTGGGATCATCCAGTTGTTTTAGACAAAGATGGGAACAAGACTGAGGTGCTGAAACCAGAAGAAGAGTGGACAAAGGCTGAAGATGATCTGTCTCTTGGAAACTCCAAAGCTTTGAATGCAATATTCAATGGAGTGGATATGAACATGTTCAGACTCATCAAGCAGTGTACCGTAGCCAAGGATGCCTGGGAAATACTGAAAACCACTTATGAAGGAACCTCAAAGGTGAAGAATTTTCAGCTTCTAAAGACTCAAATGGCTTCTGGAGACTCATTGCTTGCACATTTTGATTTTACCAAACATGTAGCCAACCTTCAAATAACCAACAATCTCCCTCTTTGGCAAATTTTTGGCTAAAATCAAATTCTTCATAAAAACAAGTTCTTTCACTCAACAAAATAAATTCAGCCATGAAGAACTACACACATAATTAACCATAGCACCAGAGTCAGCAGCGGATAAATGCTATGTTAAACATAAACAGCTTCAGCTATTGAAATCCACAACAGTTCTGAAGCACACACACAACTTCTGATATTCTGAAGTACACATACAAACTCCCCCTGAAGCACAAACACACCAGCTTCTAAAAACATCCAGTAAACATCCAGTAAACTCCCCCTGCAACTCAGCACATCACAAACAAATCTCCCCCTAAATTCTGAACTGCAGTAAATTCTGAGATAATGCTTCTGAAACTGAAACAGCTCACAACTCAGGTACTTAACACTAATACACTCCCCCTGAGCCAGAAACTCCTCCTCAAACACATCTGCACAGCTCTTGTTGTATTTCTGAACTCTGAATAAAACAGTTAATTTCTGAAAATCCTGAAACATAGTACATTCTGAACAGCTGCATTCTGAAACCAAACACAAGTTTTTCTCCCCCTTTTTAGCCAAAAAATCTTGACAAAACACAGACTTCACATAGGGAACAAAAACTGAATTTCCATCAGACACAGTATCAGACTCAGAATCTGCAACAGCTTCATCTCCTTCACTTCCAGCTTGCTCGCCCTCGGCAATCTGTAATTGCTATAACTCCTCATGCAGAAAAACTCTCAGCTTGCTTCTCAGATTCTCAAATTGCTTGGCATCCAAAGCTTTTGTAAAAATATCAGCAATCTGTTCTTCAGTATCCACATGTTCAAGCTGCACAATCTTCTCCTCCACAAGGTTTCTTGTTCAATGTTGTATTCCTCCAGCATCTGCTTCATCCATACCAACTGAGAACAACTACTTCCAGCTGTTATATACTCAGCTTCAGCTGTAGAGAATGACACACAATTTTGTTTCTTACTGAACCATGAAATTAAGTTATTCCCCAGAAAGAAACATCCACCAGAAGTACTCTTCCTGTCATCTGCACTTCCTGCCCAGTCAGCATCGCAATACCCAATTAACTCAGAACTTGCGCTGTGTGAGTACATAATGCCATAATCACTTGTATTGTTGACATACTTCAGGATCCTCTTCACTTGTGTCAAATGACTCATTTTTGGATCAGCTTGATATCTAGCACACACTCCAACAGCAAAAGTAATATCTGGTTTGCTTGCAGTTAGATATAGTAAACTCCCAATCATGCTTCTGTACTAGCTTTGATCAACAGCAACACCTTGTTCATCTTTAGTTAACTTCAAGTGAGTAGCTGCAGGTGTTCTCTTATGGCTAGCATTCTCCATCCCAAACTTCTTGACTATATTCTTGGCATATTTGCTTTGAGAAATGAATATAGTGGCTTCCATCTGCTTGACTTGAAGTCCCAGAAAATATGTAAGCTCACCCACAAGACTCATTTCAAACTCAGATTGCATCTGCTGAACAAATAATTGAACCATCTGTTTTGACATCCCACCAAACACTATGTCATCAACATGGATTTGTGCTATCATTAAACTTCCATCTTCTTCTTTAACAAACATGGTCTTGTCAGTTCCTCCTTTTCTGTATCCTTAAGTAACAAGAAACTGTGTGAGTCTCTCATACCATGCTCTAGGTGCTTGCTTCAATCCATACAAAGCTTTCTTCAATTTGTAAACATGATTTGGAAATTTAGGATCCACAAAACCTTTTGGCTGTTCAACATAAACTTCTTCTTGTAAATAACCATTCAGAAAAGCACTCTTCACATCCATCTGAAACAGTTTGAACTTAAGAATGCATGCCACTCCAAAAATCAATCTTATGGACTCTAATCTGGCCACATGTGCAAAGGTTTCATCAAAGTCAAGTCCCTCTACCAGAGTGTATCCTTGAGCAACTAAACTTGCCTTGTTTCTGGTCACAGTTCCATTTTCATCTGATTTGTTCTTGTAAATCCACTTAGTTCCAATGACATTCATACCTTCAGGTTTTCGTACAAGGTCCCACACTTCACTTCTTTTAAATTGATTTAATTCCTCTTGCATAGCTTCAATCCATAATTCATCAGTAAGTGCTTCTTTAATGTTTTTGGGTTCAAACTTTGACACAAAACATGAATCAGTAGTTACTGCATCTGAACTTCTGGTTCTGACTCCTTGATCTAGACTTCCAATGATTAAATCTCTAGGATGATCCTTCTGAACTCTAATTGAGGGTCCTTTACCAGTAGAAACATGATCTGGATTCATCTCTCCTTCTTCAGACTCTACTTCATTTTCTGCAACTGGTGCTTCTGACTGTTGTTCTTCTGATGTTTCAGTATCTAGAACCACTTCAGACTCATCTCTTTCTTTTTCAGCAGACAGATCATCTATCACAACATTAATAGACTCCATCACAACCTTGGTTCTGGAATTAAACACTCTAGAAGCTCTGATGTTTACTGAGTAACCCATAAAAATTCCTTCATCAGACTTAGGATCCAGCTTTCTTCTGTTTTCTCTATCAGTCAAAATGTAACATTTGCTGCCAAAAACATGAAAGTACTTAACAATAGGCTTTCTTCCCTTCCACAATTCATACAAAGTAGATGTAGTTCCCTTCTTCAGAGTCACCCTATTGTGAATGTAACAAGTTGTATTCATTGCTTCTGCCCAGAATATATAAGGTAGATTCTTAGCATGTAACATAACTCTAGCTGATTCTGCTAAGGTTCTGTTCTTCCTCTCAACTACACCATTTTGCTGAGGTGTTATAGGTGCTGAAAACTCATGCTTAATCCCTCAGATGCACAGAACTCAGAAAACTTCTTGTTCTCAAACTCCTTCCCATGATCACTTCTGATTCTGATAATAACACAGTCTTTCTCTCTTTGTAACTGAGTGCACAGATCTTTAAATACATCAAAAGTATCTGATTTTTCTCTAACAAAGCTTACCCAAGTAAATCTGGAATAATCATCAACCACCACAAAAGCATACCTCTTTCCTCCAATGCTCTCAACTTGCATAGGTCCCATTAAATCCATATGTAACAATTCAAGAACTTTAGTTGTTACCTGGTGTTCTATTCTGGGATGACTTTCTTGTTTGCTTACCAATCTGACATTCACCATAAACACTGTCTTCATTAATCTTCAGTTTAGGTAGACCTCTAATAGCTTCAGTATTCAAGACTTTCTTCATGCCCTTCAGATGCAAGTGACCCAGTTTCTGGTGCCAGAGTCTGACTTCTTCTTCTGAGCTTATGAGACAGGTGGACATGCTTCTTTCTTCTTCAGACACCCACAAATAGCAGTTGTCTTTTGATCTGCAGCCCCTAATCAGAACTTCTCCTTCTTTACCAGTTACCAGACATTCTTCCTTGTTGAAATTCACTTTCAAGTCTTGATCAAACAGCTGGCATATACTGATCAGATTTGAAGTCAACCCTTTCACTAATAGAACATTATCCAGTCTTGGTAATCCATCACTGATTAAGTCTCCAATACCAAGAATCTCTCCTTTAGCTCCATCACCAAAAGTCACATAGCTGCTGGAACATGGCTTTAAATTACTCAAGAGTTTCTTCACACCAGTCATGTGTCTGGAACAACCACTATCAAAATACCAATCTTCCCTAGAGGTGGCTCTCAAAGATGTATGAGCTATGAGGACAACAGTGAAATTCTGGCAATTCTGGTTCTGAACCAGTAAAACAGAGTATGAAAACTAAAGTTCAGAAGCAGAAAATTAAAGTGCAGAAAGTAAAGGAACACAAAGAATTTGTTAACCCAGTTCGGTGCAAACTTCACCTACTCTGGGGGATACCAATCCAGGAAGGAAATCCACTAAGTAGTATTAATTCTAAGACTCTAAACACAGCCCCTGTTTTTCAGTCTTATCACTTAATCACTACTCGTCTAGACTTCTACCCAGGAACACCTAGGTATAAGAACCCCCTCTTACTTCCTAACCAAGCAACCACAGCCCAGTGATTGTAATAAAACCAAATACGATGAAGACACTCTTCAACAAAACAAAAACATCACTTGTGCTTAAAAGCTTTAAGTGATTTACAACTCAAAACACCTAAACCAACTCAAACAAATGAGTGGTGTACAAAAACAAAGCATAAAGCTTACACAAATTCAAGAACTCTAAAACTCTAAGACTCTAATTTCTGGTTTTTGATGATCAGTCTTCAAAGCAGCACGTCTTCTTAAATAGGCTTCAGTAGCTCTCATAATTCTGAATCAAATATTCTTCAATTGATATGATTCTGAAATACTTTAGAAGCTTAAAGAAGAAAGTATATTTCTGAATTATATTTTACAAAGATCCTTTGAAAATATATTCATCAATAAACACGAAGCAAATCTTCAATAAGATCTTCTCATAAAATTATCAGCATTCTGGAAACTTCAGCATGGATAAATCTTTAACAAATCTTCAAAAGATACGCGGCAAGAATTAACAAAAAGAACGCAG
The DNA here is from genome assembly GCA_018208015.1 of Medicago ruthenica. NCBI lineage: Eukaryota > Viridiplantae > Streptophyta > Magnoliopsida > Fabales > Fabaceae > Medicago > Medicago ruthenica. The sequence goes on along the minus strand of CM031375.1, from coordinate 35,704,453 downwards.
GAAAAACAGCTTCTGAAAGGCAGCTTCTGAAGGTCAACATAAGTCAACGTCTGAAGGCAGCTGTTGTACCCTAATTTTGTCCCAAGCCTTTTCAAAACAAATTTCAAAAAAACAAAAAAAAAAAAAGAGAAAAGTCAAAGTCAACAAAAAGTGAACAAAAAAGTCAACATTTCAGAAATGAGGACTTCGCAGAGCAAAGTCCCCTTCGCTCAGCGAAGTCTGCGAATTTTTTGCAGATTTTTTAATCTCTTTGATTTATTTTCATTTTGTTATTATTATTATTACCTATCATTATTGTTATTGTTATTATCATCAATTATGGCTAATTGAGCTCAGCAAAGCAAGAATTGGAGCATTTGTCATTAAAGCCAAGGTGAGAAGCTTTTTCTTCCAACCAAGCATGTGCCAAGCAAGTTGGCTTGCCCTTGGGCAGCTCTTGTCCCTCCCAATGGACCTGCTACTGACCCTAAGCTTGCCAGCCACCAGCTTGTGTGTTTTTCTTCCTGCTTTCTCCCCCAAAACCAGTCAAACCCAGCTGGTTTTGCTTGCCCAAAAGCCATGAGTGCTACCCTGTTTTCAGCAGCTTTTCTTCCTCCTCACACCAGCCCACATGTTCCCTTTTGTTTCCCCCAACCTCTGCACATCACAGTGCACATTTTTCTTGCTTAACCCTTAAGATTGCAAGGACCAATCCCAAGGGACAACCAATTGCAAACCAGCCCTGTTTTTCCCCTTTTTCATCATCATTTCTATCCAAAATCAGTTGAATTAATGGCTGGATTTGGCTAAGTCTTGACCATTGCAGCAAGGCAAGGTCACCTCTTCACTTTTGCATTAAATGCAAAGCAATTTAGCCTGATTCTAGCCCACAAATCAGCTGGATTTTAGGGATTTCTCATGATGACAATTGATTTGGTTTTGGCCTATAAATAGGATGCAATGCATAACCATTAAGAGACCAGAAAAAACCAGCAATTGCACACAAGTGAAAACACTTGAAACAGCACTAAACACATAGCAAAAACCAGTTCAAACACAGATCATTACACAAATTCATTGCTCTTATTCATCAACATTCCAACTTTTGCAAAAATCATACATTCAAGTTCCTTTCTTTTCCTTGCAACAAAAGCTTTGCTAGGAGTTCTGTAAGTGTTCTAAAATCCTTATCTTTCATTTAGAATTGTTGCTTGCTTCTTAAATTTTGTTTAAATCCATTTTGCTCTAAAAAACCCCTTTTGAATTTCAAAAGAAATCCCAAAGTAACAAAACATTTAAACTGGTTTATTCAGCCCCTTTCATTGCCAATTTTCAAAGCTTTTTAATCCCCTAAAGGTTCTGAGATTGTTCAGAAGTTGCTTCTGAACAGCAGTTCAGAAGCAGCTTCTGAACTCAAAATTTCGCAGAGTTCGCAGTGCGAAGCTCTGGTCGCAGTGCGACCATGACAGAACTCAGAATCTGAGTTCAGGCTCCAAAACAACCAATTTTTGAGGTTCTAGCCCAAGAACTCAGAACCTAAGAGGATTGAAACTCATTTTATTCAAACCATAATAAGAATTTTGCATAATATTGAAGGATTCACAAGTTTGAGCAACACTTTTTTTGGATAACTTGCGAAACAAGTTACGTTCAATAAACTTTTTAAAATCAAACTTGAGCAATAAGCTAAGTTCATCATTTTCAAAACTAAACTTGAACAAAAACCTTGTTCATGATTTTCAATCAAACGTGAACTTAAGCCGAACTTGTTCACTTTTCAAAACCTTTTTCAAAATTGAGCCGAACTTGTGCGTTTTTTACAAATTGGTGCAAAACTTGCTCATTTTCATGCATAAACAAGGCAAACTTGTTCATTAGGTTGCAACAACTATTTTGAACATTAAAACCTTTTCATTTGAGTTTCAAACCAAGTGTTTTGATAAACTTTGGGATTTCTAAAATTCGAATAAAACTTGAATGAAAAAGGGATGGTTTGACGTATGTCTCTCCATTGCCCCGATTGAACGAATGCGTGACGTATGTCTCGTCGTTCGGACAATCGTCATTCTATTTTCAACGCATCCGACCATACCAAACCAATTCTTGGCCCTTTGTGGTCAATTTGAACCTTTTGGTCCCCCGTGGCCATTTGATTCAATTTTTCGACTCGTTTGAGTCACTTTGGTCAATGTTCGACTCGGTTGAGTCCATTGTACCATTTCTTGATCCCGTTGGATCAATTGAACCCTTTCTCGACTCGGTTGAGTCACTTTGGTCAATGTTCGACTCGGTTGAGTCCATTGTACCCTTTCTTGATCCCGTTGGATCAATCGAACCCTTTCTCGACTCGGTTGAGTCACTTTGGTCAATGTTCGACTCGGTTGAGTCCATTGCACCCTTTCTTGATCCCGTCGGATCAATCGAACCTTTCTCCCCAACGGACATGTTTTTATCAATTCTAGCGCGATTCTAAAACAAATGCTTAAGCCTACCATGCGCGAGCATACAAGCTACGTTTAATCGTAAGAATTCGGTTAAAACATCGTTCATTTAAAAATAACCAACATATATGTTTTTCTACCAAAGAACTACGTAGCTTTGAATTCCCCATCGCACCAGGGGATACGTAGGAGCAGAATCGTCATCTTGTCAAGCACAATAATAAAAAACAAACTTTTTCCCCTTTCATCATATTTTCTTTTTCCCTTTATATATTCAAGCATGCAAGCAAAACTTTTAAAAACATTTTAGCCTTAGCTAACTAGGAGGTTCCCGTTGAGTACAACGGACGTGAGGGGTGCTAATACCTTCCCCTTGCGTAATCGACTCCCGAACCCGATAATGGTTGCGATGACCATCCTTTCCTCATCGTCAAGAGTTTTATTATCGTTTCCCTTCAAAATAAAAAACTTAAGGGTTTATCAACGTTCCCTTTAAACAAAAACTTTGGTGGCGACTTCACAACAGCTTTTCGAGCGTTCGCATACGCTCAGAAGTTTGCGTTTTTTTTAACGAGAGCGCACAGCTGGCGACTCCACTGGGGACACCTCTCCTCACTAGCGAGTCAAGCCTATCCTATTTAGCCTTTAAGCTAAATGTTTTTATATTTTTTGCGTGCGTGCTTTTATTTCATTGTCTATATCCTTCTCTTGCTTTATGTTTATAAATGCTTCATATTGCTTTATATTCATATTATTATATCAATTGTGGGGTTGTTACATGAGCGATGTTACTCCACATTGTTCGGGTTAATGCCGTGTGAGGCTCTCTACCCGAGCTTGAGAAAAAAATTAAGTTAGGATGGGGTTGTGAGCGGAAGCCCGCGTTGACGTATGTCCGTGAGGTAGGATGCCAAACCCCGCCTAGAGGAGATTTTCACTTGGAATGAATTGAAGTCTTGCGAAGTTCGCAAACGACGACCTTAATTCCATGTGAGATCCATGACTCTAGGGACCTTTTAGAAAATCTCATCTCTAAAGCCTACACGTGAGGATGGGGGGAAGTTTCGAACCTTCATATACCATACCTATGCATACCATCCATTTACATTCATAAAAATAATTTTCGCATATCATTTTGCTTTATAGGAATTTAAAAAGAACAACCAAATATTAGCAAAGAGAAATATGGATTCTGGAAATAGAAATACGCTCGCTTTCAAGATCAAGGCTCCTAAAGTGGAAAGTTTGTTAGCTTTGAGTAAAAGGCTCTCTTCGGTCAACAAGAGTATTTTCGAAGCAAGTTATGGGCTAATACTTGATCTCCTACCCGTGAAGATAGATTCAGCGGCTTTAACCACTTTGGCTCAATTCTTTGACCCACCTCTCTGGTGCTTTACCTTTCAAGACTTCCAATTAGCTCCAACCTTGGAAGAATTTGAGAAGATTTTGGGTTGTAGCATGAAAGACCATGAGCTTTATCTCGGTTCGGGAAAAGACCCTACATTAGAGGCCATCGCCGAATCCTTATACCTTAATGTCCAAGAAGTAGCATCTAACTTGGAAACTAGAGGAAACATTAAGGGGTTCACAAGAAGGTTCTTGGAGACCAAAGCTCGGGATTTGTTAGCTAGCAAAGAGGGAAAAGCATTCAACGCCATCCTAGCCCTCTTGGTCTACGGGATCGTTTTATTCCCCAACATGGACGATTTCATAGACTTTCCGGCTTTAGAGGTGTTCATGACTAAAAATCCGGTTCCCACGCTTTTGGCGGATTTTTATCATTCCCTCTATTCTAGGCATGAACAAGGGAGGGGACGCACAATTTCTTGTTGTACTCCTTTGGTGCAAACTTGGTTGATGTCCCATATGCCAAGAAGCCGAGACTTTGTGGAAAACTGGGCCAAACTCAAGTGGTCGCAACGGATGACAACTCTCGCCGAGAAGGATATCCATTGGTTTTCTCCAAATTTAGAGGATCCGGAAATCATCCTCAGTTGCGGGGATTTCCCTAATGTACCCCTCATTGGTACTAAGGGATGCATCAACTACAATCCGGTCCTCTCTCTCCGACAACTAGGTTATTCAATGGAAAACAAACCCAATGACCTTTTGTTGGAAGCTTTCTTCTTAAGGGAAGGAGACCAAGACCCGACATTGCTAGAAAGAATCCGAGGAGCTTGGATTCAAGTGCGCAAAGGAAAGGTTGGCAAGAGGAATTGCGTGGCCAAACCTCTTTATACTCAATGGGTGAAGGAAAGGGTCAAAACAATCAAGCTACCCTTTGTGGTCATATGCCCTCCAAAACCTCCTACACCTAAACCCTTTGCGACCATTCCCAACAAAGAAGCGGAGGAACTCAAAGCTAAAATTCGAGAACTCCAAAACAAAAATGGAGAGTTAGAATTGAAGCACCTTCAAGCTTTGGGAGAAATCACTAGGACGAAGAGAGATCGAGATGAAACCACAAAATCTCTCCTAGTGTGCCAAAAGCGGCTAAAAATCTCCGAGGGGAAGATAGATTGGATTGGAGGTGGCTTGGTTAGTGCGGATGCCAACCTTGTGGCCAAGGACGAAGAATTGGAAAGAGTCTTGCATTCCAACCAAGAGCTCAAAAAGTTCTGCGAGCTAGCCATCGAAGCTCAAAGAAAATGGAGATTGAAATTTCAAGAGAAAAATCATCAACTCCAAGAAGTCGTCAAGGACTATAAAGAGCAGCTGCAAGCCGAACGCGTCCAACGGCAAAGATATGAGAGCCTTTCTCACCAATGGAAGCTAAAATGCAATCATCTTCAAACGGATATCAAGAAATATGAAGAATATTTCGATAAGATTGCAAGAGCACACGGGGACCATACTGCACAACTACATGATGAAATTAGAAGTGCAAATGTCAAGCTAGATCAACGCAAGGAAGTGATTGAGTTTGTATGGCAAGATGCCACCCGATTAAGTGAGGACTTCACTAAATTGGTTGTATTCTCGAAACCAGTAAATCCAGTTTTTAGCTTCTGATACTTCTCAAAACCAATATCCAGCTTCTGAAGGACCAAAATAACATCTGAGGACACTTGCTTGCATACTTTGATTTTACCAAACATTTAGCCAACACATATATATCCAACAAACAGTATTACCTTTGGGTTTCCACACCTTCTGAACATTGATTCTGGTTGCAGCAGGTTCTACTTTTCTGAACTAAAAGTGCTCAAGATAACCATATAACTTTAAGCAGAATGGTTTAATGTGCCCCTTCTTTCCACAATGATGACAAACCCATGGATGATTTCTCTTCTTTCTCTTAGACTTCTGAGGTTGCTTCTGAGGTTTCATCATAGATGTGCCTATCATTGGATCATAAGTTTCAGCAGCAGGAACAAACCTTTTAGCAGGATTTTTCTGTTTGAGGTTCAAGGTCTGATCAACAAATCCTATGCCATTTTGTTTCCCATGTTTCTGATTCTCCAATATCTCCTCCAGCACATCTGTAGCAGTATTCATCATTCTGACTTGCTTTTTCATGTTTTCAAGCTGAGAATTCAGTTGGCTTACTTCATCTTTGAGATCTGAATTTTGCAGTAAGAGATCACTTTTCTCAGCATTCAGCTGGCAGATTGTCTTCTTCTGATCCACTAGTTGCTTGCAAACTTTAACACTTCTGATGTATAGGTTCTTGTAATTGTCAGCCAGTTCTTCATATGAGGATTTTTCAACTCTGGCTTCAGACACTAATGAAACTTCAGACTCTAAAAATGCTTCAGTCTTTGAAATAGCTCCTGAGGCCTTAACCTTACCATCAGACTTGTATCTTCCAGTTAGAGCAACAACATACTTTGCAGATTCACTCTCTACATCTTCTTCTGAGTCTTCATCAGACCATGAAACAGCCAAGCTCTTCTTCTGCTTCTTAAAATAAGTAGGACATTCTGACTTGATATGACCATAACCTTCACACTCAAAGCACTGAACACCCTTTGCTTGATTGCTCTTCTCATCAGTCTTGGTCTTCTTCACATCACTTTGTTGCTTGCTGTTGTTGAATCTGAAGTTCTGACCTTTGGATTTGGATCTCCTGTCAACATGCTTCAAAATCTTATTAAACTGTCTTCCCAGCAACCCAAGTGCTTCTAATAAACCTTCATCATCCTCATTAAACTCTTGTTGATCCTCAGCTTCAGAATTAACTGCAAAAGCTACTCCTTTCCCTTTCTTCTCAGAATGTTTACAGAAAGCTGTTTCAAAATTCAGCAAGGATCCAATTAACTCCTCAACCTTCATGTTGGAGATGTCATGAGCTTCCTCAATAGCTGTCACTTTCATGTCAAATCTTTTAGGAAGTGACCTGAGTATTTTTCTAACAATCTTCTCATCTGATATCTTCTCTCCAAGAGAATCAAAAGAATTAGCCATATCCAGGACATTCATATAGAAGTCTTGAATGTTCTCATCCTCCATCATCTTCAAATTTTCAAATTTTGTGGTGAGTAGTTGAAGTCTGGACAGCTTAACCTTTGAAGTTCCTTCATGAGTGGTCTTGAGTATCTCCCAGGCATCCTTGGCAATGGTACACTGCTTGATTAGTCTGAACATGTTCTTGCCACTCCATTGAATAATGCATTCAAGGCTTTGGAGTTTCCAAGAGCCAAATCATCTTCAGCCTTTGTCCATTCTTCCTCTGGTTTCAGCACTTCAGTCTTATTCCCATCTTTGTCCAACACAACTGGATGATCCCAACCTTTTAGCACTGCTTTCCAGGTCCTACTGTCTATGGATTTCAGGAAAGCACACATACGAGACTTCCAATATTCATAGTTTGTGCCATCCAACAGAGGTGGTCTGTTAACATATCCTCTTTCCTTGTCCATTCTTGCCAGAAAAGTCTTCCCTGGAGCTCACCCCCAAATACAGGCAGGGTGCCTGCTCTGATGCCAATTGAAATTCTGGCAGGTACGGTTCTGAACTTGTAAAACAGAGCACAATGAATGCAAAACATAGCACAATAAACACAGGTTCATAAGCAGAAAATAAACAGGACAGAAATTAAATAACACATATTTGATAACCTAGTTCAGTGCAAACATCACCTACATCTGGAGGATACCAATCATGGAAGGAAATCCACTAAGAGGAATTAATCCTAAGACTCAAGACACAGTCCCTGTTCCCAGTCTTGTGACTTAATCTCCACCAGTCTAGATTTCTACCCAGTAACACCTAGGTATAAGAACCCCCTCTTACTTCCTAACCACGTAACCACAACCCAGTTACTAACAGACTCTTCAATAAAACTCAGTACGATGAAGACACTCTTCAACACAATAAAAACATCACTTGTGCTTAAAAGCTTTAAGTGATTTACAACTCAAAACAATCTAAACCAACTCAAAACATGTGAGTGGTGTACAAAACAAAGCCTAAGTTTAAAAACTCAAAAACACTAAAAACTCTAAACTCTGATTTCTGGTTTTTGACTCAATCAATCTTCAATAAGCAGCACGTCTTCCTTTATATAGTCTTCAGCAGGCACACATAATTCTGAATCATATAATCTTCAAAATACAATTCTGAAATTCTTTGAAGCTCAAAAAGGAAACATATATTTCTGAATCATATTATGCAAAGATCCCTTTGAAATATATTCATTCATAAACACGAAGCCAATCTTCACCAACTTCACCAAAATAATCAGCCTTCTAGAAAACAAATGCCTGGATAAAACTTCAACAAATCTTCAACAGATACGCAAAGAATTAATCACAAAGAATGCAGAAAATCCAGCTTCTGAAATGCAGCTTCTGAAGTTCAGCTTATGAAGGTCAACAGAAGTCAACGTCTGAAGGCAGCTTCTGAAGGTCAACAGAAGTCAACGTCTGAACAGTGCGTCTGAAGCCCGGTTCTGCGTCTGATGAACAGTACCAGCGTCTGAAGGCCAATTTTGTTTCTGATGAACAGTAAATCCAGTTTTCAGCTTCTGAACCTCCTGAAATGCAATTTTCAGCTTCTGAAGACTCAAATGGCTTCTGGAGACGCATTGCTTGCACATTTTGATTTTACCAAACATGTTGCCAACCTTCAAATAACCAACAAGCAGCAACAGCTTTTCCTTTTCTATTCTTCAGGCCTCTTGTCAACACTTTCACATTTTGGTCTCCATACCTTCTTGACATTGTCTACAACAGGTTCAGATTTTCTCTGTTGAAAGTTCTTGGGGTATCCATGCAGGTTGTAACAAAATGGCTTTATGTGCCCCTTTTTACCACAGTGATGACATACCCAAGGATAAGAAGCCCTCCTGCTTTTAGATCCCTGAGGTTGGTTCTGGTGTTCCAACTTAGGTTTATTCATCATTGGATCACATGTTTTAGCAGCAGCAATGAACCTTTTAGCTGGATGTTGCTGTTTGTTGTTCAGAGTCCTATCATCATACCCAATTCCATTTGGTTTCCCTTGGTTCTGACTCTCCAAAATCTCTTCTAACACATCAGTACTAGTGTTTAACATTCTGACTTGTTTCTTCACATTTTCAAGTTGAGAGTTCAGCTGGGTTACCTCATCTTTGAGATCAGAAATTTGTGCTAAATGATCACTTCTTTCAGCATGCAATTGACTGATAGTCTTCTTCTGATTTTCCAGCTGCTTGCAAACTTCTTCATAGGTACCCAGTTCTTCACAAGACAGTTCTTCATCACTGAATTCAGTATCAGATGATGTTTCAGAACCTGATGGAGCTTCTGAAACCTTGACTTCATCATCAGTCATACATCTACCAGTAAAGGCAGCAACATGCTTAGCAGACTCATTCTCCTCTTCACCTTCTGAGTCATCAGACCAAGACACAGCCAAACTTTTCTTCTGATTCTTGAGGTATGTGGCAAATTCTGTTCTAATGTGACCATATCCTTCACACTCATGACATTGAACTCCTTTGGGTTGCTCAGTTCTTGTCTTCTGCTTCAAAATCTTCTCAAATTGTTTACTCATCATCACAAGATCCTCTGATAAGCTTTCATCATTTGCTGCAAAAGCAACACCTTTCCCCTTCTTATCAGTTCTGGCTATTTCAAAATTCTGAAGAGATTGTTGGAACAAAATGTATGAACAACTCTCTTTTAGGTTTTGATGATAACAAAGTGTTAAAAAGAAAATTGGTATTGCTAATGCTTTGTTCTAAGTGTGCAGAACCATGTTCTTAATGTTGGTAATTAATATTGGTTTTGGAAGAACAAGCTAAGAGCAAGAAGGAAAGCATTGGAGCTTATGTTGCAAGTTTGAAGCAAAACTGGGTCTGAAGGAAGATTCTGAAGACTGAGTCTGAAGCAGCTTCTGAAGGCAGAGTCTGAAGACTGCGTCTGAAGGGTGCTTCTGATGGCAGAGTCTGAAGACTGCGTCTGAGGAGTGCTTCTGAAGGCTGAGTTTGAAGGTCAACAGAAGTCAACGTCTGAAGAGTGCTTCTGAAGATCAACAGAAGTCAACGTCTGAACAGTGCTTCTGAAGGGTGAGTCTGAAGACCTGCTTCTGAAGTACTGTTCCTGAAGAAGCTTCTGAAGTCTGAGTTATTTAAGGAAAAGCAGTTGTCTCTGTCAACAGTAAAGCCTACAATGTCAGAACAGCTCTTTGGAATTGTTGCCTCCTTCACAGAAACATTCCCCAGCTTTTAAGGAATGAATTCAAACTTTGTGTGCTCTGTTTTTACGCACACAAACTCAGCTGGACCTAGCCTCTCTTTGCAACGGCTCCTTGCTACAATTCTGATCAAATCTCAACAGCTCTTTTACCCTCTATAAAAGAATGAAGATTTGAAGAAGAAGCCAAGACTCTGTACAGATATACAAGCCTGCAAAACCTCAACTGCAAACACTCTGTTTTTCGTATCTGTCACAAAACAACTTAGGGATTCTTACAATTTGTTTATCTTAGAATTCCTTAAGTGTTAGAGTCTCATTTGAGTTGTATTTTGTGAACACCTCTGATATTTGATCAAGTGTTCAACACAAACTTATTTTATGTTGTAAAATCAGTTTGATACCCAAAGTCTTAGCCTGCGTGCTAAGCAACCAGAAGTCTCTTTACTTTGTGTATTGAGCAATTAGAAGTCTCTTGACTTTGTGTCTTGAGCATTGGAAGTCTCTTGACTTTGTGTCTTGCGCATTAGAAGTCTCTTACTAGGTGTTTGAGCATTGAAGTCTCTTAACTTTGTGATTTGAGCAATTGTAATCAGTTTGATTATAGTTAAATCTCCTGTAAGTGACAGGGGGACTAGACTACTTCCGGATTGTGGAAGGAACTAGTATAAAAACATTGTGTCTCTCTCTTTCCCTTTCTCTTCTCTATTTAAACCGCTGCACTTAACTCTGAAAATAGATTCAGAACTTGATTCTGAAATTAATCATAAGTTTTTTGAGAAAGGAAAAACAACCCACACAATTCAACCCCCCTTCTTGTGTGTTTTTCTCACCTTCAGTTGGTATCAGAGCCCCTGGTTCTGATATTCAATCATTTAACAGTGAGTCAGTATTGATCCTGAGAAAAACATGGCTTCTGGTGGTTCTGGTGAATCCACATCCAGAAGTGGTGGTGGTGGCTATGGTACTGATAACAAGAAATCTCACTCATACATTAAACCCCCTATGTTTACTGGTGATGCTGAGAAATTCTCATGGTGGAAAAGCAAGATGTACAGCCACATTATTGGTATTGATGACTCCTTATGGGATATAATAGAAGATGGAATATCTATTCCAGTTGATGAAGAAGGAGTGGCTATTAACAGAAGAGGGCTGTCTGATGCTGAAAGGAAAATCTACAGGAAGCATCACAATGTTAGAGGAATCATTCTGGACTCTTTACCCCCACAATGAGTATCTCAAACTGAGTGACAAATCAACAACAAAAGCAATCTTCACTTCTCTATGCTCCAACTATGAAGGAAATAAAAAGGTCAGAGAAGCAAAGGCAAACCTTCTAGTTCAGCGGTATGAGCTGTTCAGAATGCAGGAGGATGAAAATATTGAGGCTATGTTCTCAAGATTTCAAACTCTAGTTTCTAGACTTCAGATTCTGAAGAAAAGCTACACTACTTCTGATCATGTGAACAAGATCCTCAGAAGTCTGCCATCTCAATGGAGACCTAAGGTGACTGCTATTGAGGAAGCTAAAGATTTAAATACTCTAATTATTGAAGATCTTATAAGCTCTCTCAAGGTGCATGAACTGGGACTCATTGAAGATAAATCTGCTAGACAGTCTGAGTCTGTAGCACTTAAATCCAAAGGGAAGCTTTCAAAAGCTCTAAAAGCTTCAGAATCTGATGAAGAATTTTCTGAGGAAAGTTCTGAAGAGGATTCAGAAGCTGAGGAGCTAGAAATGCTTTCCAAAAGAGTTAAGTTCTTGCTGCAAAGACAAAGGAAATCTTCTAACAAGAGCAGCAACTTCAAAGGATCTAGTTCCAAGAAGGAAGAACAGAAAGGCTGCTACAAATCCAGAAAGAACAGTTCAAAATCAAGCAACTTCAAAGACAGATTCAGAAAAAGTCTTTTGGCAACTTGGAGTACTCTTGACCAAGAATCAGATTCTGAAAATAAAGATGAAGATGAAGAAGAAGCTAATCTGGGTTTGATAGCTATAGTATCATCTGATGAGGAATATGGATCAGAATCTGACAAGGAAAATGAAGCTGAATCCTATTTGAATTTGGCTGCAAATGTATCTTCTGATACAGAACCAGATTCAGACTCAGATGAAGAAGATGAGGTATATTATGAACTATCTCATTCTGATCTTGTTGAAACAGTTAAGGAACTTATGAACCACCTCAAAAGCAAGTTAAATCAATTTAAAACTTTAAAAAAGAAAAATAACTTGTTGGCTGATGAGAATCTTAAACTTCAGAATCATAGCAATGATATAGATGAAGAAGTTAAAGAGCTCGAAGAAATGGTTCATAAGAAACCTGATGAAGTTCTTAGTGAACATGAAACTGCTCTTCAAAATTTTATTTTAGCTGGAATCAACAGAAGCAAAGTTGCTTCTATGATTTATAATATCAGCATAAACAAAGGAGAAGGAATTGGTTTCAAAAATGATTCATTTAATTTTTCAAATGAAACAAACCTTCCATCTTGTTCTAAAGATATTATGTAAGGCTCTAAGTATGCTTTGTGCCTGCTTCTGACAGTTCTGAGATAAAGAAGTTAACATAAACTGAGACTGCTAAGTCTGAGGTTCTGAACTGCTCAGAATCTGAAGCTTTTGAACCTAAGGGAAAGATGAAGGTAAAACTTAAAACTTTGCCAAAGTCTAAACCAAAAGGTCCTAAGCCTAAGACTATGAGAAAATCAGACTCTAAACCTGTAAATGTTCAGAGTCTGAAGAGTTCAGAACCTGAAACAAGTAAGTCTCAGAGTCTGAAAAATTCAAACTCAAATTTTACTAAGACTGTGTTTATAAAACCTTCAAGGAATTCTAAACCAGTTTATACAAAACATTTTAAATCCCAGAATGTCAGGCAAAGCAAACATAAGAAAGCCAATCAGTCATCTGTTTCTGATTGTACTAAGAAAGGTCAAACTGAAGTTTGCCTTGTGTCAGGAGCTGGCAAGACTAAAGTTCTTAAGAAAACAGAACCAAAGTCTTCAAAGGTTCAGACTCTAAAGAAATCAGAACCAAAGACCTTCAAGGCTCAGGTTCTGAAGAAATCTGAGTCAAGACCATTGAAAATTCAGGTTCTGAAGAACTCAGTGTCTGATACTAAGACTTATTCAAGATTAAAGGATTCATATCCAAGATATCTGAACAAGTCTGAGTTCTATAACTCCAGACATAAGGTGCATAAGACTAAACCTTTCAGAACTAACCCAAGAGGACCCATAAAGATATGGGTACCTAGGTCCGAGATTATTTCTGTTGCAGATATGCTGAACAGCCAAAGAAAAGGAGAAATCATGGTACCTGGGCAGTGGCTGCTAGCAATACATGATAGAAGACAAGTCTATGTTCCAAACCCTGACCATGAAAGAGGGAGGAACTGTGGGATCTTGAGGAAACCACAAAGACTTGATCACTGGTACTGAGATTCAGCTCTCAGAGGACACTTCAGAACCTGAACCAGAACATGAGTCTGAAGAATGTCCAAAGCTGAAAAGCCTCTCAGAATCTGACAGTTCTCCTAAAACCCAATCAAGAACATTGTTGCAACAAAAATGGGTGTTCAACAACAAACTTAATGAACAAGGAAAAGTAGATCAGAAGCTCTACTGAGGTATGTTTAGTTCTCAGTTATTCTTAATGGATTCTACATGAGTTGGAAAACAATCAGATTCATGAAAACAACATAACCTTCTTTGTGATAACATTGCTATAATTTGTATGTCAAAAAATTCCAATTCTACATTCAAGAACCAAGCATTTTTGAACATTAAACTTCATGTTATTAAGAAATTTTGTTCAGAAGATAGATTTAAATTTATTAAAAAGAATCTGAACAATGCATTTCATCTCTTTGAAAAATTTGCTTGACTCTGAATAAGAAACTGAGAATCTGAGTTCATCAGAAGCTAATACTTAACAGACACTCACTTTGAGAGTCTGCAGAAAGTTCAGCTTCTGAAGACATCAGAGTCTGAGTTTTAGAATCAGAATTTTTGATTTCTGATTAACTCATTTTAAGTGGACTCTTTTTCACATAACCCACTAATGAGAATGAATCTGAACTGTTGTTCAACACTTGGTCAAAATCTGATAAGTTATAACTAATGGGCAATGATGAATTAAGCTTTGAAAGTTACACTTTGTCCCTCCCAAAGTCGTCAATATGAAAATGTGTTTTTCTGTTTTCAATTCTGAAATGTTTAACAAAAACACAGACACATTTTTCATCATAATTGCTTAAATTGGATCAGACATGTTCAGTCTTTCAGAACTTATTTAAAAATTGGTATCAATTTTATCTGAAAGAATTCAGCAGCACTGAACCAAATGCTATACTTTTTCAGTCTTCTAAAAAGAGTTCAGTAGTGCTAAAACCTTCAGTTGGTATATGATCTGAACAATTTTGTCTAAAATAGTTCAGTGATACTGAACAAGATATATTGAACAACTGTGTCTGAACAGAATGCTCTGATCAGAATGTTCTGAACTATTTTTTGCTTCTGACCATCATTCTATGTTTTTAAAATGCAATATCATATAATTCATGTATGATCAAGTCTGCTCTGATGTTTATCTTTGCTGCTTGATTACCTATATGATTGCATCTTTATCACACATGTTCTCAAACTCTCTTAAAAATTCTGGAAATTTTTCTTTTTGTTGATGACAAAAGATAAACATCAGAGCAGACTTGATCATACATGAATTATTAAGGCTCCTGAGCTCAGAAAATAAGTTAATTTCTGTCAATTAATTAGCTTATGAGGGGGAGTAAAAGTAAACAAGTACTCCTAAGCTCAGAATATAAGTTAATTTCTGTAAGTAAATTAACTTATGAGAATTGTTTTTAATCTCTTAGCCTCTGAATTAATTGTTGTGAGATATACATTACTCTTTAGTGAGTTTAAATGAATTTAAATAACTTGGATAAGACTCAGGGAGCTTACAAAACTCATCCTGTGGATTATCAGACTTAGGGGGAGAGCTTACAAACCTCATAACCTGAAGTCAGCTTGTTATTTATAATTCTAAGTGATAATTTCACTGTATTGTTTTAAGTTGAATTTAATTAACTTGGATAAGAATTAAGGGGAGCTTGCAAACCTCACCTTGAGGATTATCAGACCTAGGGGGAGCTTGCAAACCTCATCCTGAAGTCAACTTGTTAATTAAACTTAACAACAATTCTGAAATTCTCATCTTTTTTATTTTAATCTGAATTTAATTAACCTGGATCAGACTCAGGGGGAGCTTGCAAACCTCACACCCTGCAGTCAACTTGTTAATTAAATTAACAACAATTTTCTATTAATACTTATGTTTGTCATCATCAAAAAGGGGGAGATTGTTGGAACAAAATGTATGAACAACTCTCTTTTAGGTTTTGATGATAACAAAGTGTTAAAAAGAAAATTGGTAATGCTAATGCTTTGTTCTAAGTGTGCAGAACCATGTTCTTAATGTTGGTAATTAATATTGGTTTTGGAAGAACAAGCTAAGAGCAAGAAGGAAAGCATTGAAGCTTATGTTGCAAGTTTGAAGCAAAACTGGGTCTGAAGGAAGATTCTGAAGACTGAGTCTGAAGCAGCTTCTGAAGGCAGAGTCTGAAGACTGTGTCTGAAGGGTGCTTCTGAAGGCAGAGTCTGAAGACTGCGTCTGAGGAGTGCTTCTGAAGGCTGAGTCTGAAGGTCAACAGAAGTCAACGTCTGAAGAGTGCTTCTGAAGGTCAACAGAAGTCAACGTCTGAACAGTGCTTCTGAATGGTGAGTCTGAAGACCTGCTTCTGAAGTATTGTTCCTGAAGAAGCTTCTGAAGTCTGAGTTCTTTAAGGAAAAGCAGCTGTCTCTATCAACAGTAAAGCCTGCAATGTCAGAACAGCTCTTTGGAGTTGTTGCCTCCTTCACAGAAACATTCCCCAGATTTTAAGGAATGAATTCAAACTTTGTGTGCTCTGTTTTTACGCACACAAACTCAGCTGGACCTAGCCTCTCTTTGAAACGGCTCCTTGCTACAATTCTGATCAAATCTCAACAGCTCTTTTACCCTCTATAAAAGAATGAAGATTTGATGAAGAAGCCAAGACTCTATACAGATATACGAGCCTGCAAAACCTGAACTGCAAACACTCTGTTTTTTGTATCTGTCACAAAATAACTTAGGGATTCTTACAATTTGTTTATCTTAGAACTCCTTAAGTGTTAGAGTCTCATTTGAGTTGTATTTTGTGAACACCTCTGATATTTGATCAAGTGTTCAACACAAAATTATTTTCTGTTGTAAAATCAGTTTGATACCCAAAGTCTTAGCCTGCGTGCTAAGCAACCAGAAGTCTCTTTACTTTGTGTATTGAGCAATTAGAATTCTCTTGACTTTGTGTCTTGAGCAGGGAAGTCTCTTGACTTTGTGTCTTGAGCATTGGAAGTCTCTTGACGTTGTGTCTTGAGCATTAGAAGTCTCTTACTAGGTGTTTGAGCATTGAAGTCTCTTAACTTTGTGTTTTGAGCAATTGTAATCAGTTTGATTATAGTTAAATCTCCTGTAAGTAACAGGGGGACTAGACTACTTCCGGATTGTGGAAGGAACTAGTATAAAAACATTGTGTCTCTCTCTTTCCCTTTCTCTTCTCTATTTAAACTGCTGCACTTAACTCTGAAAATAGTTTCAGAACTTGATTCTGAAATTAATCATAAGTTTTTTGAGAAAGGAAAAACAGCCCACACAATTCAACCCCCCCTTCTTGTGTGTTTTTCTCACCTTCAGAGATCCTATCAATTCCTCAACCTTCATGCTGGAGATGTCCTGTGCTTCCTCAATGGCAGTCACCTTCATGTCAAATCTCTTGGGAAGAGACCTGAGGATTTTCCTCACAAGTTTCTCATCAGATATTCTTTCTCCAAGAGAATCAAAAGAGTTGGCCATATCCAGAACATTCATATAAAAATCATGTATGTTCTCATCCTCCAACATTTTGAGATTTTCAAATTTGGTGGTGAGAAGTTAAAGTCTGGACAGTTTTACCTTGGATGTGCCTTCATGAGTAGTCTTGAGAATCTCCCAGGCATCCTTAGCTATTGTGCACTGCTTGATCAGTCTGAACATATTCTTGTCCACTCCATTAAATATAGCATTCAAGGCTTTGGAGTTTGCAAGAGCTAATTCATCTTCTACCTTGGACCAATCTTCTTCTGGTTTTAATTCAGCTGTCTTCTTACCCTCTTTGTCAGTCACAACAGGATGTTCACAACCTTTCAGAACTACTTTCCAGGTTTTGCTATCTATTGATTTAAGGAAAGCACTCATGCGTAATTTCCAATAATCATAGTTGGAACCATCCAACAGAGGTGGTCTGTTCATAAATCCTCCTTCTTTCTCCATTATGCCAGAAAAATATCTTCCCTGGAGCTCACCCTAAAAACAGGCAGGGTGCCTGCTCTGATGCCAATTGAAATTCCTGGCAGGACTGGTTCTGAACCGTAAAACAGAGTACAAAAACGCAAAACAGAGTATACAGTTCCGAAGCAAAATAACAGACATAAAGTAAAGAACACAGGTGATTTGTTAACCCAGTTCGGTGACAACCACACCTACATCTGGAGGCTACCAAGCCAGGAAGGAAATTCACTAAATAGTATCAATTCAAAGACCTATGACAACAGCCCCTGTTTCACAGCCTTCTCACTTAATCACTACCCGTATAGATTTCAACCTAGGAACTCCTAGACCTGAGATCCCTCTCACTTCCCTCAGTCAATCACTGCCCCAGTGATTATCAGACTCTAACAAATCAAACAAAGATGGAGACACTCTCCTAAAAACTCAATACATCACTTTTGCTTAAAAGCTTCAAGTGAATTACAACTCAATAAAAACAACCAACTCTAAACACTTGAGTGGTGTACAAAAAACAAAGCACTAAGCTTACAGACTCAAAACACTAAGTATGACTCTCTCTTCTGTTTTGAATGTATATCTTCAATAGCAGCGTCCTCTTTATATAGTCTTCAGCAGCACATAATTCTTGAACCAAATCCTTCAAAGATATGTTTCCATAATTCTTTTAGAAGCAAGAAGCAATTATATTTCTGAAATATATTTTGCAAAGATTCCTTTGAAAATATATTCATAAATAAAAGAATCCAATCTTCAATAAAGATCTTCACGCAAAACAATCTTTCATCTAGAAACAGAGCTTGGATAATTCTTCAATTAAATCTTCTCATAAAAGATCATGTTCTGAAAATACACATCTCCAAGGCGCACAAAATAGAACGCAGCTTCTGAACGTAGAAAACCATCTTCTGAAGGTGCTTCTGAAATGCAGCTTCTGAAGGTCAGCTTCTGATGAACAATTCAGCTTCTGATGACCAGTTCAGCTTCTGATGAACACCCAGTCAGCTTCTGAAGTTCTGCTTCCAGCTTCTGAAGACACACAGCTTGAGATTTCAGTTTCTGAAGCACATATTGCTTGTACATTTGATTTTAGCAAACACGGAGCCAATAACCAAATATCCAACAAGATCATTCTTCAGAAGTAAGGTCTTGTCCCTAGTTACATTACCACCTACAACAAACTTACTCTTATAGACCCTTTTAGTACCAATGGCATTCACCCCTTTAGGTCTAGAAGCCAACTTCAAACCTTCATACTTCTTTAAATGACCAAGTTCCTCTTGCATAGAATTTATCAAGAACTCATCAGTCAAGGCTTCTTTAATGTTCTTTGGTTTAATTTTAGAATCACAACAAGAATTGCAACTCACATCTCTGGATCTGTTGGTAGTTTCTTCATTCAGATTCCCTATGATCAGGTCCTTAGGATGATCCTTTTGGATTCTAATATTTGGACCTTTGCTGCTTTCAACAATCTTGAGTTTGGGTCTCCATTCCTTCTTGACATTGATTTTGTTTACAATGGGTTCCACTTTTCTTTGTTGAAGGTGCTTGGGGTATCCATACAGCTTGAAACAGAATGGCTTTATGTGCCCCTTTTTTCCACAGTAATGACATATCCAAGGACGAGAAGCCCTCCTGCTCTTAGATCCCTAAGGTTGGTTCTGATGTTCCCACTTAGGTTTGCCCATCATTGGATCATATGTTCCAACAGCTGCAATTAACCTTTTGGCTGGATTTTGCTGTTTGTTGTTCATGGTCCTATAATCAAACCCAATTCCTTTTGGTTTTCCTTGGTTCTGACTTTCCAGTATCTCTTCTAGCACATCAGTACCAATGTTCATCATTCTGACTTGCTTCTTTAAGTGTTCAAGTTGGGAGTTTAGTTGAGTTACCTCATCATTGAGATCAGAAATTTGTCCTAAGTGTTCACTTCTTTCAGCCTGAAGTTGAGTGATAGTCTTCTTCTGATTTTCTAACAACTTGCAAGCTTCTTCACTTCTGAGGTATAGTTCTTTGTAAAAGGCAACTGGTTCTTCAAAAGACAATTCTACATCACTTGACTCAGTATCAGATGGTGCTTCAGAACCTGATGGTGCTTCTGAACCGGATGGTGCTTCAGAACCAGATGGTGCTTCTGAAGCCTTAACATCACCAGACATACATTTACTAGTTAAGGTAACAACATGCCTGGCTGATTCATTTTCCACTTCTACTTATGAGTCATCTGGTTGCTTACTGATGTTAACCCTGATGTTCTGACCATTTGGTTTGGGTCTCCTGTCAACACGTTTCAGAATATTGCTAAATTGTCTTCTAAGTAACACAATAGCCTCTGAAAAGCTTTCATCATCCTCAATATCTCCTTGTGACTCCTTAACGTCAGAATTTGTAACAAGGGCAATGCTTTTTCCTTCCTTGTCCATTCTGCCAGAAATAAACTTCCCTGGAGCTCACCCTAAAACAGGCAGGGTGCCTGCTCTGATGCCAATTGTAATTCTGGCAAGTCCTGATGCTGAATCGTAAAACAGAGTACAATACGAAACAGAAACAGGGAAAGAAATAACAGACTGAAAGTAAAAGGCACAGGATATTTGTTAACCCAGTTCGGTGACAAACACACCTACGTCTGGAGGCTACCAAACCAGGAAGGAAATCCACTAGCGTAGTCCTAGTTCTAAGTTCTCAGCAAACTCCCAGTTTACAACTTATCACCTAGCAACTACACGTATTGACTTCAACCTAGGAACTCCTAGACCTGAGATCCCATCTCACTTCCCTTCAAATAATCACTGCCCTGGTGATCTTAAACTTTAATAACAATCAAAGTAGGAGACACACTCCAAATAAACAAAAGTCACTTTTGCTTAAAAGCTTCAAGTGATCTACAATTACAACTCGACTAAAACAAACCAACTCTAAGCTTTTGATATTCAATAGCAGCAATAGAGTGGTATACAAAACAGAGCACACGGCTCAACAACTAACAGACTCAAAACCTAAGAATACTCTTTCAATGATAGCTTTGGTTGAGTTGATTTTCTTCAATAGCAGCGCTCTCTATTTATAGCCTTCAGCAGCAACAAAATATTTGATCCAAATATTCTTCAAAGAAATATTTCCAAAATTCTTCTTTAGAAATATATTCCACAATCAAATCTTTCTTCAGGCTAAAACACATATTTGTATCAATTATTCTTTTCAGAAATATATTGAAGCAAATATTCTTCAGAAATATATTTTCCAAAGATCCCTTTGAAAATATATTCACACAAATAAAAATATCCAATCTGAGAAAATATATCTTGCGAAAATATTTTCCTTCTGGAAACATACGCAGCTTGGAGAACAAGTAACAAGAAATCTTCAAACGAAATCAGGAGTACAGTAGACCAGTTTCTGAAGGTACTCCTGAAGAAGTGCTTATGAAGTTTTGCGTCAAAACATTCAGCTTCTGAAGATTGCTTCTGCGTCTGAACATTCAGTTTCTGAAGGTCAGCGTCTGAACAGTGCTTCTGAAGGTTCAGCTTCTGAACAGTGCTTCTGAAGGTTGCTTCTGAACAGTGCTTCTGACGTTCAACTTCTGAAGTTCAGTGTTGGATATTTGGTTGTTGGCTTCATGTTTGCTAAAATCAAATATACAAGAAGCTGTGTGTCTTCAGAAGCTGGAAGCAGAACTTCAGAAGCTGAACAGTACTTCAGACGCTGAACCTTCAGAAGCTGATGTTCAGACTCTGAACAGTACTTCAGACACTGAACCTTCAGACGCTGACCTTCAGAAGCTGAATTGTGCAGACAAAGAACTTCAGACGCAGACCTTCAGAAGCTGGTTTTCTGCATTCTGTTTTCGCGCCTTGGAGTGTTTATTTTCTCGTGTGATCTGTTGAAGATTTGTCTGAAGAATTCTCCTTGTTGGATTTGTTTCTAGAAGGAAGATTATTTCACGTGAAGATATTTGTTGAAGATTAGTTTCTTTTATTTGTGAATATATTTTCAAAGTAATCTTTGGAAAATATATTTCTGAAAAATAATTGCTTCTATATGTTTCTAAAGAATTTTGGAAATATATCTTTGAAGAGTATTTGGTTCAGAATTATGTTGCTGCTGAAGACTATAAATTGAGGACGCTGCTATTGAAGAATTGACATCAAAAAACAGAAGTCTTTATAGAGAGAGTTATTCTTAGTTTTTGAGTCTGTTCATTGTGAGCTTTGTGCTCTGTTTCTGTACACCACTCAATTGTTAGAGTTGGTTTGTTTTATTGAGTTGTAATCACTTGAAGCTTTTAAGCAAAAGTGACTGTTTATGTATTTGGAGTGTGTCTCCTACATTGATTGTTATTAGAGTCTGATAATCACTGGGGCAGTGATTGACTGAGGGAAGTGAGATGGGATCTCAGGTCTAGGAGTTCCTAGGTTGAAGTCAATACGGGTAGTGATTAAGTGAGAAGGCTGTGAAACAGGGGCTATTCACATAGGATTTCAAATTGATACTATCATAGTGGATTTCCTTCCTGGCTTGGTAGCCTTCAGATGTAGGTGTGTTTGTCACCGAACTGGGTTAACAAATCACCTGTGCATTTTACTTTATGTCTGTTACTTTCTGTCTGTTTTATTCTGCTTCTGAACTATTGTTTTGCGTACTCTGTTTTACTGCACCAGTACTCTGTTTTACGTTCAGAATCAGGTCCTGCCAGGAATTTCATTCAGCTTCTGAGGTCCAGCTTCTGAAGACGCACATCTTGCTTGTATATTTGATTTTAGCAAACATGAAGCCAACAACCAAATATCCAATAAAATGGACTAGACTACTCCTGGGTTGTAGGAGGAACGAGTATAAAAATTGCCTTGGGTCTGCTCTTTCTTTCTCTCTCTCTCTCTCTCTCTCTCTCTCTCTCCATCTTTTTATCTGTGTGTTCTGTACTATATCCGCTGCAATCAAAATCTGTATCAGAATCTGTATACCACATATTCTGAACAGCTTATAAACACTTAGATAAAAAGGAAACCAGGAAAAAGCCAACACAATTATGTTGGAACAAGAAGTGTCTTGGACAATTCCTCTAAGGTTTTGATGATAACAAAGTATTGAAGAACAATTTGAATACTAACATATATTCAATGTGCATAATCATAAAAAGATCTATCTATCAAGGAATAACATATAAAGAGCATCAAAAGGAACAAGAGAAGCTAAGAAGACTATGGTAGAAGACCAAAGGAAGGTCAACCAGAAGTCAACGTCCTTAGAAGACGGGCACCACACAGATTCTGAAGAGGGAACTCAACAGATTTTATGTTGTTCATCAGACTCAGAGGCAGACACTGCAGACTTGGATCACCCTCAGACTTGAGTAAGTTATGAGGGACCCAAAATCCACGTAGGCTCTGTCCAACTCTGTGAACTGTCACTATCAAGGTTTTGATAGGTGCAGTTCTTTTGTCGTCTTTTGTCTACGTGCACAGTGAGAAAAAGGACATCAAGAACAAAGCAAGCAACATATAATTCATCTTTCAGCAAAGGAGAATTCAAAGTTCATTTCAACGGGATTATCCACATCAGGCAAATGACCAACGTTCTTGATCAAAGTTTCTCAATGACTCTATTTGCGCTGGCACTCTTCTCCAACGTCTCTCAAATCCATGCCTATAAAAGGAGCTGAAGACCACGAAGAAGATCAACAAGACTCTGCTACTTCAAAGTACCTACACTCTGTCAAATTCAATAGCGCAAAGCACTTAGGATTTTTGCTTTCATGTTTATAACTTAGAAATCCTAAAGTTGTAGAGAGTTTGTTCATTTGTTCATATACACCAAACATTGTTAAATCAGGTGTTGAACAAATTAGAAATCTTTAGTTGTAAAGCTAAAGCGTATAAGTCTCTTGGTGAAACCTTGAGCAACTAGAAGTCTCTTAGGTGTGTCCTTAGAGCATTGGAAGTCTCTTGTCTGCGTGTTGGATCACTTATAAGTCTCTTGGAGTAGTACTTGAGCAAGGAAGTCTTTAGGAGAGTCCTAGAGCAGGAAGTCTTAAGCTGTGTGCTTAAGCAAGGAAGTCTTAGGAAGGTGTGCTTAAGCAAGGAAGTATTTATGAAGAGTCCTAGAGCTGGAAGTATTGAGCAGGTGTGCTTGAGCATAAGGAAAGTCTCTTGGAGGTGTCCTTCAGCAAGTTGTAATCTATAATAATTATAGTGAAATCCCTTGGAAGTGCAAGGGGACTAGACTACTCCTGGGTTGTAGGAGGAACCAGTATAAAATTGTTTTGTGTCTGCTTTCTCTCTCTGTCCTTATCTTTATGTTTGTGTTATGTACTACATCCGCTGCATTCAGACTCTGTATCAGAATCTGTATACCACATTTCACTAAACCATATATTTTATGTTGGGACAACTTATTGTACTCGATATAAGAACATCATCTTTCACATATCACTGTAACATAATTTTTCAATTTTTACTTAAATGTTATAAACTTGAAAAATAATCGATTAGAAGTGGATTTGATGAAAAAAAGAAGGTCTCTAGATTTTGAAAAATAAATCGATTAGAAGTGGATTTGATGAAAAAAAGAAGGTCATGGTTGTGCTTTGTCCTTGATGACAGTGACACCAGTTGACTTTTGATCCTTCAGACTTCAGAGTCTGAGTCTTCAGCTTCTGATCCCTCAGATTTCAGAGTCTGAGTCTTCAGCTTCTGATCATTCAGACTTCAGAGTCTGAGTCTTCAGCTTCTGATCCTTCAGACTTCAGAGTCCGAGTCTTTAGCTTCTGACTTGCAACACAAGCTTCCAACAAATTTCCTTGCTCTTAACTTGTTCCTTCAGAACTTAAAACATGATTGATTACTTGAATAATTTTTAGTCTATGGTCATGTACACTTAGAACAAGCATTAGCATATCCAATTTTCCTTTTAATACCTTGTTATCATCAAAACTTAAAGAGGCATTGTTTACACATTTTGTTCCAACATGATTGTCCAATTCCTCCCACTTATGTATTTTGGGCACCACAATATGGAGAAGATGGAAAGTCATGAAATGCTAGATATGTTCATAAGATGATTGCTTATAATGCACTAAGTCAAGCAGCGAATAATGAGATAATATGAGATGATGATTTGTTCATTCTTGAAAACATTGATCCTCAAAAAAAGGTTGCTGATGATAAGAAGGTTGGGGATGGAATTAATATTGAAGAGGAAAGCCTTGGATTTCATGATTGTAGCTTAGACCTTGCAAGATGATTAGTTGAAATGTATATCATAATGATTTTTTGAAATTAGAAAATAAACAAAGTAAGCTAATCTAAAAATTTACAGGTTCTGTAACTTTCTTGGACGCACGGTTTAACTTCCTTAAGTGTTTTAGAGGAGATACATCTATTTATTAGGCCTTTGTTGATAGGTCGTTGTTGGGCCGAGGTCCGATGCATAACAAGACATTTGTGGATGATTTGTTCTTGGTATCAGCCTTTGTGTGTTGGCATTCACATGTGTGAAGATAAAAGTTGATCTATATGTGGTTAAACTTGTTGCATGCCTTTGCAAAATCTCGACATCATCGTCAATCTTGCATCATCACTGTAGTGTTTTGGTAATCGACAGATGTACTACAACTGTTTTCAGTTTTGCCAATTTTTTGATTGATGAGTTTGGTGAATATGAAATTTTAGAGATGCAAGAATGTGTCATTTGCAAGGAGGTTCTTGGAACGACAACTAACTACTGTTTGTGAGCAAACAATAATTAATTGTCCTTGGAGGTATTTTTGCTAGTTCAGGGTGCTAGAGAGCAATGTATGGGTGCCCATTGAGTGTTTCAACTCACAAAGGAGTCTATTCTCATCCGATCTTAGACCTCCAATTGTATTATGACCTTACAACACTCTGGCCATCTCATGGTTGTGTGTTTCGTCACCAAATTTAAGGCTTCAATCATCGACTGTCAAGCACAAATACTTCAAAATTGATGACGCACCCATATCTGATATGTATCCTACACTGATACCTGTCCGATATGCCCCGATATGTATTGGGAGAATATCAAATGATTAAATTTTATTTGAAAAAATAATAATTACCTGATACATTTTAGATACGCCCTAGATACACGAGAAATACGACAGTGAGAACCGATACGTGTAGGATACATGATTTTTCAATTATTTTGTTTTCGTTATTTCTTATAATAAAAAATGAAACATGATTTTTCTAGTTTCGTTTTTTTCTTTAAAAAGAAATAAGAAAAATGAAAAAACATTATAATATACTAGCGAAAAGACTGGCACTCACGTGTTTGTCTTTCCGCTCTTTTTAATGTGCTAACGTGTGTAGATTATCAACGATGTTTTATAAAAATTTGCGTGTAAATGATAAACAATATTTTATATAAATTTTTATGTATATATTTATATATAAATATTAAAATTATAAGTATAGATATAGATATTTATGACTTTTAAATGTAACAAACTCAACAAATCATATTATTTTTTGGAACTCAACAAATCATATTTATCTTTTTAAATGACAACAATAATATAACAAATATAACAAAAATTCTAATATTTTTTTTAACATCAACAACAATATAACATTATTATAAGAAAATTTGTTTAAGGATATAATTGGAATAACAAAAAAGCCAGCCCAAAATCCTTCCAAAACACCTTATTTTCTTTAGATATAGTATAGATACATTCGACAATGATGTTCTTTTTGGGAATACAATATAGCATAGTGATGTTCTTTTTTTGAGATATATGTAATTGATTAAGTAATGATGTTATCTTTGAGATATATGTAATTGATTAAGTAATAATGTTATCTTTTTCGGATGTATGTAATTGATTAAGTAATAATTGACCACGAAATTAAAGACTATTCAAAGAATCAAAATATAAAACTAAACTTCAAACATCAATGATCCATTAATGCAGCAAGGAAACCATAAAACCTTAATGAAATAGTCTCAAATCCAACAGCACAAACAAAACTTGGATTCTATGTTTAAATCCACATCAACATAAATTAAACCAAGAAGAAAAACATAAGGAAATACTCAAATCCAACAAAAACAAAATTTAGATTCAATGTCTAAATCTACACCAACCCAAAAATTAAATAGTAAGCGATAACAATAAGTAGTCATCAATCCAAATTAACAACGGTGTTTGATGCTTGGTTGGTGTTGACGATGAACAATTTACAACGGGCCTAGATTTTTTATTTATTTATTTTTGCTTAAGCTTGACGGGTTATGCGGGGCGGACACCCTACTAATGGCGGATTCAAAATCTCAACCCACCCCGCCAAAATAGGCGGGTTAAACGGGCCGACCCGACGGGCCCAACCCGTTTTGCCATCTCTAATATTATTTATTTATTTATGAGACAGAACCAGTGTCTGCTTCTATCGCCCAGTTCTCTCTCGGTTAGCCTAGGATTCAAACGGAGCAGCTGAAACTGTTAAATATTATAAACTTGAAAAATAAATCGATTAGAAGTGGATTTGATGAAAAAAGAAGGTCTCTAGATTTTGAATTTGTGGAAGTTAACAACCGTTCGAACCAAACGACACTTAACTGTTATTGGAGGTATTTTCGTCAGTTTAGGAATAAAATCAAAATTCGCTATATTTTGAAGGACAAAAAACTTATTTCAACCTTTTAACATTTGCAGCTTAACTTCTCGGCACCTTCAAGGCTTCAACCCTTGTGCGTCTTCTGGCATTTTTACTGTTGCGATATCTTAATATTAGACTTTTTGAGCCCCTGCATATAGTAACAAATGACACATGTCACTTTCTAAGGGCTGCCAACTATGAATCACAATATCTGAAAGGTACAAGTTTTTATCCACTTTTAGCTTTCTCTTTTTTTTTGTCAAACAAATCAATGCATGTTATGTGGACAAAAAATGTCCACCGTTAGGCTCAATGAAAATAAAAAAAATAAGACAAACAAAAGGAATCTTTCCTCTTTCCTTCTTTTCTTTCGTTACTTTCTCTTTTCCTCTTCCCCACCTCACAAAACACCCATTTTGGTGCAAAATCAAAGATGAATTGTTGGCCCTTATTTTTCTAGAGCTGGCCTGGACAACTCATCAGAACACACCAATTGCCAAAAGAAAATTACCCAACTTAAATTTGGGCCTGCGTGGGGGCCTCTGTAGGCCGAAACCCAACCCAACCCAACAACCCACACACAAAATAAACCCTAAGGATAGTACGCCCAGTTCCTCTCAATCGCCCAGAACAGTGTCTGCCTCAATTGCCCAGAACCAGTGTAATTATAGTAATTATAGTAATTCAAACGGAGCTGCTGGAACTGTTGTTCATGGTATTCTAATTATTCCCTCCTGCTTTTTTAATAAAGTTTTAGTTTCTACTATTTATTTGTTATACTTTGATTTGATGTTAGTTTCTACCTAATCTATGTTAGAAATAATCCATGTTCATGTCACACAATTTTTGTTCTTGTGCTTTGTAGGATCTAGAACGCATGTTTAAGAAATCCTTAAAAAGGAAAAACCCTTGGGTTCGAGAATGTCTCTGGGACCATGGGGAATTCAATCCAGACTATTACAGTAAGATTTTCTTTTTCCTTCTTTTAAACTATTCTCAAATAATAATAATCCATTATTGCATGCAGCGCCGGATGTTATGCATTACATAGAAAACTTATCTGAAAACCGACCAAAGTTCAAAAAAGCTGATGTTCGTAATGCCTTTCTGGAAGTAAATGCAAAGAAAGCTGCTCTCAAGGCTTCTTCTTCTGTTGTTGCTCTTTTATCTTATACTACTGGTATTCTATTGTATTGTATTCAACTCTCCAATTCCCTTTCTCTCTTTCTTTTATTCTATATTCTATATATCATTGCTATTTTTTAATGCAGGGGACCAAGAGTTGAATCAATGTTCTGGTGTGATCATTGAAAATGATGCCAATAATGCTCATATTGTTTTGACATCTGCCAATCTCATTCGGCGTCCTACTGAAGAAACTGATCTGTCTGATGAAGAAGATGTCATGGAAGATAGTTTGGCTGATAGTCTTAAGGTTTGTTCCTGTTTATAACTTGATGATTAGGCGGCATCCCCTTTAAAGTCAAATTGACAATGGAGTTTTATTCTTCTTTGTAGGTTATGATATTCCTGTATGACGGTCGTTCGTACGAGGGACAAGTATGTGCCTTTGATTTCCACTTTAATATTGCTTGGATACGGTTTCAGTCCGATAGATCCCTTCCTACTGCGATATTAAGACAGGTGGACGATTGCATCAATGTTAATCCAGCTGAGGATAAGTCATTTCACCTTCGTCCACATTCTAGCCATTTTAACCTTGTTCCTGGTCATCCAATTGTTTCCGTGGGCCGTTATTTTGCCAAACCATTTGATCTCATGGTTGCTCCCGGCGAATTCACGTCAGTTAGATTATATAATATTACATACAGCTCTTCTAATTTGTACATATTAGTTTATTCTGGCGGCTAAATTCCCTTCTTCCTAACTCTTGTTTCTTCCTTTCCAGTCTTGCTCGCTGTGATTTTGACTGTAAGGAGCTCTTCATGGGGACTTGCAAGACCACAAGAGTAATTTCTCTCTCCCCTTCTATCTGCTAGGATTCTTGTTGAGTATGAACAAAGAATGATCGCTTAACTTTATGGATATTATTGATTGAGATATATGATTATGATAAAACATTTTCATTTTACTGTACTTTTGAGTGTTTGTGGTGTTCTACAAATAGTGAGCTACAAGCAAAAGTGTTGAACTACTTAATGTTTAGTCGAAATTGGTACGTTGATGTAATTGGTCAAATAATATGAATTGTGCTATCTTTGATATGTTTGTATTTCATTTATTTCGTTTTTGTTCTCTTTTCTTGGAAGTAACTCTTTGCACTTCGGATTGTTGTGTGGCTCTGTCTGACTTTGATAGCTCAACCCCTGTAGCTTTATTAACAGTTGCTTTTGTTGTAGTGTGGCGAGGGTGGCGCGCTTATAAATCTTTCAGGAGAAGTAATTGGTATTATATTTTATTACGAATATGGTTTTACTACCCCATTTTTGCCTATAAACATAGCTCACAAGTGCTGGGAGCATTACAAAAGATACGGGTATGTCCATGTTGCGTTTATCAATCTAATTTTATTATTTATATTTATTATTAGTACACTGTTTAGTTGCTCACTTGCGTCTAGAGGCACTCAGTAACAAAACAATGTCCGATACCGTAAGATGCTTTCGGTTATTCTGTACTTGACTACTTGCATGTGTCGTTGTTGGATATTTTTCAGTATGAATTTCATAATTGTAATAAAATTATTACTGTTGCCTTTTGATGAAGATTACCTACTACTAGCTATTAATTTGGTATTTCAATATGTTACTGGCGTTATGATCATGACATTGATGGAGTATTTGAGTCCTTATTTCACGTTTCAGTTCTTTAATTGGTGCAATTTTATTTCCCAGTAACATTTCTCTTGCCGTATAAGTTTTGAATCATGATTGGTTTGCTATATCATAAGAATGCAACATATAGATGCTTATTTTAACGATTAAGACTTGCACTTGATTATGGTGTACCTGAAGTGCCATCGGTCATATTCTCCCTTCATCTTTGCATTTTTTACTCCTTGCTCTGTTTCACTTCAGTCCACCATAGACAGTCAGTCTTATTTGAAAAGAAAGTAAACTTATGCAATTTTGTTTCTCAAATGTTGAAGTTTTCACGCTGATGAAGTTTCAATCTTCGTAATGTTCACTTTTATTTGAATCTTGCCCATCTATAGTCATTTGGTCTCTTCAGAGTTCAAGTACTGGACGGTGGTCATCTTTGTAAATGAATCAAGTCTTCACAACTTGTTACATATTGGGCATTTTTGCTGGCATTCTGAAAAATCAACTTATTCTCATCTCATAATTTGCTTAAGGTATTACCAATAATTCATGATCTAATGAATAGCTCTTCACAACAGGGGACTCCGGCGACCTTCTCTGGGAGTTGTGGCTACAAACTTTTACGCAGCTGATGTATTTCTCATGGAGAAGGTTATTCAAAA
The DNA here is from genome assembly GCA_018208015.1 of Medicago ruthenica. NCBI lineage: Eukaryota > Viridiplantae > Streptophyta > Magnoliopsida > Fabales > Fabaceae > Medicago > Medicago ruthenica. Next base: position 35,673,935 of record CM031375.1, on the reverse strand, counting down.
GATTCCGAATATTTGCAATGGGGTTCTTGTTGAGAAGGTATACTATACTGTCTACACATTTTATGTTTCTTTGCATACTACCTACCCACCAACATCTCATGTTTCTAGTTTTTAATGCATCTATTATCGAAGATTTGAAATCCTACTACTGGGGTGTTTGGTTTAGTCTTTAATATGCCCTGAGAATGTTACCGATTGGTTGTTTAAAAAGGTTGAGCAATCTAGAAATGAATTGTGGGGGTTGTTAAATTATGTCTACTTAGAATATTGTTGTTTTTGTTAATAATAGATAAGCTTCTTTGTCATAAGTTCTTATATTCCATTTGGTTCTGTGTTTGCATCATTTCTTTTTAGTCCATATTTCCATTTGTGTGGAGGAAAATCGTTTACATTGGTTTAGTATTTTGTCTGATTGAAGGTGAAAATCACCTTGTTGTGCTGTAATAGACTCAAAATAGGATATGATATGAGAACAATAGGATAGAAGATAGCTATGTATTATTGAGAATACTGAGTAAACCTCTTACAAGGACTGGAATAAATGTAACAATGGATGAAGGTATAATCTCCTTGCAACAATTGAAAATACAAGATAAATGATATTCTCGTAGAGAATATCCCTACTGAGATGAGAACAGCTCTCACTCCTCAATTCAACTCCCCTGAATCTGATTGCCTCAATCTTTTCCGCCACTCACATACTTCCACATACACAGTTATTCCTACTATCATCTCATCATTCTATTTTTCCCCAATTTTACCCCTTCTCTTATACACACGTGTCATGCGCATATCCCTCTTTTAGCTGCTTAAAATAGTATTTGTTTTTATATTTGTTTGGATCTGTACGATACCCAAGGACGGTTTCATATAATTGAATATTTGTCTCAATTTAGCACATCTTAATATATGATCCAACTGTGTGTAGGTAATCAAAGGTTCTTCTGCAGATTCTGCTGGGCTATGCGTGAATGATGTAATAGTTCAGTGTGGTGGAAAAACAGTTCACAGTTTCTTGGAGGTATATTCTATTTACTGATGTCATTCTCGAAAGATTATTTTCCTCTCGTATTATATCTTGAGCAAGTAGATCGAGATATATTCGATTCAGATTTATTGGACTTTCGTTTTGTTTTCCTTAAATTTTTTTTATGTGACTGTTGGCCGAAAGCTATAGTGATTCAGTCTATGGATTTTGAACTATGTTTTTTTTTAATGGGTTCTGTTGATCTTTATTCTTATTTTTGAAAGTTAACCAAAACTCAGTTATCAATGATCGTTTGAGGCATTTGTTGTTTTGTTAGTCTTGTTTGTTGTACAAAGATACTTGATTAGGATCAATGTTTTATGCTGATATAATTACCATACTTAAACAAGTCCTACTTGTGAGTGTTGTATTCTCTTGGTATTAAAAGGTGAGTCTATAAAACTAAGTCATGATAAAAGGTCAAGAGTTAGGTGCAATACCCCTAAAGCATGTCAGCCTCAGGGATTGGACTCACTCATATAAAACTAAGTCATGAAAAGAACTCTTGTAAAAGAGCCTCTGACATCTTCCCTTCATGGTTTGCTTAACCATCATAAATTTGCCTCAATTTTCGGAATCAGATTTAAGTGTTCATTTGTCCGTTTAAGCTTGAAATTTTGTTAAGTACTTTTTTCTCCATTGTTTGTTTCAGTTTTTGGAGATGGTGTGGAATAAGAAGGTTGGAGATGTGTTACAACTGTCTGTGGTCCGAGCATCTCAAAATGATCCTGTACATGTCAATATGGTGGTTGATGAAGTTGCTGTCGAAAAATTTAATCGGTAAGTCTTGTGTCATCACAATATTATATCTTGATTAGTTTCAAATAATATTTCCTATTGGAACATATGATGTTTTTTGTTTTGTTTTGCTTTAATAGTTGGCCACAGAAGTAGTGAAGCTGGTGAGGTTCGGGCAGCAGCAGTTTTGTGCATGCTCACTTTTGCTTTAATAGCCGGGCTTTCAAGCAGAATAGTTCGAAGTGCATACTGACTTTAACTCTACAATTATTTTTTTGAGGGATTTAACACTACAATTTTATTTATTTATTTTGCTTTAATAGTTGGGCTTTCGAGCTGAAGAGTTTGAAGTGCATACTGGCTTCAACACTACAAATTTATATTTATTCGCCCTTTTATTTATTACCAGATGCGAGTCAAGCGAGTAAAATCACTGCCAATATGATAAGGGCAGAAATTAACTCTTTGATGAATTTAGAATTTTGGAATTCTTATGTCATTCACATTATCGTCGAAGTTCTAAGAATAAATTTGGCCTGAAAGCTAGAAGATATGTTTTTTATTCATTTTCCTCCTAGTCAAAAGACCTATATGGTTGATGATCTTGATTGATAGTCTCATGATTCCATCACCCAAGAATTTCAGAGACAGAATAGTGTAGTCGATCACATGGCGTTGAGAGGACTTTTACTATGAGAAATGAGAGGGTTAAATTATAACCCTCGGATCAATCCTTGTCGTGTTGTCTAATTTTAACAAGGGTTAAATAAGTTTTTCGTCCCTATAAATATAACATATTTTGATTTTAGTCCTTATAAAATCAAACGAGGTGTTTTCATCCTAACAAAATTTCTTGTTTTGTTTTTGGTCCCTAACGAAAATAATTTTGACGTGTTACTTGATATTTTTTAACATAATATGAACATACAAAAGTTGAACATAATAAATGGACATAACATGGACACATTTTGAACATAAAAGAATCATAATTATGACATTCATATTAACATAAATTGGTCATCAGGGACAAAAAATTTTGTGAGGACGAAAATATTTTGTTAAATTTTTTAGGGAATAAAATCAAAATTCGCTAAATTCTGAAGGACGAAAAACTTATTTAAACCTTTTAACATTTGCGCAGCTTAACTTCTCGGCACCTTCAAGGCTTCAACCCTTGTGCGTCTTCTCGCATTTTTACTGTTGCGATATCTTAATATTAGACTTTTTGAGCCCCTGCATATAGTAACAAATGACACATGTCACTTTCTAAGGGCTGCCAACTATGAATCACAATATCTGAAAGGTACAAGTTTTTATCCACTTTTAGCTTTCTCTGTTTTTTTTTTGTCAAACAAATCAATGCATGTTATGTGGACAAAAAATGTCCACCGTTAGGCTCAATGAAAATAAAAAAAATAAGACAAACAAAAGGAATCTTTCCTCTTTCCTTCTTTTCTTTCGTTACTTTCTCTTTTCCTCTTCCCCACCTCACAAAACACCCATTTTGGTGCAAAATCAAAGATGAATTGTTGGCCCTTATTTTTCTAGAGCTGGCCTGGACAACTCATCAGAACACACCAATTGCCAAAAGAAAATTACCCAACTTAAATTTGGGCCTGCGTGGGGGCCTCTGTAGGCCGAAACCCAACCCAACCCAACAACCCACACACAAAATAAACCCTAAGGATAGTACGCCCAGTTCCTCTCAATCGCCCAGAACAGTGTCTGCCTCAATTGCCCAGAACCAGTGTAATTATAGTAATTATAGTAATTCAAACGGAGCTGCTGGAACTGTTGTTCATGGTATTCTAATTATTCCCTCCTGCTTTTTTAATAAAGTTTTAGTTTCTACTATTTATTTGTTATACTTTGATTTGATGTTAGTTTCTACCTAATCTATGTTAGAAATAATCCATGTTCATGTCACACAATTTTTGTTCTTGTGCTTTGTAGGATCTAGAACGCATGTTTAAGAAATCCTTAAAAAGGAAAAACCCTTGGGTTCGAGAATGTCTCTGGGACCATGGGGAATTCAATCCAGACTATTACAGTAAGATTTTCTTTTTCCTTCTTTTAATTATTCTCAAATAATAATCCATTATTGCATGCAGCGCCGGATGTTATGCATTACATAAAAAACTTATCTCGAAACCGACCAAAGTTCAAAGCTGATGTTCGTAATGCCTTTCTGGATATAAATACAAAGAAAGCTGCTCTCAAGGCTTCTTCATCTGTTGTTGCTCTTTTATCTTATACTACTGGTATTCTATTGTATTGTATTCAACTCTCCAATTCCCTTTCTCTTTCTTTTATTCTATATTCTATATATCATTGCTATTTTTTAATGCAGGGGACCAAGAGTTGAATCAATGTTCTGGTGTGATCATTGAAAATGATGCCAATAATGCTCATATTGTTTTGACATCTGCCAATCTCATTCGGCGTCCTACTAAAGAAAATATTAAGGAAGATGAAGAAGATGTCATGGAAGATAGTTTGGCTGATAGTCTTAAGGTTTGTTCCTGTTTATAACTTGATGATTAGGTGGCATCCCCTTTAAAGTCAAATTGACAATGGAGTTTTATTCTTCTTTGTAGGTTATGATATACCTGTATGACGGTCGTTCATACGAGGGACAAGTATGTGCCTTTGATTTCCACTTTAATATTGTTTGGATACGGTTTCAGTCCGATAGATCCCTTCCTACTGCGATATTAAGACAGGTGGACGATTGCATCAATGTTAAACCAGCTGAGGATAAGTCATTTCATCTTCGTCCACATTCTAGCCATTTTAACCTTGTTCCTGGTCATCCAATAGTTGCCGTGGGCCGTTATTTTGCCAAACCATTTGATCTCATGGCTGCTCCCGGTGAATTCATGTCAGTTAGATTATATTATATTACATACAGCTCTTCTAATTTGTACATATTAGTTTATTCTGGCGGCTAAATTCCCTTCTTCCTAACTTTTGTTTCTTCCTTTCCAGTCTTGCTCGCTGCGATTTTGACTGTAAGGAGCTCTTCATGGGGACTTGCAAGACCACAAGAGTAATTTCTCTCTCCCCTTCAATCTTCTAGGATTCTTGTTGAGTACAAACAAAGAATGATTGCTTAACTTTATGGATATTATTGATTGAGATGTATGATTATGATAAAACTTTTTCATTTAACTGTACTTTTGAGTGTTTGTGGTGTTCTACACATAGTGAGCTACAAGCAAAAGTGTTGAACTACTTAATGTTTAGTCGAAATTGGTACGTTGATGTAATTGGTCAAATAATATGAATTGTGCTATGTTTGATATGTTTGTATTTCATTTTTTTTTGTTTTTGTTCTCTTTTCTTGGAAGTAACTCTTTGCATTTCGGATAGTTGCGTGGCTCTTTCTGACTTTGATAGCTCAACCCCTGTAGCTTTATTAACAGTTGCTTTTGTTGTAGTGTGGCGAGGGTGGCGCGCTTATAAATCTTTCAGGAGAAGTAATTGGTATTATATTTTATTACGAATATGGTTTTACTACCCCATTTTTGCCTATAAACATAGCTCACAAATGCTGGGAGCATTACAAAAGATACGGGTATGTCCATGTTGTGTTTATCAATCTAATTTTATTGTTTATATTTATTATTAGTACACTGTTTAGTTGTTCACTTGCGTCTAGAAGCACTCAGTAACAAAACAATGTCCGATACCGTAAGATGCTTTCGGTTATTCTGTACTTGACTACTTGCATGTGTCGTTGTTGGAGTTGGGATATTTTTCAGTAAGAACTTCATAATTGTAATAAAATTATTACTGTTGCCTTTTGATGAAGATTACCTACTACCAGCTATTAATTTGGTATTTCAATATGTTACTGGCGTTATGATCATGACATTGATGGAGTATTTGAGTCCTTATTTCACGTTTCAGTTCTTTAATTGGTGCAATTTTATTTCCCAGTAACATTTCTCTTGCCGTATAAGTTTTGAATCATGATTGTTTTGTTATATAATAAGAATGCAACATATAGATGCTTATTTTAACGATTAAGACTTGCACTTGATTATGGTGTACCTGAAGTGCCATCGGTCATATTCTCCCTTCGTCTTTGCATTTTTTACTCCTTGCTCTGTTTCACTTCAGTCCACCATAGACAGTCAGTCTTATTTGAAAAGAAAGTAAACTTATGCAATTTTGTTTCTCGAATGTTGAAATTTTCACGCTGATGAAGTTTCAATCTTCGTAATGTTCACTTTTATTTGAATCTTGCCCATCTTTAGTCATTTGGTCTCTTCAGAGTTCAAGTACTGGACGGTGGTCATCTTTGTAAATGAATCAAGTCTTCACAACTTGTTACATATTGGGCATTTTTGCTGGCATTCTGAAAAATCAACTTATTCTCATCTCATAATTTGCTTAAGGTATTACCAATAATTCATGATCTAATGAATAGCTCTTCACAACAGGGGACTCCGGCGACCTTCTCTGGGAGTTGTGGCTACAAACTTTTACGCAGCTGATGTATTTCTCATGGAGAAGGTTATTCAAAAGATTCCGAATATTTGCAATGGGGTTCTTGTTGAGAAGGTATACTATACTGTCTACACATTTTATGTTATACTACCTACCCACCTACATCTCATGTTTCTAGTTTTTAATGCATCTATTATCGAAGAATTGAAATCCTACTACTGGGGTGTTTGGTTTAGTCTTTAATATGCACTGAGAATGTTGCTGATTGGTTGTTTAAAAAGGTTGATCAATCAATAGAGCAATCTAGAAATGAATTGTGGGGGTTGTTAAATTATGTCTACTTAGAATATTGTTGTTCTTGTTAATAATAGATAAGCTTCTTTGTCATAAGTTCTTATATTGCATTTGGTTATGTGTTTACATCATTTCTTTTTAGTTCATATTTCCATTTGTGTGGAGGAAAATCGTTTACATTGGTTTAGTATTTATTTTGTCTGATTGAAGGTGAAAATCCCCTTGTTGTGCTGTAATAGACTCAAAATAGGATATGATATGAGAACAATAGGATAGAAGATAGCTATGTATTATTGAGAATTCTGAGTAAACCTCTTACAAGGACTGGAATAAATGTAACAATGGATGAAGGTATAATCTCCTTGCAACAATTGAAAATACAAGATAAATGATATTCTCGTAGAGAATATCCCTCTACTGAGATGAGAACAGCTCTCACTCCTCAATTCAACTCCCCTGAACCTGATTGCCTCAATCTTTTTCGCCCCTCACATACTTCCACATACACAGTTATTCCTACTATCATCCCATCATTCTATTTTTCCCCAATTTTAACCCTTCTCTTGTACACACGTGTCATGCACATATCCCTCTTTTAGCTGCTTAAAATAGTATTTGTTTTTATATTTGTTTGGATCTGTACGATACCCAAGGACGGTTTCATATAATTGAATATTTGTCTCAATTTAGCACATCTTAATATATGATCCAAATGTGTGTAGGTAATCAAAGGTTCTTCTGCAGATTCTGCTGGGCTACGCTTGAATGATGTAATAGTTCAGTGTGGTGGAAAAACAGTTCACAGTTTCTTGGAGGTATATTCTATTTACTGATGTCATTTTCAAAAGATTATTTTCGTTTCTCGTATTATATCTTGAGCAAGTAGATCGTGATATATTCGATTCAAATTTATTGGACTTTCGTTTTTTTTCCTTAAATCTTTTTTATGTGACTGTTGGCCGAAAGCTATAGTGATTTAGTCTATGGATTTTTAACTATGTTTTTTTTAATGGGTTATGTTCATCTTTATTCTTATTTTTGAAAGTTAACGAAAACTCAGTTATCAATGATCGTTTGAGGCATTTGTGTTTTGTTAGTCTTGTTTGTTGTACAAAGATACTTGATTAGGATCAATGTTTTATGCTGATATAATTACCATACTTAAACAAGTCCTACTTGTGAGTGTTGTATTCTCTTGGTATTAAAAGGTCAAGTCTATAAAACTAAGTCATGATAAAAGGTCAAGAGTTAGGTGCAATACCCCTAAAGCATGTTAGCCTCAGGGATTGGACTCACTCATATAAAACGAAGTCATGAAAAGAACACTTGTAAAAGAGCCTCTGACATCTTCCCTTCATGGTTTGCTTAACCATCATAAATTTGCCTCAATTTTCGGAATCAGATTTAAGTGTTCATTTGTCCGTTTAAGCTTGAAATTTTGTTAAGTACTTTTTTCTCCCTTGTTTGTTTCAGTTTTTGGAGATGGTGTGGAACAAGAAGGTTGGAGATGTGTTACAGCTGTCTGTGGTCCGAGCATCTCAAAATGATCCTGTACATGTCAATATGGTGGTTGATGAAGTTGCTGTCGAAAAATTTAATCGGTAAGTCTTGTGTCATCACAATATTATATCTTGATTAGTTTCAAATAATATTTCCTATCGGAACATATGATGTTTTTTTTTTGTTTTGCTTTAATAGTTGGCCGCAGAAGGAGTGATGCTGGTGAGAAGGTTCGGGCAGCAGCAGTTTTGTGTAGGCTCACTTTTGCTTTAATAGTCGGGTTTCAAGCAGAATAGTTCGAAGTGCATACTGACTTTAACCCTACAGTTATTTTTTTGAGGGATTTAACACTACAATTTTATTTATTTATTTTGCTTTAATAGTTTGAAAGCATACTGGCTTCAACACTACAAATTTATATTTATTCGCCCTTTTATTTATTACCAGATGCGAGTCAAGCGAGTAAAATCACTGCCAATATCTTGACATTATTAGAATTGATGATAAGGGCTGAATTTAACTCTTTTTGATGAATTTAGAATTTTGGAATTCTTATGTCATTCACATTATCGTCGAAGTTCTAAGAAAAAATTTGGCCTGAAAGCTAGAAGATATGTTTTTTATTCCTTTAGCCTGGGCGGCACGCCTCTAAATCAACGTCCTCCTCTCCCCCATTCTATATATATATATCACAAATTATGAAATTCAAAGTACAGAAATAATAAATTAAAGAGATAATAGAAGTTACAAATTAGAAAGTTATGGAATCAATTTTAAAAGAAACTCCATGTTCCGTAAACAGAAATTGTGATATGGTTATCTAATGCTTGAATGTGATTTATGTAACTATTGGTGAAGAATAAATAATTATAAATGTTGAAAATAAATAATATTTTCTGATGAGTTGAAAATAAATAATATGATAAAATATCTACCAAAAACATATACGATAAAAGGGATGAAAGACAAAATGAGTGAAATTAGTATTTTTGATTGTTTGTACTTTGTATATATAGTTATGAGATATGCTGTTAAAATAAAATAAAGGTAAAAATAAGAAATGTTGGAAATAGATGTAAAAAATAAAATGATAAAAAGGTTAAAAGGGGTGAAATTGAAATTTTTATGGATTGTAAGGGTAAATATGGAATAAAATAAATAACCTAAATACTAGTTCAATTGAACAGATGAGTGTGCCTCCCTCTCAGTCTCTGTCAGTTTGCGCCTCCCTCTCCCTCCGCTAAAATATGACACAAGTTCACACTCCATTCCACGAGCAACAAATTTTTGATATCACATATCAAATCTCCATAGCAATAGTGAGCATGTAAAGGATTATTGATCAACCGAATAGTATGAAATGAGTAACACTTTATATATATATATATATATATATATATATATATATATATATCACAAATTATGAAATTCAAAGTATAGAAATAATAAATTAAAGAGATAATAAAAGTTACAAATTAGAAAGTTATGGAATCAATTTTAAAAGAAACTCCATGTTCCGTAAATAGAAATTGTGATATGGCTATCTAATGCTTGAATGTGATTTATGTAACTATTGGTGAAGAATAAATAATTATAAATGTTGAAAATAAATAATTTTTTTGATGAGTTGAAAATAAATAATATGATAAAATATCTACCAAAAACATATACGATAAATGGGATGAAAGAAAAAAATGAGTGAAATTAGTATTTTTGAATGTTTGTACTTTGTATATGTAGTTATGAGATAAGCTGTTAAAATAAAATAAAGGTAAAAAATAAGAAATGTTGGAAATAGATGTAAAAAATAAAATCATAAAAAGGTTAAAAGGGGGTGAAATTGAAATTTTTATGGATTGTAAAGGTAAATATGGAATAAAATAAATAACCTAAATTCTAGTTCAATTGAACAGATGAGTGCGCCTCCCTCTCAGTCTCTGTCAGTTTGCGCCTCCCTCTCCCTCCGCTAAAGTATGACACAAGTTCACACTCCATTCCACGAGCAACAAATTTTTGATAGCACATATCAAATCTCCATAGCAATAGTGAGCATGTAAAGGATTATTGATCAACCGAATAGTATGAAATGAGTAACACTTTATTTATATATATATATATATATATATATATATATATATATATATATCACAAATTATGAAATTCAAAGTATAGAAATAATAAATTAAAAAGATAATAGAAGTTACAAATTAGAAAGTTATGGAATCAATTTTAAAAGAAACTCCATGTTCCGTAAATAGAAATTGTGATATGGCTATATAATGCTTGAATGTGATTTATGTAACTATTGGTGCAGAATAAATAATTATAAATGTTGAAAATAAATAATATTTTTTGATGAGTTGAAAATAAATAATATGATAAAATATCTACCAAAAACATATACGATAAAAGGGATGGAAGACAAAACGAGTGAAATTAGTATTTTTGATTGTTTGTACTTTGTATATGTAGTTATGAGATAAGCTGTTAAAATAAAATAAAGGTAAAAAATAAGAAATGTTGGAAATAGATGTAAAAAATAAAATCATAAAAAGGTTAAAAGGGGGTGAAATTGAAATTTTTATGGATTGTAAAGGTAAATATGGAATAAAATAAATAACCTAAATTCTAGTTCAATTGAACAGATGAGTGCGCCTCCCTCTCAGTCTCTGTCAGTTTGCGCCTCCCTCTCCCTCCGCTAAAGTATGACACAAGTTCACACTCCATTCCACGAGCAACAAATTTTTGATAGCACATATCAAATCTCCATAGCAATAGTGAGCATGTAAAGGATTATTGATCAACCGAATAGTATGAAATGAGTAACACTTTATTTATATATATATATATATATATATATATATATATATATATATATATATATATATATATATATATCACAAATTATGAAATTCAAAGTATAGAAATAATAAATTAAAGAGATAATAGAAGTTACAAATTAGAAAGTTATGGAATCAATTTTAAAAGAAACTCCATGTTCCGTAAATAGAAATTGTGATATGGCTATCTAATGCTTGAATGTGATTTATGTAACTATTGGTGCAGAATAAATAATTATAAATGTTGAAAATAAATAATATTTTTTGATGAGTTGAAAATAAATAATATGATAAAATATCTACCAAAAACATAAACGATAAAAGGGATGAAAGACAAAATGAGTGAAATTAGTATTTTTGATTGTTTGTACTTTGTATATGTAGTTATGAGATAAACTGTTAAAATAAAATAAAGGTAAAAAATAAGAAATGTTGGAAATAGATGTAAAAAATAAAATGATAAAAAGGTTAAAAGGGGGTGAAATTGAAATTTTTATGGATTGTAAGGGTAAATATGGAATAAAATAAATAACCTAAATTCTAGTTCAATTGAGCAGATGAGTGCGCCTCCCTCTCAGTCTCTATCAGTTTGCGCCTCCCTCTCCCTCCGCTAAAGTATGACACAAGTTCACACTCCATTCCACGAGCAACAAATTCTTGATAGCACATATCAAATCTCCATAGCAATAGTGAGCATGTATAGGATTATTGATCAACCGAATAGTATGAAATGAGTAACACATTATATATATATATATATATATATATATATATATATATATATATATATCACAAATTATGAAATTCAAAGTATAGAAATAATAAATTAAAGAGATAATAGAAGTCACAAATTAGAAAGTTATGGAATCAATTTTAAAAGAAACTCCATGTTCCGTAAATAGAAATTGTGATATGGCTATCTAATGCTTGAATGTGATTTATGTAACTATTGGTGCAGAATAAATAATTATAAATGTTGAAAATAAATAATATTTTTTGATGAGTTGAAAATAAATAATATGATAAAATATCTACCAAAAACATATACGATAAATGGGATGAAAGAAAAAATGAGTGAAATTAGTATTTTTGATTGTTTGTACTTTGTATATGTAGTTATGAGATAAGCTGTTAAAATAAAATAAAGGTAAAAAATAAGAAATGTTGGAAATAGATGTAAACAATAAAATGATAAAAAGGTTAAAAGGGGGTGAAATTGAAATTTTTATGGATTGTAAGGGTAAATATGGAATAAAATAAATAACCTAAATTCTAGTTCAATTGAACAGATGAGTGCGCCTCCCTCTCAGTCTCTGTCATTTTGCGCCTCCCTCTCCCTCCGCTAAAGTATGACACAAGTTCACACTCCATTCCACGAGCAACAAATTTTTGATAGCACATATCAAATCTCCATCGCAATAGTGAGCATGTAAAGGATTATTGATCAACCGAATAGTATGAAATGAGTAACACTTTATTTATATATATATATATATCACAAATTATGACATTCAAAGTATACAAATAATAAATTAAAGAGATAATAGAAGTTACAAATTAGAAAGTTATGGAATCAATTTTAAGAGAAACTCCATGTTCCGTAAATAGAAATTGTGATATGGCTATCTAATGCTTGAATTTGATTTATGTAACTATTGGTGCAAAATAAATAATTATAAATGTTGAAAATAAATAATATTTTTTGATGAGTTGAAAATAAATAATATGATAAAATATCTACCAAAAACATAAACGATAAAAGGGATGAAAGACAAAATGAGTGAAATTAGTATTTTTGATTGTTTGTACTTTGTATATGTAGTTATGAGATAAGCTGTTAAAATAAAATAAAGGTAAAAAATAAGAAATGTTGGAAATAGATGTAAAAAATAAAATGATAAAAAGGTTACAAGGGGGTGAAATTGAAATTTTTATGGATTGTAAGGGTAAATATGGAATAAAATAAATAACCTAAATTCTAGTTCAATTGAGCAGATGAGTGCGCCTCCCTCTCAGTCTCTATCAGTTTGCGCCTCCCTCTCCCTCCGCTAAAGTATGACACAAGTTCACACTCCATTCCACGAGCAACAAATTCTTGATAGCACATATCAAATCTCCATAGCAATAGTGAGCATGTAAAGGATTATTGATCAACCAAATAGTATGAAATGAGTAACACTTTATTTATATATATATATATATATATATCACAAATTATGAAATTCAAAGTATAGAAATAATAAATTAAAGAGATAATAGAAGTTACAAATTAGAAAGTTATGGAATCAATTTTAAAAGAAACTCCATGTTCCGTAAATAGAAATTGTGATATGGCTATCTAATGCTTGAATGTGATTTATGTAACTATTGGTGAAGAATAAATAATTATAAATGTTGAAAATAAATAATATTTTTTGATGAGTTGAAAATAAATAATATGATAAAATATCTACCAAAAACATATACGATAAATGGGATGAAAGAAAAAAATGAGTGAAATTAGTATTTTTGAATGTTTGTACTTTGTATATGTAGTTATGAGATAAGCTGTTAAAATAAAATAAAGGTAAAAAATAAGAAATGTTGGAAATAGATGTAAAAAATAAAATCATAAAAAGGTTAAAAGGGGGTGAAATTGAAATTTTTATGGATTGTAAGGGTAAATATGGAATAAAATAAATAACCTAAATTCTAGTTCAATTGAACAGATGAGTGCGCCTCCCTCTCAGTCTCTGTCATTTTGCGCCTCCCTCTCCCTCCGCTAAAGTATGACACAAGTTCACACTCCATTCCACGAGCAACAAATTCTTGATAGCACATATCAAATCTCCATAGCAATAGTGAGCATGTAAAGGATTATTGATCAACCGAATAGTATGAAATGAGTAACACTTTATTTATATATATATATATATATATATATATATATATATATATATATATATATATATATATATCACAAATTATGACATTCAAAGTATAGAAATAATAAATTAAAGAGATAATAGAAGTTACAAATTAGAAAGTTATGGAATCAATTTTAAAAGAAACTCCATGTTCCGTAAATAGAAATTGTGATATGGCTATCTAATGCTTGAATGTGATTTATGTAACTATTGGTGCAGAATAAATAATTATAAATGTTGAAAATAAATAATATTTTTTGATGAGTTGAAAATAAATAATATGATAAAATATCTACCAAAAACATATACGATAAATGGGATGAAAGAAAAAATGAGTGAAATTAGTATTTTTGATTGTTTGTACTTTGTATATGTAGTTATGAGATAAGCTGTTAAAATAAAATAAAGGTAAAAAATAAGAAATGTTGGAAATAGATGTAAACAATAAAATGATAAAAAGGTTAAAAGGGGGTGAAATTGAAATTTTTATGGATTGTAAGGGTAAATATGGAATAAAATAAATAACCTAAATTCTAGTTCAATTGAACAGATGAGTGCGCCTCCCTCTCAGTCTCTGTCATTTTGCGCCTCCCTCTCCCTCCGCTAAAGTATGACACAAGTTCACACTCCATTCCACGAGCAACAAATTTTTGATAGCACATATCAAATCTCCATAGCAATAGTGAGCATGTAAAGGTTTATTGATCAACCGAATAGTATGAAATGAGTAACACTTTATATATATATATATATATATCTTAAATTATGAAATTCAAAGTATAGAAATAATAAATTAAAGAGATAATAGAAGTTACAAATTAGAAAGTTATGGAATCAATTTTAAAAGAAACTCCATGTTCCGTAAATAGAAATTGTGATATGGCTATCTAATGCTTGAATGTGATTTATGTAACTATTGGTGCAAAATAAATAATTATAAATGTTGAAAATAAATAATATTTTTTGATGAGTTGAAAATAAATAATATGATAAAATATCTACCAAAAACATAAACGATAAAAGGGATGAAAGACAAAATGAGTGAAATTAGTATTTTCGATTGTTTGTACTTTGTATATGTTGTTATGAGATAAGCTGTTAAAATAAAATAAAGGTAAAAATAAGAAATGTTGGAAATAGATGTAAAAAATAAAATGATAAAAAGGTTAAAAGGGGGTGAAATTGAAATTTTTATGGATTGTAAGGGTAAATATGGAATAAAATAAATAACCTAAATTCTAGTTCAATTGAACAGATGAGTGCGCCTCCCTCTCAGTCTCTGTCAGTTTGCGCCTCCCTCTCCCTCCGCTAAAGTATGACACAAGTTCACACTCCATTCCACGAGCAACAAATTCTTGATAGCACATATCAAATCTCCATAGCAATAGTGAGCATGTAAAGGATTATTGATCAACCGAATAGTATGAAATGAGTAACACTTTATATATATATATATCACAAATTATGAAATTCAAAGTATAGAAATAATAAATTAAAGAGATAATAGAAGTTACAAATTATTTAAACTATTTTAATTACCATTTAGTCTTTTTGTATAATATTATATAAATTTTTAATTAAAAAATTAGGTACATTAAATTATATTAGCAACAATTTTGCTGCAATTGGAACAATGATTTTCTTTTTTTTGAAAAATAGGAAAAATTTGTTAAATCTTTTTCCATAAATTTTTTTTTGAAGAACTGTTTTAAAATAATTGATATTTTAAAATATCAATATAATATTTATTATTTCTTTCCATCAAAATACTCTTATTTATTGAATTTCTCTACACTTAACTATCTCACTAATTAGATTTAATAAAATTATTTTACTAAATGTTATTATTTTTACCATTAAAGTCCATCAATTAATCATTTATTTAAGAACAATATCATGTAAGCACGACTCAATGAATAACTGCAAAAACAATAGTATTAATCACAAATTATTTAAGAACAATATCACGGAAGCACACCTCAATTGATATATAATTGAAAGCCTAGCCTCCATTACACCTATTATCCTGTGTTTTGTGGCCAGAACATGATTTCATTGGGTCGACGGCGGTTTGTAGGACATTCGCTATAAAAGTTCTCGCAAGAAATAACATTACTATAGTATTAATCACAAACTTCTTTAGATTTAAAATGTATGAATTTCAATCATCAGACTACTTAATTAAAAAAATAATAACAAATAAAGTAAGAAAAAGAAAAAGGGATAAAAGATGTAAACGAGGTTGAAGTTGGTATTTTGCATTGTTTCTAATGATAGTTATAGGATAAAATCTTAAAAGAAATAAAAAACTTTTAAAGTTCTTTGAAAGCTGCTTTCGCCATTGTCCGCTAAGAAGCTCTCTTGAAAGCCCTGCTAGCTGCTGCTGCTGCTGCTGCCGCCTTCTCCCTTCTCAAGATCTGTTACTGCCTTCTCCCTTCTGTAAGTTTCAATCATTCCTTTTCTCTAAACCCATTTTTTGGATTTTAACAGATCTGTTACTGCTTCGAAACAACAACATGTCTACATGGTTGTGTTCCCCTTTTTCTTAAGTTTTCTGGATTTAAATTTTTATTCTTTTCTTGTGTGTTCGTTTTTGCTTTTTCTCATAGTTTTGCTTTTGTGTGTTCTTGATTTTAACAGCTAAGCATACACAACAAAGATTGTTCTTTTACTCTAACAACGTTTTTGGGTCATGATTTTCTTTGTCCAGTGGTTATTCTTGTGTGTATTTATCTTCTTTACAATAAACACTCATTTTCATTCTAATAATGGTAATGAAACTTTTTCAAATAATAAATTATGGTAATGCAACTAATTTATGTAGTTAAAACTCATTTTTCTAAGCATACTAATTTGTTAAAAGTTAAACCACAATATCCACTAACTTCACATTTCTTCCTCTAGTGTATGTTTTATAATAGTCTTGCTCTTATTATTCTTAGAACTGATTCTACATGCTGTAACTATTTTTGATTTGTTGCGTCCTCCCTTTACAATTCATCCTTGCTGTTGTATTTATTTTTTCTGTTTTTCACCTTTCGTAGCTCCTTTTACATTTCACTACTTGAGCGAGCAAGATGAGTTCGTCTTCTATCGACCCTGCTCTTGCAAACCCTGCTCATGCTATTCAGGTAACATCATCTTTATAGTAATTTCTATAAAAGCATGTATTCAAAGTTATAATACACAATTTTATTCTAGTTTTAAATGGCAATTCTCCCTATTGGTATACAACTCTGTACACCTAAGTAGAGTAAATGAGCTTCCATTAAAATATCCTCCTTTCATTGCCTCAGTGAACAAGAGAGGCTTAAACCTCTCTAAACTTGTTTGTTCTACTTTCACTATGGGGAGGTTTGGAGATGAAAAGAAATTGAGGACAGGGAAGTTTTTTTAGTCACTGAGAATTGAGTCACCACCACTAAGTCTTTTTTACTTATTGTAAGCAAGAATTTGTACATGCTTGCTTGCGTCCAAATTAATAGCTTTGCTTGCTTGATCTCTTCTTTACTTAATTGTAAGCAATAATTTGTCTCTGCTAGTAATGAGAAACAATGAATCATTAAGGTATATCGGTCTCTTCCTAGTATTGTGTCCCTACTATATCTAAAAGCATGTATACATGTTTAATTTGGACTCGAAGTAGGCATTCTATATTCTATCTCCTTTTTTCTTGAATTTGATGTATAGGCCTGAAAAAGGGTATAATTTCTTAATGCTTATCATGGTAATGGTTGTTTAATGTTATACTTAGTTTTGCATTTTATTTGTTGCACTAATATTTTAAAATTATTTATTGAACTGTAGGATTCTTTATCTGATTTTGAACTTATGAAACTAAGTGGGAAGTTAAAGCCTTGTACCTGGATTATAAAAGTGTGTCATCAACAAGGAGGCGAAGTGGCTGCAACATATCATACGGGATTCGCCCTAAAAGTTGACAAATATGCTTTGAAGAATTCCATCGAAGAGAATGATATAGTACTCATGACTTGTGCTCATGCTTTGAATAACAAATCAAGGCGTAGCATTAAAGTTCGAAGGCTTGAGGATGAAAATTTTAATTTGGAAGCTAAAGTACGATTCTTGAAAACCAATTGGGACATCGCTTTATTAGTTGTTAAAGGTGCTGCCAAAGGTGTCAACCATGACATTTTTGGTGAATTTGCTGATGATGGTTCTATAGTCAGCTGTGAGACATTGCTACAAGTAGGTCATTTAGGAGATTTGGTATGGTCTGTTTTTATTGGACGCGCGGCATATCCATGTGCCAAGAGTTTTATACCTTCTGGTTGTGATGAATCTGAACCTTTCGGTCGTGCTACTTGTGGTAGTTATGTTTCGAATAGCTTGAACACAACACCAATTTATCGTATTTTAGGGGACATGTGGAATGCCAATTATTTTGAGACACAAAAGGAAATAAAACACAAGTTTGAGAAGAGCCTCTGCGCTTTGATTCCTATTATTCAATGCGTCGGCTTCTCTTGTATCAAGGATGGTTGTTATGGCAGTTCTGGAGGGCCAGTCTTTAATACCCAAGGGAAAATCGTAGGGATGATAATCGGACAAAATAGTAACTGTCAAATCGCTATCCACGTAACTGTTCTTGAAGAATTTATTGAACATCATTTAACTACTGCTAATGAAGTTTACGAGAAAGAGAAAAAACCTGTAGTTGGTGGCCATGACTCTAAGGTTAGCTAATTCGTTCTTGTTTGTTGTAAATGTGATGTGATACAACATTCAAAAAAATGCTAATTATATCATTATGTTCTTTACAGGATGCTAAGCTAGGGAAAAGCATTTCTCAAATAAAAAAGGCAGGGAAAAGGAAGAGCCGATAGACAAAGATCCTCCTAAACAAGAGCTCCTCATGAATGATTATTCTTTCTCTATTATCTGTTTATAATTATCTATTTGACATTTGTGTTTTGATGTAAAATCTAATGACTTGTGAGTTGTATTTATTGAATTGAATTTTGGTCATAATGTGCTTAAGTGATTGGAAGCGATCCATTCCCCTCCATTAATCTTGCCCTCATTGTTTCAAGCATTTCATCCTGTCTGTCATTGCTAATCCCGATCTTTGAAAGAAGCAACGCTAGTGTTAGTGTGGATAAGCTTGTGGTTGAGGCTGTAATTACTAGGGCCTAGTTTTGCACAGGTACCATGACTAACGTAAACTATGATTAAGAAAAAGAATTGACCAGGGTCCAGTGTTAGTGTGGCTTAATGATCTTTGGATAGTTTAAGAAATATAGTTTACCCTTCTAGGTTTTTAACTATGATTAGGAAGGGAAGGGGATCCCAATAATCATTTAGGCTAATTGAACCAAAGGTTGACTTAATAGTTTACGTTTATATAATATAATTAAATTTCATTCTATTCTATTGTCTTGCAATGTTTTACCAATCATATTGCTTTACATTGTTTTTTTAACACTCCAGTTTCTAGAGGAAAAGGGCCTTATTAATACGTAGTTCGGCCAAGAGAAAAGTAAGTCTGATCAATAATTGTTCCACATGAAAATTGAACTCGGGTTCTCTTGAACGATTGGTGAAGTTTATTAACTACTTGAACTTAATCACATAGTTGCTTTACATTGTTATTTACTCCCTTTGTTTCATTTTAATTGTCTTTTTAACATTTTTTTCTGTGTCAAAATAATTGTCACTTTAGAATACCAATATAACATTTATTAATTTTTTTTCACTAAAATACCCTTATTTATTGAATTTCACTCCACTTAATTATTTCACTAACTACATTTAAAAGGTATTTTAATAAATGATACTACCTCCGTCCCTATATATACTATTTATTGCTAAAATCACGGGAATTAAAAAAGTTTATATTTGTATTAAAGTTGTTTGTAATCACTGTTGTTTTTACAGTTTTATCCTTTAAGAGAGAGAATTAGTTTATCTTTTCAACATGCTATTTATTGCTGATTGAAGAAACAAGTATATAATAAATATGAGTATGTAGGTAAAGAAATAATTAATGTAGTTGGAAATGACAAAGGGTCTTATAAAAAGAGACAAAAATTTCTCAAAAGGGTCTTATAATTAGGAACGGAGGTCGTACTAATTTTATCATTAAAATCAACCAAACAACTCTCTCCGCTCTAAACTGTATGTCATTCTAGCAATTTACATATATTCATAAATGCAACTAATGTTGTATAGAAAAGAGTAATTATGAATTATTTTACAAAAATATCCTTTATTATTGGTATGAAAACTTGTGAGATATTGGAACGAACTCTAGGGTAGCTTCTGGTTCGACAGGGAATAAGCATGAGGTCAAAGATTGTTCGCATGCTGCTGTCGAAGTAGTGCGTGTTGTAGTCGAAGTTGTTCTAACATGCATTAGTGGATATTGCTAGGTTTGTTAGCTTATCGAATTGGGCCTGTTTGTTATGTCCAATTGTTTAAGTTAGCTTGTACCCTAAGTTAGCTTGTAATGGGTAATTGTGAAAAAGCCCATTAGTTAGTATGTTAGGTTTATTATAAATAGCATACTAGTCTCTCATCTCTAACATGACGGCTAATCCTAATTAGGGTGAGAGGGTTATTTGTTATTCTTGTAACGCTTGTAATCTTGTTTTAAGAGAAAGTAAAGAATAGCAGTTATAACCAATCCTTGTTGTTCTTCTTGTTTTGCCATTCTTTTCCCTTACCCTTGTGTTTCTTAATCACCGGTGAAACAGTTTATACTTTGTTCTTGACATCGTTTTTCCACAACAAATTGGTGCGGTGAGCGTGGATAAGATGCCTTCAACAAAGTATGAGATTGAAAAGTTCACCGGAGTGAACGATTTTGGTCTGTGGCGCTTGAAGATGAAAGCCCTACTGGTTCAGCAGGGTTGTTTAGAAGCTTTGAAGGGAGTCGCAGCCATGGATGCTGCGTTAACGGAGAAGGAGAAGACGGCCATGATAGAGAAAGCCCACAGCGCAATCTTGCTGAGCCTTGGTGATAAGGTTCTACGACAGGTATCAAAGGAGACGACGGCAGCAGGGTTATGGGTGAAACTTGAAAGTTTGTACATGACCAAATCGCTGGTAAATCGACTCTACCTGAAGCAGGCTTTGTATTCATTCAAGATGAGTGAAGACAAAGTGTTGGCTGAGCAGTTGGATATGTTCAACAAGCTGATTCTTGATCTGGAAAATATTGATGTGAAGATCGATGATGAAGATCAAGCGCTGTTGCTGTTGTGCGCTTTGCCCAGAACACATGCTCACTTCAAAGAAACTCTCTTGTATGGAAGGGAGTCCCTGACCTTTGAAGAAGTTCAATCAGCCTTGTATTCGAAGGACTTGAACGAACGAAAGGAGCATAAACCTTCGACTGTTGGTGAAGGTTTGGCCGTCAAGGGAAAATTCTTGCGAAAGGATGGTAAGTTCGACAAGAAGAAAGGTAAAAGTCAGCAGAAGTCTTACAGTGGCGAGGCATCTGGTATTCGATGCTATCATTGTAAGAAGGAGGGTCACACAAGAAAGGTGTGCCCTGAACGCCTGAAGGATCATGGAGGTAAGGATAATGGCAACGTAGCCATTGCACAAGATGATTTCGACTCATCTGATGTTCTTGTGGTTTCAAGCAGCGACTCAACGAAGGAGTGGATTATGGATTCAGGTTGCACTTGGCACATGACTCCAAACAAAGACGTGTTCGAGGAACTATGTGAGCAAGATGGTGGATCTGTATTGCTGGGAAACAACAAAGCTTGCAAGATTGCTGGTGTTGGATCTGTGAGATTCAAGCTCCATGATGAGTCAATAAGGTTATTGACTGAAGTTAGGTATGTACCTGATTTGAAGAGGAATTTGATTTCTCTTGGTGAATTCGACAAGAAAGGATATGTTTTCCAAGGAGAGCAAAGTATCCTTAGAGTCATGAAGGGGTCGAAGGAAGTCTTGAGAGGCGTGAAGAAACAAGGCTTGTATGCCCTTGAGGCTGAAGTTGTAAGTGGTTCGACAAATGTTGCATCCACGAAACCTTTGTCGAAGACAGAAATTTGGCACATGAGATTGGGCCATGTCAGTGAAAGGGGTCTGGTCGAACTAGGGAAACAAAATCTGCTTGGTGGAGACAAAGTCGAAAAGCTGAAGTTTTGTGAACCCTGTGTACTTGGAAAATCTTGTAGAGTGAAGTTCAACAAAGGTAAACAAAGAACACATGGATCCCTTGATTACATCCATGCTGATCTTTGGGGGCCTGCAAGGTGTCCATCACATTCAGGAGCGAGGTACTTTCTATCCATAGTTGATGACTATTCCAGAAAGTTATGGGTATTCATCCAGAAGACTAAGGATGAAACTTTTGAGAACTTCAAAGGTTGGAAGACTCTGGTCGAAAATCAAACTGGCAGGAAGGTTAAGAGGTTGAGAACCGACAATGGCCTTGAATTTTGCAATGAGGCGTTCGACAGTTTTTGTGCTGCCTCTGGTATTGCAAGGCACAGAACTACTGCAGGTACTCCACAACAAAACGGTTTGGCTGAAAGGTTTAATCGAACTATTTTGGAAAGAGTTAGATGCATGTTGACTAGTGCTGGGTTAAAGAAGGTGTTTTGGGCTGAGGCTGTTTCGACAGCGACATATCTGATAAATAGATGTCCTTCGACTGCGTTAGATATGAAGACACCTGAAGAAGTTTGGTCGGGACATCCACCAGATCTCGACAAACTGAGAGTATTTGGCTGCGTAGCCTATGCTCACATTAGGCAAGACAAGGTCGAACCTAGAGCTCTAAAATGCATGTTCATGGGATACCCTGAAGGAGTCAAAGCTTATAGGCTATGGTGCCTAGAGCCAGGTCACAGGAGGTGTATCACCAGTCGAGATGTAGTTTTCAATGAAGCTGAAATGGCTTTCAAGAAAACTGATGATGTTGATCGAAGTGCAGAAATTTCTGACGAAGAGCTGGAACAGGGAGAGATTCCTGTTGAGGTGGAGCATGTTGATGCTGAATTGCGTATCCCAGATGAAGTCGAAGAAGAAGTAGATACTGAGGAAGTTGAGGAAACTGTTGATGACTACTTGTTGGCAAGAGATAGGCAGAGAAGAGTCATCAAGCCACCTCAGAGACTTGGATATGCAGATCTTATAGCTTATGCCTTAATCTCTGCAAGTGAGGTTCTAGACGAAGAACCTAGAGACTATAAGGAAGTTCTGAGGAGTCGAAATAAGACTGAATGGCTGAAGGCCATGGATGATGAGATGAAATCTCTTCATGATAATAACACTTGGGAACTGATCGAGAAACCTGTTGGAGCAAGGTTAGTCAGCTGTAAATGGATTTTCAAAGTTAAGGAAGGAATTGAAGGAGTGGCGTCGAAAAGATACAAGACAAGGTTGGTCGCTAGGGGTTTCACTCAGAAAGAAGGTGTCGATTTCAATGATGTGTTTTCTCCTGTTGTGAAGCACAGATCCATTCGAATGTTGCTTGCCATGGTGGCACAGTTCGACCTTGAACTGGAACAAATGGATGTAAAGACTGCGTTCTTGTATGGTGATCTAGATGAAACAATCCTGATGAGGCAACCTGAAGGGTATGTCGAAAAGGGGAAGGAAGATTATGTGTGCAAACTACAGAGATCTTTATATGGACTGAAACAATCTCCTCGACAGTGGAATAGGAGGTTCGACAAGTTCATGGAACGGATAAGTTTCATTAGAAGTCAGTTCGACCACTGTGTTTACTTCAGATTTCGACCTGGTAATTCATTTGTTATTTTGTTGCTCTATGTGGATGATATTCTCATAGCAAGCAACAATGTCGAAGATGTAATAAGGGTGAAGGCTGAACTCAATAAGGAATTCGACATGAAGGATCTGGGAGCTGCATCCAGGATTCTTGGGATTGACATTCGAAGAGATAGAAAGCAGTCGAAATTATGCTTATCTCAAGAGGCATACCTACGGAAGATTCTCTACAAGTTTGGTATGTCGAATTCAAAGCCTGTTGTGACTCCGACAAACCCTCAATTCAAGCTGAGTATAGATCAGTGTCCCAGTACTGATGACGAAAGAGCTTATATGAATAGCATTCCATATGCTAATATAGTAGGTTCTTTGATGTATGCTATGGTTTGTACTAGACCTGACATAGCATATGCAGTAAGTCTCGTAAGCAGGTACATGTCGAATCCTAGAAAGGCTCACTGGCAAGCATTGAAGTGGATACTAAGGTACATAAATGGGTCTCTGAACAGAGTCCTGATTTATGGTGGAGCCTTGGGTGAAGATAGTAAAGCAGTAATCGAAGGATATGTCGACTCTGATTATGCAGGTTGTATGGATTCCAGAAAATCTATTTCTGGATATGTTTTCACTATGTTTGGCACGACAATTAGTTGGAAAGCAACACTTCAGAAGGTTGTAGCATTGTCAACTACTGAAGCAGAGTATATTGCCCTCACTGAAGCTGTGAAAGAAGCATTGTGGCTTGAAGGTTTTGCTAAGGAGCTGAAACTTCAAGGTCGAATTATCACTGTTAAATGTGATAGTCAAAGTGCAATACATCTGTCGAAGAATTCAGCCTATCATGAGCGAACGAAGCACATTGATGTGAGGCTGCATTTCGTCAGAGGAGTGATCGAGCGTGGAGAAGTCCAAGTGCTAAAGGTTTCGACAGATCACAATGCTGCTGATATGATCACCAAGACATTGCCAAGTTGCAAGTTTTTCCACTGTATGCAGTTGGTAAAGCTGCAAGAAGAAAGCTAGCTGGTTCTTTGATATTAGAGTTTGTTCCAAGGTGGAGATTTGTGAGATATTGGAACGAACTCTAGGGTAGCTTCTGGTTCGACAGGGAATAAGCATGAGGTCGAAGATTGTTCGCATGCTGCTGTCGAAGTAGTGCGTGTTGTAGTCGAAGTTGTTCTAACATGCATTAGTGGATATTGCTAGGTTTGTTAGCATATCGAATTGGGCCTGTTTGTTATGTCCAATTGTTTAAGTTAGCTTGTACCCTAAGTTAACTTGTAATGGGTAATTGTGAAAAAGCCCATTAGTTAGTATGTTAGGTTTATTATAAATAGCATACTAGTCTCTCATCTCTAACATGACGGCTAATCCTAATTAGGGTGAGAGGGTTATTTGTTATTCTTGTAACGCTTGTAATCTTGTTTTAAGAGAAAGTAAAGAATAGCAGTTATAACCAATCCTTGTGGTTCTTCTTGTTTTTCCATTCTTTTCCCTTACCCTTGTGTTTCTTAATCACCGGTGAAACAGTTTATACTTTGTTCTTGACATCGTTTTTCCACAACAAAACTTAATATGCCGTATAAAGTAATATTTTATTATAATAATTTATGTAACACCCATACTAATTTTATCTAGAATATTAGCATGTGTATTAGACTGATACTTGATACATTAAATTTTTCAATAATAACAATAAAAAAAAGAAAATACAACTGAATGAGTACAATTTTCTCGTTATACCACTGTTCAAGTACCACTATAAATACTTATACAAAGACTGATAAACTCCTGAGCTGGTACTTGACGAGCAACTGCACTCCATCCAGCGTCTTCCTGAAGAACATCATCACGAACATCCTGCTAACCTGTAAACCTGCACCAGAAGGATTGAGATAAGACATAATGTCTCAGTGAGCTCCACCGAACCTACTGTTGGCAACCACGGGGAACCTAGGGTCGTCGTGCCTACTTTTGGCAATCTTGGGGATACCTATGATCGCCAAGCTTTAACCTACCCATAAAGGGTTACCTGTCTGTTCCTGCTAAACTGTGTAGTCATAAAACTAGACTACATCCTGCTAAACTAGTGATCAAGGGGAAACCTAGGATCACTGCCTGAGCATGATAACTGAATAGTCATGAAATCTAGACTATAACCTGATATCTTTGTGATCGAGGGGACTCCTAAGATCACCACCTGATACCTGCCTGATAGGTAATTCTGCCTAATAACATAATCTCATACCTAGTGATCCGGGGACATCCTATGATCACTTTCTGGTAACTGTTATCTGAACAGTACTTGTCATAAACTTATGTAATAAATACATATACATATTACTTTAACATAAAGTTAGAAAGTTAGCGTTGAACAAACATTATTATCTGAGTTCATTTTACGGAATGCCCCCGAGTGGAGTAACCCCGAAACACATTCCCCTGATAACCGGTGAAAATTCCTATCTGAGGCTAATCACCGGACTCCTCTTATCGTTGTGTGGACAACTCTCTCGAAGAAGTCCCATCCGGCCTGATCCGGAGTCTGCTGAACACAACTTAACTTGCATGTAGACAACCCTCTCGGAGAAGTCTCATCCGGCCTGATCCGGAGTCTGCTGAACATGCTTAAACTTTAACATACGTGTGGATAGCCCTTTCTGAGAAATCCCATCCGGCATAATCCGGAGTCTGATGAACACGTTAACATAATCTTATAATATAATCTTAACTTGACATATGTATATCTGATACATCATCTGAACCTATGCATATCTGATGCATTCATCACGTAACTAATCATGTGATACTTAACCTATAGTATAAGGTTCTAAGCTTATCATTCTCATAAGCCACTTACTTGATCGTTTGAAATCCAACTCTTAAGCTTATCTGAAGCTTTGAATGTTGGAACATTCCTAGTACTTTGTACACTTAATTGTGCACACTTAAAACTTGCTTTCCTATCAAAGGACTTAGACATATCGTTATCATATGTCGTACTTAGGGATTTACTATCCCACTTACTTAAATGTTGGGAACTAGGCCCCTTAGCTTACTTGAAGCCTATTGGTAATCTCTACCCATTGTCGTAATTGACGTCGATTCTTGATGGAATTAATCCTCAATGTTATTGAAATATCGATCCCCACTCTCATGTTAATATAAGATAATTCTATGATCTTTTCTTCCATTTCTAAATGTACAAAGACGTTCTGGCGCTGTGGGGGTGGTTTTCTGGCCTTAAAACACATTTCAAAAATGGAGTGGCTCCCTGGATTTTTCGTGGCACAATGGGCCATCCTCGTGGCACGATGGTGCCCAGATATTCATGATCATGGCACGATGGGTGCCATCGTGGCACGACAAAGCCAGTACAGCCAGGTCTTGAAGCATTTCCAAAAAGTTCCAACACGAATTTAACAAATTCTCACACCCAACAAGTCCATATACATCAATTGATAGAGTTTTTAACATAGAAGATCATAGCATATCAAATATTAACAAAGGGAAGCTAACAATCAAGAAATCAAACCTAAATCATTCAAGTTTACTTTCCTCATAAATCTCAAAATAACTACCCAAAAGGGGTATAAATCTAAGGGAGCTCACCTTGTTCTCTTGATTAATGCTTTGCCAAGCTTCCTAATCCAAGCCCTAGCTTGATTCCTCTTATATTCTTAATTCCTTGCCAAAACCCTAGCTTGAAATCTTCCTTTCCTTTATTGATAAGTATACATAATACTAAACATAACCTGATACATGTGACATGTTGACATAACGTGGGTACAACGTGGATTAAACTCATATGCCACTGCATTGTCGTTTCTGATCAATTCTTCTATTTCAAAAATATCATCTTGCAAGTGCAACCTTTACTAATGTTGCCTTATGCTTAATCCTTTTGACTAAACTTACTCTTCAAGTCCACTTGAAGTTACTGAGCTAAAATAGCTAAATTACCGTATTAGCGGTGACTTCCCTTGCTCTAGACTTATTGTGCTAGAAACACATCCTTCTTATTTCTTACCACATAATCTTAAACCGCTTCGATTTCCATTCCTTATGAGTTTCGAAGTTCATAGTATTCCTCAGCTTAACTTTTAAAATTTCCTATTAGAACTTATGATAAGTTCGAGACGTCACTGCTTACTGCTATTCTGCGTTGTAAGAACTGGACACTTAATACCTTCCTGTGGTTCATCTGACAAGGACTCCTCAAGCATCCTTGTTCTCTAAGCTTCAGCTTAGAATTGTTCGTTAACTCATCCTTGGATTACTTCTCCGCTGCGCAACTCTGATTTAAAACAATTCACCTTGGGATAGAAGTAATACACTACTATTACCAAATCAAATCTCTTTGACCAATCTTTTTACTTAATGACTCGTAGCTATCATAGTAGAACCATCTTACGTTTGTTGATTCTCTTGTGGCTTAAACCACCTGCTTAACTTACTGATTGGTCATCTCCTGACTTTGTGTTTTCCTTTCGAACATAAACAATATATTTGTTTTCGCGAAATTACGCCAAAACCTGTAAGCAGTTTTAACAACAGTTACGAGCTAAACAGTGATTCTGTCAAAACAGCTTATACACTGATTCTCGCTCATTCTCCATATTCCGAATTCTGTAACCATCTCATGGTCAGCTCAACTATATAATCATTTAAACATACAGAAACCCTACTAAAAGCATACCTGAAGCAACTTAAGTTCACACATTGTTCACTTGTGGCAACTTCCAAAACAACTTATGGTTTCTGGAGATTCACATCTTTCGTATACTGAACTCACTGGTGGTTCTTGTCTCGTTTCTATTCTTATTCGTAAGGATGTCATACTCATAGTCTTTTCCGAGACAACTTAGGTCCCCATAACTTTACCATATCTCTTAGGTTACTCCTCGAGTTTCTCCGGAAACACTCCGCCTGAAAAAGATGCAAACTCTTACCGGCTCTCCTGTAAGCCCAAACATTGGTTACGTCTCTTCGAGTACCTAATTAATTGATCTTAAAATTCAACACTTATCACTTCCTATTGGATCCCTCCAGTAACTTGTTACTGTATCCACAATTCAAATTTAATCTTATTATCTGAATAATTCTTCATAGGTCTTCTCGACCGTTGCCTTCTTCATATGGTTTCGAACAATCCAAGGTCTGAATACTCTACCACCTTTGAAAGCATACCAACATAAGGTGATCTCTGACGGCTTTCCAGAATACTTGTGTAAGGAACCCATCAAATGAAAATATGGAACTCCTTAACATTAACCACAATCTTAACCTTTCGTATTAAAGTCGATCTTCCATATAATGAAGTATCAACATAATTTCTCGGCTAAAATTCCGATTATCTTTCAAAACTGATCTACTATAATCATGTGTTATCTTAAACTTGTTTTCTTCATCCAATCAAGGAATTGCGACTTTGTTCATCCATCAATTCATTAAAATCCAACAACTTATTATTCGATATCCTTTTCGCGATTCTGCGGAAAATTTACATCTCATCTTTTTCCCTTGTCGCTAAGCTTGCATTTCTCATAAAGAAACATCTCGACGACTCATAATTAAGGAAGACAATCCGATTCACTTTTCCTTGCATAAAATTCTCGTTGGCTTAGCTCATTTTCCAATCCTTTTACCAAATAGGACATCTGAAACACGTTTCGATACGCAACAGGTCTTATCATTACCACTTATTCTTCCATCTTTTCTTCTTAGGTTGAATACCGTCTTCTCTTCTTAATTCACAATTCTGACACTTAAAGTTTAGGATATGCGGCTAATCTGATGGGGTTAAACTTACTTGTGCTTCACACTCAATGACCACATTCGAGGGGTAAACTTAACCTGTCAAAATAATTTGTATAATCTGTGATTGATTCTCTTAACTGTTTGAATGTTAAAAACTCGTCCGGTTCGAGTGTGCGAGTCCGTTAATTCTTACACACTCTTTCCTTGCTGGGAGTCTAGAGGTTCCAACTCATTCCTTAGAGTATTCCGTAATTCCTTACTTTTAAAACATCTCTTACGTTCCTGAAACTTTGCCATTAACAGGCTTAATTATTTTACGGTTTGATGGCCACCTTTTGTCATTGAATACTTCTTCGTCAAATACCGTCTTATAAATCTGACATCTTAACTTCGCTCGCCTAACGCTTCATTCCTCCACGGTCACATTCAGCTCTCAGACATTTGTCCTAACTGTCATATACTAGACTGAGTTGATCAGGCTCAACTAGATGTGACATTTAGAACAATATCCGGAACCCAATGGTCCCACTACATTGATTGAATCTTTAATGACCAATGGCACAGTCGGAATCGACCTGCTCTGATACCAATTGTAACACCCATACTAATTTTATCTAGAATATTAGCATGTGTATTAGACTGATACTGGATACATTAAATTTTTCAATAATAACAATAAAAAAAAGAAAACACAACTGAATGAGTACAATTTTCTCGTTATACCACTGTTCAAGTACCACTATATTACTTATACAAAGACTGATAAACACCTGAGCTAGTACTTGACGAGCAACTGCACTCCATCCAGCGTCTTCCTGAAGAACATCATCACGAACATCCTGCTAACCTGTAAACCTGCACCAGAAGGATTGGGATGAGACATAATGTCTCAGTGAGCTCCACCCAACCTACTGTTGGCAACCACGGGGAACCTAGGGTCGCCGTGCCTACTTTTGGCAATCTTGGGGATACCTATGATCGCCAAGCTTTAACCTTACCCATAAAGGGTTACCTGCCTGTTCCTGCTAAACTGTGTAGTCATAAAACTAGACTACATCCTGCTAAACTAGTTATCAAGGGGAAACCTAGGATCACTGCCTGAGCCTGATAACTGAATAGTCATGAAATCTAGACTATAACCTGATAACTTGGTGATCGAGGGGACTCCTAAGATCACCACCTGATACCTGCCTGATAGGTAATTCTGCCTAATAACATAATCTCATACCTAGTGATCTGGGGACATCCTATGATCACTTTTTGGTAACTGTTATCTGAACAGTACTTGTCATAAACTTATGTAATAAATACATATACATATTGCTTTAACATAAAGTTAGAAAGTTAGCGTTGAACAAACATTATTATCTGAGTTCATTTTACGGAATGCCCCCGAGTGGAGTAACCCCGGAGCACATTCCCCTGATAACCGGTGAAAATTCCTATCTGAGGCTAATCACCAGACTCCTCTTATCGTTGTGTGGACAACTCTCTCGAAGAAGTCCCATCCGGCCTGATCCGGAGTCTGTTGAACACAACTTAACTTGCATGTAGACAACCCTCTCGGAGAAGTCTCATCCGACCTGATCCGGAGTCTGCTGAACATGCTTAAACTTTAACATACGTGTGGATAGCCCTTTCGGAGAAATCCCATATAATCCGGAGTCTGATGAACACGTTAACATAATCATATAATATAATCTTAACTTGACATATGTATATCTGATCCATCATCTGAACTTATGCATATCTGATGCATTCATCACGTAACTAATCATGTGATACTTAACCTATAGTATAAGCTTCTAATCTTATCGTTCCCATAAGCCACTTACTTGATCGTTGGAAATCCAACTCTTAAGCTTATATGAAGCTTTGAATACTGTAACATTCCTAGTACTTTGTACACTTAATTGTGCACACTTAAAACTTGCTTTCCTATCAAAGGACTTAGACATATCGTTATCATATGTCGTACTTAGGGATTTACTATCCCACTTACTTAAATGTTGGGAACTAGGCCCCTTAGCTTATTTGAATCCTATTGGTAATCTCTACCCATTGTCGTAATTGACGTCGATTCTTGATGGAATTAATCCTCAATGTTATTGAAATATCGATCCCCACTCTCATGTTAATATAAGATAATTCTATGATCTTTTCTTCCATTTCTAAATGTACAAAGACGTTCTGGCGCTGTGGGGGTGGTTTTCTGGCCTTAAAACACATTTCAAAAATGGAATGGCTCCCTGGATTTTTCGTGGCACGATGGGCCATCCTCGTGGCACGATAGTGCCAAGATATTCATGATCATGGCACGATGGGTGCCATCGTGGCACGACAAAGCCAGTACAGCCAGGTCCTGAAGCATTTCCAAAAAGTTCCAACACGAATTTAACAAATTCTCACACCCAGCAAGTCCATATACATCAATTGATAAAGTTTTTAACATAGAAGATCATATCATATCAAATATTAACAAAGGGTAGCTAACAATCAAGAAATCAAACCTAAATCATTTAAGTTTACTTTCCTTGAAATTTTGGCAGTTAACTGGTTCTGAACCAGTAAAAACAGAGTATGAAAAATAAAGTTCAGAAGCAGAAAAATAAAGTGCAGAAAGTAAAGGAACACAAGGATTTGTTAACCCAGTTCAGTGCAAACTTCACCTACTCTGGGGGATACCAATTCAGGAAGGAAATCTACTAAGTAGAATTAATTCTAAGACTCAACAGCCCCTGTTCTTCGTCTTATCACTTAATCTCTACCCTTCTAGACTTCTACCCAGGAAACCACCTAGGTATAAGAACCCCCTCTTACTTCCTAACCAAGTAACCACAGCCCAGTGATTGTAAACTTAACAAAAACAAACAGATTGAAGACACTCTTCAACAGAACAAAAACATCACTTGTGCTTAAAAGCTCTAAGTGATTTACAACTCAAAACACCTAAACCAACTCAGATAAGTGGTGTACAAACAAATCCTAAGCTTACACAGACACAAAAACTCTAAAACAAATTTCTGGTTTTTGACACGTGAAATTTCCAATAGCAAAGTCCTCTTTAAATAGTCTTCAGCTGCAACATAAATCTGAACCAAATATTCTTCAATTGATATGATTCTGAAATATTATAGAAGATCAAAGAAGGAAACATATTTCTGAATTATATTTTCCAAAGATCCTTTGAAAATATATTCAACAATAAACACGAAGCCAATCTTCAAAAAAGATCTTCTCTTAAAAATATCAGTCTTCTGGAAACTTCAGCCATGATAAATCTTCAACAAATCTTCAAAAGATACGCAAGGAATTAATCACAAAGTATGCAGAAATCCAGCTTCTGAAAACAGCTTCTGAAGTTCAGCTTCTGAAGGTCAACGCTGGTCAACGTCTGAAGTTCAGCTTCTGAAGGTCAACACTGGTCAACGTCTGAAGTTCAGCTTCTGATGAACAGTGCTTCTGAAGTACTGTTTCTGAAGTTCCAGTTTCTGAAGTACTGTTTCTGAAGTTCCAGCTTCTGAACCTCCTCAAATCCAATTTCTTGCTTCTGAAGACTCAAATAACTTCTGGAGACACTTTGCTTGAACAAATTGATTTTACCAAACATTTAGCCAACCTTTAAATAACCAACAATCTCCCCCTTTGGCAAATTTTTGGCTAAAATCAAATTCTTCATAAAACCAAGTTCTTCACTCAACACAATATACTCAGCTATGAAGAACTCCACACAAAATAACCATAGCACCAGAGTAAGCAGCAGCGGATAAATGCTATGTTAAACATAAACAATCAGCTTCAGTTCAACTCACAATCATACATAATCATACAGACTCCCCCTGAACAGCTCAGAACACACAAACTCAGGAACACTCCCCCTGAACAGCTGAACACACAAACTCAGGACCACTCCCCCTGAACCACAACATTCAGGAACTCCCCCTGAACAGCTCAGCTTCTGACAGGACACACATACTCACGAACACTCCCCCTGAAACACACAGTTCCTGACAGAGACACACAGAATTACTCCCCCTGAACCAGAGTCAGCAGAGAACAGAACATAGGCAGAAAATCTCCCCCTGAAGCAAACAGATCAGCAGTAGCTTCTGACCACACAGAGCACACATATTTCTCCCCCTTTTTAGCCAAAACAATTTTGACAAAACACCAGCAAACACCAGGAGCAAGAAACACACCACAGAACAGCACACAAAGAATCAGCAACAAAACTAACAGCACAACACTCAGCACAACACCAGCATCAGGATTAGAACCACACAACATCCACACACAAAACTGCAGAGAATAGTCACAAACTTGACAGTCTTCAGACTCAGCATCAGAAGTTTCTTAGTCTTCATTAGACACAACACCAGATGCTGCTCAGTTGATGTGTGCCTCAGGCACATTCAGAACCTTCTTCCTAGCAATCTTCTTCTGAAGTTTAGCAATCCTCTTCTGCACAGAGAGTCTGATGTTAGCATCATCCTCAGATTTACTAGGATTCACTCTCTTTGCTACGTTTTGTTCAAGCCTATTACCAATGAGTTTTACATCAGAACCTATGTCAGAACTAACTTCTTGAACTTCTAGGTCAGACACAGTATCCTGGGAATTCTTATCAGTCTCCTTCTCTTGCAAATTGTCAGAAGGTGACACAACAACAAACTTACAGGCAGACTTTCCAGGAGTCTTTTCTTGACTGGTTTTCACAGGGTCATCAGAACCATCATTAGAACCCACATCAGAGCCTACCACAGAACCACCATCAGACTTGGATGAGGTAGACTCAGGGTGATCAACAACAACCTTAAGTTTGGGTCTCCACTCCTTCTTCACCTTGCTTTTGTTCACAGCTGGTACCATTTTTCTGTGTTGAAAATGCTTGGGATATCCATGCAGCTTGTAACAAAAAGGTTTAATGTGTCCCTTTTTACCACAATGATGACATACCCAAGGATGAGATGCCTTCTTGTCTTTGGACTCATGAGGTTTGTTCTTAGGTTTCCTCATCAGTGGAACATGAGTAGCAGCAGGTATGAACCTCTTAGAAGGTTTTTGTTGTTCGATGCTCAGATTCTGATCTTTAAACCCAATTCCATTTGGTTTTCCCTGATTCTGATTCTCCAAAATTTCTTCCAGCACATCAGTAGCAGAATTCATCATTCTGACTTGCTTCTTCATCTGATCAAGTTGAGAATTCAGTTGAATTACCTCATTACTGAGAACATAAATCTGTGCTAGATGATCACTTCTTTCAGCATATAATTGACTGATAGTCTTTTTCTGATTTACCAGCTGCTTGCACACTTCTTCAAATTTAACATACCATTTCTTGGAAAAAACAGCAGGATCTTTACAAGACAATTCTCCACGTGACTTCTTAACATCAGTACTGGTAACAAGGCCAATGCTTTTTACTTTCTTTTCCATTCTGCCAGAAAATATCTCCCTGGAGCTCACCCAAAAACAAGCAGGGTGCCTGCTCTGATGCCAATTGAAATTCTGGCGGTTAATTGGTTCTGAACCAGTAAAAAGAGTATGAAAAATAAAGTTCAGAAGCAGAAAAATAAAGGGCAGAAAGTAAAGGAACACAATGATTTGTTAACCCAGTTCGGTGCAAACTTCACCTACTCTGGGGGATACCAATCCAGGAAGGAAATCTACTAAGTAGAATTAATTCTAAGACTCAATAGCCCCTGTTCTTCGTCTTATCACTTAATCTCTACCCTTCTAGACTTCTACCCAGGAAACCACCTAGGTATAAGAACCCCCTCTTACTTCCTAACCAAGCAACCACAACCCAGTGATTGTAAACTTAACAAAAACAAACAGATTGAAGACACTCTTCAACAGAACAAAAAAAATCACTTGTGCTAAAAAGCTTTAAGTGATTTACAACTCAAAACACCTAAACCAACTCAGATGAGTGGTGTACAAACAAAGCCTAAGCTTACACAGACACAAAAACTCTAAAACAAATTTCAGGTTTTTGACACATGAAATTTCCGATAGCAAAGTCCTCTTTAAATAGTCTTCAGCTGCAACATAAATCTGAACCAAATATTCTTCAATTGATATGATTCTGAAATATTATAGAAGCTCAAAGAAAGAAACATATTTCTGAATTATATTTTCCAAATATCCTTTGAGAATATATTCAACAAGAAACACGAAGGCAATCTTCAAAAAAGATCTTCTCATAAAAATATCAGTCTTCTAGAAACTTCAGCCATGATAAATCTTCAACAAATCTTCAAAAGATACGCAAGGAATTAATCACAAAGTATGCAGAAATCCAGCTTCTGAAAACAACTTCTGAAGGTCAACGTTGGTCAACGTCTGAAGTTCAGCTTCTGAAGGTTAACACTGGTCAACGTCTGAAGTTCAGCTTCTGATGAACAGTGCTTCTGAAGTTCAACTTCTGAAGTTCCAGCTTCTGAAGTACTGTTTCTGAAGTTCCAGTTTCTGAAGTACTGTTTCTGAAGTTCCAGCTTCTGAACCTCCTCAAATCCAATTTCTTGCTTCTGAAGACTCAAATAACTTCTGGAGACACTTTGCTTGAACAAATTGATTTTACCAAACATTTAGCCAACCTTTAAATAACCAACAATCTCCCCCTTTGGCAAATTTTTGGCTCAAATCAAATTCTTCATAAAACCAAGTTCTTCACTCAACACAATATACTCAGCTATGAAGAACTCCACACAAAATAACCATAGCACCAGAGTAAGCAGCAACGGATAAATGCTATGTTAAACATAAACAATCAGCTTCAGTTCAACTCACAGTCATACATAATCATACAGACTCCCCCTGAACAGCTCAGAACACACAAACTCAGGAACACTCCCCCTGAACAGATGAACAGACACTCTCAGGACCACTCCCCCTGAACCACAACACTCAGGAACTCCCCCTGAACAGCTCAGCTTCTGACAGGACACACATACTCAGGAACACTCCCCCTGAAACACACAGTTCCTGACAGAGACACACAGAAACACTCCCCCTGAACCAGAGTTAGCAAAGAACAGAACACAGGCAGAAAATCTCCCCCTGAAGCAAACAAATCAGCAACAGCTTCTGAACACACAGAGCACACATATTTCTCCCCCTTTTTAGCCAAAACAATTTTGACAAAACACCAGCAAACACCAGGAGCAAGAAACACACCACAGAACAACACACAAAGAATCAGCAACAAAACTAACAGCACAGCACCAGCATCAGGATTAGAACCACACATCATCCACACACAAAACTGCAGAGAACAGTCACAAACTTGACAGTCTTCAGACTCAGCATCAGAAGTTGCTTAGTCTTCATTAGACACAACACCAGATGCTGCTCAGTTGATGTGTGCCTCAGGCACATTCAGAACCTTCTTCCTAGCAATCTTCTTCTGATGTTTAGCAATCCTCTTCTGCACAGAGAGTCTGATGTTAGCATCATCCTCAGATTCACTAGGATCCAGTCTCTTTGCTACACTTTGTTCAAGCCTATTTCCAATGAGTTCTACATCAAAACCTATGTCAGAACTAACTTCTTGAACTTCTAGGTCAGACACAGTATCCTGGGAATTTTTATCAGTCTTTTTCTCTTGCAAATTGCCAGAAGGTGACACAACAACAAACTTACAGGCAGACTTTCCAGGAGTCTTTTCTTGACTGGTTTTCAGAGGGTCATCAGAACCATCATTAGAACCCACATCAGAGCCTACCACAGAACCACCATCAGACTTGGATGAGGTAGACTCAGGGTGATCAACAACAACCTTAAGTTTGGGTCTCCACTCCTTCTTCACCTTGCTTTTGTTCACAGCTGGTACCACTTTTCTGTGTTGAAAATGTTTGGGATATCCATGCAGCTTGTAACAAAAAGGTTTAATGTGTCCCTTTTTACCACAATGATGACATACCCAAGGATGAGATGCCTTCTTGTCTTTGGACTCATGAAGTTTGTTCTTAGCATTCCTCATCAGTGGAACATGAGTAGCAGCAGGTATGAACCTCTTAGCAGGTTTTTGTTGTTTGATGCTCAGATTCTGATCTTTAAACCCAATTCCATTTGGTTTTCCCTAATACTGATTCTCCAAAATTTCTTCCAGCACATCAGTAGCAGAATTTATCATTCTGACTTGCTTCTTCATCTGATCAAGTTGAGAATTCAGTTGAATTACCTCATTACTGAGAACATAAATCTGTGCTAGATGATCACTTCTTTCAGCATATAATTGACTGATAGTCTTTTTCTGATTTACCAGATGCTTGCACACTTCTTCAAATTTAACATGCCACTTCTTGCAAAAAACAGCAGGATCTTTACAAGACAATTCTCCACGTGACTTCTTAACATCAGTACTGGTAACATGGCCAATGCTTTTTACTTTCTTTTATATTATGCCTGAAAATATCTCCCTGGAGCTCACCCAAAAACAAGCAGGGTGCCTTCTCTGATGCCAATTGAAATTCTGGCAGTTAACTGGTTCTGAACCAGTAAAAACAGAGTATGAAAAATAAAGTTCAGAAGCAGAAAAATAAAGTGCAGAAAGTAAAGGAACACAAGGATTTGTTAACCCAGTTGGGTGCAAACTTCACCTACTCTGGGGGATACCAATCCAGGAAGGAAATCTACTAAGTAGAATTAATTCTAAGACTCAACAGCCCCTGTTCTTCGTCTTATCACTTAATCTCTACCCTTCTAGACTTCTACCCAGGAAACCACCTAGGTATAAGAACCCCCTCTTACTTCCTAACCAAGCAACCACAGCCCAGTGATTGTAAACTTAACAAAAACAAACAGATTGAAGACACTCTTCAACAGAACAAAAACATCACTTGTGCTTAAAATCTTTAAGTGATTTACAACTCAAAACACCTAAACCAACTCAGATGAGTGGTGTACAAACAAAGCCTAAGCTTACACAGACACAAAAAATCTAAAACAAATTTCTGGTTTTTGACACGTGAAATTTCCAATAGCAAAGTCCTCTTTAAATAGTCTTCAGCTGCAACATAAATCTGAACCAAATATTCTTCAATTGATATGATTCTGAAATATTATAGAAGCTCAAAGAAGGAAAGATATTCTTGAATTATATTTTCCAAAGATCCTTTGAAAATATATTCAACAATAAACACGAAGCCAATCTTCAATAAAGATCTTCTCATAAAAATATCAGTCTTCTGGAAACTTCAGCCATGAAAAATCTTCAACAATCTTCAAAAGATACGCAAGGAATTAATCACAAAGTATGCAGAAATCCAGCTTCTTAAAACAGCTCCTGAAGTTCAGCTTCTGAAGGTCAACGATAGTCAACGTCTAAAGTTCAGCTTCTGAAGGTCAACGCTGGTCAACGTCTGAAGTTCAGTTTCTAATGAACAGTGCTTCTGAAGTTCAGCTTCTGAAGTTCCAGCTTTTGAAGTACTGTTTCTGAAGTTCCAGTTTCTGAAGTGCTGTTTCTGAAGTTCTAGCTTTTGAACCTCCTCAAATCCAATTTCTTGCTTCTGAAGACTCAAATAACTTCTGGAGACACTTTGCTTGAACAATTTGATTTTACCAAACATTTAGCCAACCTTTAAATAACCAACAATCTCCCCCTTTGGCAAATTTTTGGCAAAAATCAAATTCTTTATAAAACCAAGTTCTTCACTCAACACAATATACTTAGCTATGAAGAACTCCACACAAAATAACCATAGCACCAGAGTAAGCAGCAACGGATAAATGCTATGTTAAACATAAACAATCAGCTTCAGTTCAACTCACAGTCATACATAATCATACAGACTCCCCCTGAACAGCTCAGAACACACAAACTCAGGAACACTCCCCCTAAACAGCTGAACACACAAACTCAGGACCACTCCCCCTGAACCACAACTCTCAGGAACTCCCCCTGAACAGCTCAGCTTCTGACAGGACACACATACTCAGGAACACTCCCCCTGAAACACACAGTTCCTGACAGAGACACACATAAATACTCCCCCTGAACCAGAGTCAGCAGAGAACAGAACACAGGCAGAAAATCTCCCCCTGAAGCAAATAGATCAGCAGTAGCTTCTGGCCACACAGAGCACACATATTTCTCCCCCTTTTTAGCCAAAACAATTTTGACAAAACACCAGGAGCAAGAAACACACCACATAACAGCACACAAAGAATCAACAACAAAACTAACAGCACAACACTCAACACAACACCATCATCAGGATTAGAACCACACAGCATCCACACACAAAACTGCAGAGAACAGTCACAAACTTGACAGTCTTCAGACTCAGCATCAGAAGTTGCTTAGTCTTCATTAGACACAACACCAGATGCTGCTCAGTTGATGTGTGCCTCAGGCACATTCAAAACCTTCTTCCTAGTAATCTTCTTCTGAAGTTTAGCAATCCTCTTCTGCACAGAGAGCCTCCTCAGATTCACTAGGATCCATTCTCTTTGCTACACTTTGTTCAAACCTATTTCCAATGAGTTCTACATCAGAACCTATGTCAGAACTAACTTTTTGAACTTTTTGGTCAGACACAATATCCTGGGAATTCTTATCAGTCTCCTTCTCTTGCAAATTGTCAGAAGGTGACACAACAACAAACTTACAGGCAGACTTTCCAGGAGTCTTTTCCTGACTGGTTTTCACAGGGTCATCAGAACCATCATTAGAACCCACATCAGAGCCTACCACCGAACCTCCATCAGACTTGGATGAGGTAGACTCAGGGTGATCAACAACAACCTTAAGTTTGGGTCTCCACTCCTTCTTCACCTTGCTTTTGTTCACAGCTGGTACCACTTTTCTGTGTTAAAAATGCTTGGGTTATCCATGCAGCTTGTAACAAAAAGGTTTAATGTGTCCCTTCTTACCACAATGATGACATAGCCAAGGATGAGATGCCTTCTTATCTTTGGACTCATGAGGTATGTTCTTAGGTTTCCTCATCAGTGGAACATGAGTAGCAGCAAGTATGAACCTCTTAGCAGGTTTTTGTTGTTTGATGCTCAGATTCTGATCTTTAAACCCAATTCCATTTGGTTTTCCCTGATTCTGATTCTCCAAATTTCTTCCAGCACATCAGTAGCAGAATTCATCATTCTGACTTGCTTCTTCATCTGATCAAGTTGAGAATTCAGTTGAATTACCTTATTACTGAGAAAATAAATCTGTGCTAGATGATCACTTCTTTCAGCATATAATTGACTGATAGTCTTTTTTTGATTTACCAGCTGCTTGCACACTTCTTCAAATTTAACATGCCACTTCTTGCAAAAAACAGCAGGATCTTTACAAGACAATTCTCCACGTGACTTCTTAACATCAGTACTGGTAATAAGGCCAATGCTTTTTACTTTCTTTTCCATTCTGCAAGAAAATATCTCCCTGGAGCTCACCCAAAAACAAGCAGGGTGCCTGCTCTGATGCCAATTGAAATTCTGGCAGTTAACTGGTTCTGAACCAGTAAAAGCAGAGTATGAAAAATAAAGTTCAGAAGCAGAAAAATAAAGTGCAGAAAGTAAAGGAACACAAGGATTTGTTAACCCAGTTCGGTGCAAACTTCACCTACTCTGGGGGATACCAATCCAGGAAGGAAATCTACTAAGTAGAATTAATTCTATGACTCAACAGCCCCTGTTCTTCGTCTTATCACTTAATCTCTACCCTTCTAGACTTCTACCCAGGAAACCACCTAGGTATAAGAATCCCCTCTTACTTCCTAACCAAGCAACCACAGCCCAGTGATTGTAAACTTAACAAAAACAAACAGATTGAAGACATTCTTCAACAGAACAAAAACATCACTTGTGCTTAAAAGCTTTAAGTGATTTACAACTCAAAACACCTAAACCAACTCAGATGAGTGGTGTACAAACAAAGCCTAAGCTTACACAGACACAAAAACTCTAAAACAAATTTCTGGTTTTTGACACGTGAAATTTCCAATAGCAAAGTCCTCTTTAAATAGTCTTCAGCTGCAACATAAATCTGAACCAAATATTCTTCAATTGATATGATTCTGAAATATTATAGAAGCTCAAAGAAGGAAACATATTCTTGAATTATATTTTCCAAAGATCCTTTAAAAATATATTCAACAATAAACACGAAGCCAATCTTCAATAAAGATCTTCTCATAAAAATATCAGTCTTCTGGAAACTTCAGCCATGATAAATCTTCAACAATCTTCAAAAGATACGCAAGGAATTAATCACAAAGTATGCAGAAATCCAGCTTCTGAAAACAGCTTCTGAAGGTCAACGCTGGTCAACGTTTGAAGTTCAGCTTCTGAAGGTCAACGCTGGTCAACGTCTGAAGTTCAGTTTCTGATGAACAATGCTTCTAAAGTCCAGCTTCTGAAGTTCCAGCTTCTGAAGTACTGTTTCTGAAGTTCCAGTTTCTGAAGTTCCAGCTTCTGAACCTCCTCAAATCCAATTTCTTGCTTCTGAAGACTCAAATAACTTCTGGAGACACTTTGCTTGAACAATTTGATTTTACCAAACATTTAGCCAACCTTTAAATAACCAACAATCTCCCCCTTTGGCAAATTTTTGGCAAAAATCAAATTCTTTATAAAACCAAGTTCTTCACTCAACACAATATACTTAGCTATGAAGAACTCCACACAAAATAACCATAGCACCAGAGTAAGCAGCAACGGATAAATGCTATGTTAAACATAAACAATCAGCTTCAGTTCAACTCACAATCATACATAATCATACAGACTCCCCCTGAACAGCTCAGAACACACAAACTTAGGAACACTCCCCCTGAACAGCTGAACACACAAACTCAGGACCACTCCCCCTGAACCACAACATTCAGGAACTCCCCCTGAACAGCTCAGCTTCTGACAGGACACACATACTCAGGAACACTCCCCCTGAAACACACAGTTCCTAACAGAGACACATATAAATACTCCCCCTGAACCAGAGTCAGCAGAGAACAAAACATAGGCAGAAAATCTCCCCCTGAAGCAAACAGATCAGCAGTAGCTTCTGACCACACAGAGCACACATATTTCTCCCCCTTTTTAGCCAAAACAATTTTGACAAAACACCAGCAAACACCAGGAGCAAGAAACACACCACAGAACAGCACACAAAGAATCAGCAACAAAACTAACAACACAACACTCAACACAACACCAACATCAGGATTAGAACCACACAGCATCCACACACAAAACTGCAGAGAACAGTCACAAACTTGACAGTCTTTAGACTCAGCATCAGAAGTTGCTTAGTGTTCATTAGACACAACACCAGATGCTGCTCAGTAGATGTGTGCCTCAGGCACATTCAGAACCTTCTTCCTAGCAATCTTCTTCTGAAGTTTAGCAATCCTCTTCTGCATAGAGAGCCTGATGTTAGCATCATCCTCAGATTCACTAGGATCCAGTCTCTTTGCTACACTTTGTTCAAACCTATTTCCAATGAGTTCTACATCAGAACCTATGTCAGAACTAACTTCTTGAACTTGGTCAGACACAGTATCCTGGGAATTCTTATCAGTCTCCTTCTCTTGCAAATTGTCAGAAGGTGACACAACAACAAACTTACAGGCAGACTTTCAAGGAGTCTTTTCTTGACTGGTTTTCACAAGGTCATCAGAACCATCATTAGAACCCACATCAGAGCCTACAACAGAACCGCCATCAGACTTGGATGAGGTAGACTCAGGGTGATCAACAACAACCTTAAGTTTGGGTCTCCACTCCTTCTTCACCTTGCTTTTGTTCACAGCTGGTACCACTTTTCTGTGTTGAAAATGCTTGGGATATCCATGCAGCTTGTAACAAAAAGGTTTAATGTGTCCCTTTTTACCACAATGATGACATACCCAAGGATGAGATGACTTCTTGTCTTTGGACTCATGAGGTTTGTTCTTAGGTTTCCTCA
This sequence comes from Medicago ruthenica, assembly GCA_018208015.1. Classification (NCBI taxonomy): domain Eukaryota; kingdom Viridiplantae; phylum Streptophyta; class Magnoliopsida; order Fabales; family Fabaceae; genus Medicago; species Medicago ruthenica. Next base: position 35,630,783 of record CM031375.1, on the reverse strand, counting down.
TCAGTGGAACATGAGTAGCAGCAGGTATGAACCTCTTAGCAGGTTTTTGTTGTTTGATGCTCAGATTCTGATCTTTAAACCCAATTCCATTTGGTTTTCCCTGATACTGATTCTACAAAATTTCTTCCAGCACATCAGTAGCATAATTTATCATTCTGACTTGCTTCTTCATCTGATCAAGTTGAGAATTCAGTTGAATTACCTCATTACTGAGAACATAAATCTGTGCTAGATGATCACTTCTTTCAGCATATAATTGACTGATAGTCTTTTTCTGATTTACCAGATGCTTGCACACTTCTTCAAATTTAACATGCCACTTCTTGCAAAAAACAGCAGGATCTTTACAAGACAATTCTCCACGTGACTTCTTAACATCAGTACTGGTAACATGGCCAATGTTTTTTACTTTCTTTTCCATTCTGCCAGAAAATATCTCCCTGGAGCTCACCCAAAAACAAGCAGGGTGCCTGCTCTGATGCCAATTGAAATTCTGGCAGTTAACTGGTTCTGAACCAGTAAAAACAGAGTATGAAAAATAAAGTTCAGAAGCAGAAAAATAAAGTGCAGAAAGTAAAGGAACACAAGGATTTGTTAACCCAGTTCGGTGCAAACTTCACCTACTCTAGGGGATACCAATCCAGGAAGGAAATCTACTAAGTAGAATTAATTCTAAGAGTCAACAGCCCCTGTTCTTCGTCTTATCACTTAATCTCTACCCTTCTAGACTTCTACCCAAGAAACCACCTAGGTATAAGAACCCCTTCTTACTTCGTAACCAAGCAACCACATCCCAGTGATTGTAAACTTAACAAAAACAAACAGATTGAAGACACTCTTCAACAGAACAAAAACATCACTTGTGCTTAAAAGCTTTAAGTGATTTACAACTCAAAACACCTAAACCAACTCAGATGAGTTGTGTACAAACAAAGCCTAAGCTTACACAGACACAAAAACTCTAAAACAAATTTCTAGTTTTTGACACGTGAAATTTCCAATAGCAAAGTCCTCTTTAAATAGTCTTCAGCTGCAACATAAATCTGAACCAAATATTCTTCAATTGATATGATTCTGAAATATTATAGAAGCTCAAAGAAGGAAACATATTCTTGAATTATATTTTCCAAAGATCCTTTAAAAATATATTCAACAATAAACACGAAGCCAATCTTCAATAAAGATCTTCTCATAAAAATATCAGTCTTCTGGAAACATCAGCCATGATAAATCTTCAACAATCTTCAAAAGATACGCAAGGAATTAATCACAAAGTATGCAGAAATCCAGCTTCTGAAAACAACTTCTGAAGTTCAGCTTATGAAGGTCAACGTCTGAAGTTCAGCTTCTGAAGGTCAACGCTGGTCAACGTCTGAAGTTCCAGCTTCTGAAGTACTGTTTCTGAAGTTCCAGTTTCTGAAGTACTGTTTCTGAAGTTCTAGCTTCTGAACCTCCTCAAATCCAATTTCTTGCTTCTGAAGACTCAAATAACTTCTGGAGACACTTTGCTTGAAGAAATTGATTTTACCAAACATTTAGCCAACCTTTAAATAACCAACAATCTCCCCCTTTGGCAAATTTTTGGCTAAAATCAAATACTTCATAAAACCAAGTTCTTCACTCAACACAATATAATCAGCTATGAAGAACTCCACACAAAATAACCATAGCACCAGAGTAAGCAGCAGCAGATAAATGCTATGTTAAACATAAACAATCAGCTTCAGTTCAACTCACAATCATACATAATCATACAGACTCCCCCTGAATAGCTCAGAACACACAAACTCAGGAACGCTCCCCCTGAACAGCTGAACACACAAACTCAGGACCACTCCCCCTGAACCACAACACTCAGGAACTCCCCCTGAACAGCTCAGCTTCTGACAGGACACACATACTCAGGAACACTCCCCCTGAAACACACAGTTCCTGACAGAGACACATAAATACTCCCCTTGAACCAGAGTCAGCAGAGAACCTTCAGAACCTTCTTCCTAGCAATCTTCTTCTGAAGTTTAGCAATCCTCTTCTGCACTGAGAGTCTGATGTTAGCATCATCCTCAGATTTACTAGGATCCAATCTCTTTGCTACACTTTGTTCAAGCCTATTTCAATGAGTTCTACATCAGAACCTATGTCAGAACTAACTTCTTGAACTTCTAGGTCAGACACAATATCTTGGGAATTCTTATCAGTCTCCTTCTCTTGCAAATTGTCAGAAGGTGACACAACAACAAACTTACAGGCAGACTTTCCAGGAGTCTTTTCTTGACTGGTTTTCACAGGGTCATCAGAACCATCATTAGAACCCACATCAGAGCCTACCACAGAACCACCATCTGACTTGGATGAGGTAGACTCAGGGTGATCAACAACAACCTTAAGTTTGGGTCTCCACTCCTTCTTCACCTTGCTTTTGTTCACAGCTGGTACCATTTTTCTGTGTTGAAAATGCTTGGGATATCCTTGCAGCTTGTAACAAAAAGGTTTAATGTGTCCCTTTTTACCACAATGATGACATACCCAAGGATGAGATGCCTTCTTGTCTTTAGACTCATGAGGTTATTGAAATTTCTGGCTTAGCAACTGGTAAGGAGGTTAAACTTGTTCTGATTAAAACTGGTTCTGAACCTAACAGGTTCTGAACTTGAAACTTAGCACAATTTAAATCACAGTTATGCAGCAGAATTAAAAAGTGCAGAAATAAAAGAACACAAGGTTTGTTAACCCAGTTCGGAGTAAACACCTCCTACTCTGGGGGATACCAATCCAGGAAGGAAATCCACTATTGGAATTAATCCTTAAGACTCAGACACTGACTCCCAGTTCCTATCCCAAGCAATCAATCTCCACCTAGTCAGACTTCTACCCACGCATGAGTATTAGAGTCCACTAACTTCCTATTCAAGCAACAGCCCAGTCACTTGAACTAACCTTGAACCTAAACCAGTTCTGAACAAATTTCCCAGTTTTTGAAGAACACTCTTCAAAACAAAAACTTCATTCTTGCTTAAAAGCTTTTGAATGAATTACAACTCAAAACAAACACTAAACCAACTCTAACAGAGTGGTGCACAAACAACCCTATGGTTTTAAACACAAGACTCAATATACTGAATAAGACTCTGTTCTTCGTATCTCTTGAATTGCAGCAGCAGTTCTCCTTATATAGCCTTCAGTCCAGCAGCATAAAATAAATTCCAATCTTCTGAAATTGATTTGTTACTGATTTATGAATGGCTAAGATAATTTTGCAATGTATCTTTGAAAGATTACATCAGTAAAATACACGTTTTCATAAAAACAAACCAAATCTTCATTAAATCTTCTCCAAAACAACCACCATTCTAGAAGCAATATGCTAGGATATTTCCTTGTTAAATCTCGCCAAGATTCGCGCAGAAACAACTTGAAAAAGTGCAGCTTCTGATGAAGTCAACAAAAGTCAACTCTGCTTCAGACTCTCAATTCAGCTTCTGAAGCAACTTTCAGCTTCTGATGGTGATTTCAGCTTCTGAATGACTTCAAAATGAAAAACTTGCAACTGAAGATTTGTTCTAGACATGAAGATGCTACTATTCAACACATTGGATTTGCCAAAATATGCAGCCAACACCAAAATACTCAACAATCTCCCCCTTTGGCAAATTTTTGGCTAAAACCAATGTTCACACACTCAAGTTCTTCAATCTCCCATCAAATTAACTCAGCAATGAAGAACTCCACAGTAATATAACATAGCAATCAGATTAGGCAGCGGATACAGCTATGTTAAACATTAAAAAAAAATCAGTTTCAACTTCTGAACACTGATACACACATTGCAGCTTCTGATACACTTGATGCACACAAAACACAATTACTGATCAACTCCTGATCATCACAAACACTCCTGAAGCTCCACAACACTCCCCCTGCAACTCAGCATTAAAAACTCCCCCTTAATTCTGAACTGCAGTAACCTGTGAGACAAGTAACATTTGAAACTTAAAACTTCAGGAACACATACTTCAGGAACACAAACACTCAGGTAAATAAAAACCTTGTACTCCCCCTGAGACACACACTCCCCTATAATCACAACTGCACAGCTCATGTTGCATTGCATCTGAATTCTGACCAACAGCCACAAAACTGCACAAAGTACAATCTGACAGCTCACCCTCTACATAGCTCATGTCTGATCTTAAACATAGGTTTTTCTCCCCCTTTTTAGCCACAAAATTATGACAAACTTCAGACTTAACATAGGGTTTAAAAACTGCACATACATCATCTGAATCAGTCCCAACATTAACTTCAGACCCAGGATCAGACACGCATTCAGCATTAGCAAAACTGGCAGGTACTCTATCTTCCTCACATCCAGTTTGCAATAATTGCTATAAATCCTTATGCTGACTACCATTTGAAGAACCACAACCAAAACCATTCCTCCCAACAATTTGTTTCTCAAAATCAGCCACTCTTTTCTGATCATAAGTCCTAGCAACTTCAGACTTACAAGAAAATAGTACCTTCTGAGCAGGAACATGAACTTTGCTCCAGACTTTGGATGGTCCAGCACCAGAATTCTTCTGTGCTATAGGAATTGGCTTGCTGTCATCAGCAACAGCCTTTCCCTTTCCTTTGTTCAGATTCTGAGCAATACCTTCACTCTTAGGTCTCCAAACTTTCTTGATTTTGCTCTTGTTCACAGCTGGTTCAACTTTTCTGTGTTGCAAAAAGGTTTAATGTGACCCTTATTACCACAATGATGACAGACCCAAGGTTGATTCCTTCTTTTGTTTCTGTTAAACTTCTGGGAATGCATCTGAGCATGCTTCTGAGGTCTCATCTGAGTTTGCTTCTGTCCTTGTATCTGGGCTACCTTCTGAGGTCTCATCTTAGATGTTCCAATCATAGGATCATGAGTCTGAGTAGTTGGAACAAACTGACTAACAGGATTTTTCTCCTTGAGCTTCAGACTCTGATCAACATAACCTAACCCAGTTTTTCCTTGCTTCTGGACATCCAGAATTTCCTCCAACTTAGCAGTAGCAGAGTTCATCATCCTAACTTGCTTCTTCATCTGATCAAGTTGGGAATTCAGTTGGCTCACTTCCTCCTTTAAATCAGAGTTTTGTACCAAAAGTTCACCTTTCTCAGCCTCCAGTTGACAAATGTTCTTCTTCTGATCCACTACTTGATTGCAAACTTCTAAACTTCTGATGTATAGATTCTTGTAATTTTCAGCCAGTTCATCATATGAGAGTTTTGCAACTTCAGACACAGATGAGGCTACAGACTCTGAGTCAGACTCAGAAAATGTCTCAGACTCTGAAAATGCATCAGACTTTGAACCAGTTCCTGAGTTCTGTTTTAGCCTTACCATCAGGCCTGTATTAACCTTAGCAGATTCACTCTCAGCATCTTCTTCAGAATCATCATCAGACCATGAAGCAGCTAGGCTCTTCTTCTTCTGCTTCTTAAGAAAAGTAGGACATTCTGTCTTGATATGTCCAAAGCCCTCACACTCAAAGCACTGAACACCTTGTGATTGTTTACTATTTTCTTCAGTCTTGGCCCTTTTTAAATCATTATGAGGCTTGCTATTGTAAAACCTGATGTTCTGACCCTTTGATTTTGACTTTCTATCAACAAGCTTCAGAATCTTATCAAACTGTTTCCCCAGCACCCCAAGTGCTTCTGATAAATCATTATCATCCTCATCTGGTTCTTGTTGATCATCAGCTTTAGAGTTTACAGCAAGAGCTATTCCTTTCCCTTTCTTCTCAGGCTGTTTGCAAAAAGCACTTTCAAAATTCAAAAGGGATCCAATCAGCTCCTCAACCTTCATAGTGGTAATATCATGGGCTTTTTATATTGCTGTAACCTTCATATCAAACCTTCTGGGCAGGGACCTGAGGATTTTTCTGACTTATTTCTCATCTATCATCTTTTCCCCAAAAGAATCAAAGGAATTGGCCATGTCCAGCACATTCATGTAGAAATCCTGAATAGATTCATCTTCCATCATCTTCAGGTTCTCAAACTTTGTTGTGAGAAGTTGAAGTCTGGATAGCTTAACCTTAGGGGTTCCTTGATGAGTGGTTTTCAGAATTTCCCAAGTATCTTTTGCCACAGTACACTGCTTGATGAGTCTGAACATGTTCTGATCCACACCATTGAAAATTGCATTCAGGGCCTTTGAGTTCCCATGAGACAGGTCATCCTCAGCTTTGGTCCATTCTTCTTCAAGTTTCAAAACTGCAGTTTTATGTCCATCTTTGTCTCTAACCACAGGATGATCCCAGCCTTTGATCACAGCCTTCCAAGTTCTGCTGTAAATGGATTTTAGGAATGCACACATCCTTGATTTCCAGTACTCATAATTGGTGCCATCAAGTAGGGGTGGTCTATTGACATAGCCTCCTTCTCTCTCCATAAAGCCAGACATTAAAAACTCTGGATCTCACCCAAAACACAGGCAGGGTGCCTGCTCTGATGCCAATTGAAATTTCTGGCTTAGCAACTGGTAAGGAGGTTAAACTGGTTCTGATTAAAACTGGTTCTGAACCTAACAGGTTCTGAACTTGAAACTTAGCACAATTTAAATCACAGTTATGCAGCAGAATTAAAAAGTGCAGAAATAAAAGAACACAAGGTTTGTTAACCCAGTTCGGAGTAAACACCTCCTACTCTGGGGGATACCAATCCAGGAAGGAAATCCACTATTGGAATTAATCCTTAAGACTCAGACACTGACTCCCAGTTCCTATCCCAAGCAATCAATCTCCACCTAGTCAGACTTCTACCCACGCATGAGTATTAGAGTCCACTAACTTCCTATCCAAGCAACAACCCAGTCACTTGAACTAACATTGAACCTAAACCAGTTCTTAAACAAAAACTACCCAGTTGAAGAACACACTTCAATAAATAAACTTCATTCGTACCTACAGGTTTTGAATGAATTACAACTTCAAAATACCTAAACCAACTCTAACAGAGTGGTGCACAAACAACCCTAAGGTTTTAAACACAAAGACTCAATATACTGAATAAGACTCCATTCTTCGTATCTCATGAATAGCAGCAACAACTCTCCTTATATAGCCTTCAGTCCAGCAGCATAAAATAAATTCCAATCTTCTGAAATTGATTTGTTACTGATTTATGAATGGCTAAGATAATTCTGCAATGCATCTTTGAAAGATTACATCAGCAAAATATGCGTTTTCATAAAAACAAACCAAATCTTCATTAAATCTTCTCCAAAACAACCACCATTCTAGAAGCAATATGCTAGGATATTTCCTTGTTAAATCTCGCCAAGATTCGCGCAGAAACAACTTGAAAAAGTGCAGCTTCTGATGAAGTCAACAAAAGTCAACTCTGCTTCAGACTCTTAATTCAGCTTCTGAAGCAACTTTCAGCTTCTGATGGTGATTTCAGCTTCTGAATGACTTCAAAATGAAAAACTTGCAACTGAAGATTTGTTCTAGACATGAAGATGCTACTATTCAACACATTGGATTTGCCAAAATATGCAGCCAACACCAAAATACTCAACAGTTTGTTCTTAGGTTTCCTCATCAGGTGGAACATGAGTAGCAGCAGGTATGAACCTCTTAGCAGGTTTTTGTTGTTTGATGCTCAGATTCTGATCTTTAAACCCAATCCCATTTAGTTTTCCCTGATTCTGATTCTCCAAAATTTCTTCCAGCACATCAGTAGCAGAATTCATCAATCTGACTTGCTTCTTCATCTGATCAAGTTGAGAATTCAGTTGAATTACCTCATTACTGAGAACATAAATCTATGCTAGATGATCACTTCTTTCAGCATATAATTGACTGATAGTCTTTTTCTGATTTACCAGCTGCTTGCACACTTCTTCAAATTTAACATGCCACTTCTTACAAAAAACAGCAGGATCTTTACAAGACAATTCTGCACGTGACTTCTTAACATCAGTACTGGTAACAAGGCCAATGCTTTTTACTTTCTTTTCCATTCTGCCCGAAAATATCTCCCTGGAGCTCACCCAAAAACAAGCAGGGTGCCTGCTCTGATGCCAATTGAAATTCTGGCAGTTAACTGGTTCTGAACCAGTAAAAACAGAGTATGAAAACTAAAGTTCAGAAGTAGAAAAATAAAGTGCAGAAAGTAAAGGAACACAAGGATTTGTTAACCCAGTTCGGTGCAAACTTCACCTACTCTGGGGGATACCAATCCAGGAAGGAAATCTACTAAGTAGAATTAATTCTAAGACTCAACTGCCCCTGTTCTTCGTCTTATCACTTAATCTCTACCCTTCTAGACTTCTACCCAGGAAACCACCTAGGTATAAGAACCCCCTCTTACTTCCTAACCAAGCAACCACAGCCCAGTGATTGTAAACTTAACAAAAACAAACAGATTGAAGACACTCTTCAACAGAACAAAAACATCACTTGTGCTTAAAAGCTTTAAGTGATTTACAACTCAAAACACCTAAACCAACTCAGATGAGTGGTGTACAAACAAAGCCTAAGCTTACACAGACACAAAAACTCTAAAACAAATTTCTGGTTTTTGACACGTGAAATTTCCAATAGCAAAGTCCTCTTTAAATAGTCTTCAGCTGCAACATAAATCTGAACCAAATATTCTTTAATTGATATGATTCTGAAATATTATAGAATCTCAAAGAAGGAAACATATTCTTGAATTATATTTTCCAAAGATCCTTTGAAAATATATTCAACAATAAACACGAAGCCAATCTTCAATAAAGATCTTCTCATAAAAATATCAGTCTTCTGGAAACTTCAGCCATGATAAATCTTCAACAATCTTCAAAAGATACGCAAGGAATTAATCACAAAGTATGCAGAAATCCAGCTTCTGAAAACAGCTTCTGAAGTTCAGCTTCTGAAGGTCAACGCTGGTCAACGTTTGAAGTTCAGCTTCTGAAGGTCAACGCTGGTCAACGTCTGAAGTTCAGTTTCTGATGAACAGTGCTTCTGAAGTTCAGCTTCTGAAGTTCCAGCTTCTGAAGTACTGTTTCTGAAGTTCCAGTTTCTGAAGTGCTGTTTCTGAAGTTCCAGCTTCTGAACCTCCTCAAATCCAATTTCTTGCTTCTGAAGACTCAAATAACTTCTGGAGACACTTTGCTTGAACAAATTGATTTTACCAAACATTTAGCCAACCTTTAAATAACCAACAATCTCCCCCTTTGGCAAATTTTTGGCTAAAATCAAATTCTTCATAAAACCAAGTTCTTCACTCAACACAATATACTCAGCTATGAAGAACTCCACACAAAATAACCATAGCACAAGAGTAAGCAGCAGCGGATAAATGCTATGTTAAACATAAACAATCAGCTTCAGTTCAACTCACAATCATACATAATCATACAGACTCCCCCTGAACAGCTCAGAACACACAAACTCAGGAACACTCCCCCTGAATAGCTGAACACACAAACTCAGGACCATTCCCCCTGAACCACAACACTCAGGAACTCCCCCTGAACAGCTCAGCTTCTGACAGGACACACATACTCAGGAACACTCCCCCTGAAACACACAGTTCCTGACAGAGACACACATAAATACTCCCCCTGAACCCGAGTCAGCAGAGAACAGAACACAGGCAGAAAATCTCCCCCTGAAGCAAACAGATCAGCAGTAGCTTCTGACCACACAGAGCTCACATATTTCTCCCCCTTTTTAGTCAAAACAATTTTGACAAAACACTAGCAAACACCAGGAGCAAGAAACACACCGCAGAACAGCACACAAAGAATCAGCAACAAAACTAACAGCACAACACCAACATCAGGATTAGAACCACACAGCATCCACACACAAAACTGCAGAGAACAGTCACAAACTTGACAGTCTTTAGACTCAGCATCAGAAGTTGCTTAGTCTTCATTAGACACAACACCAGATGCTGCTCAGTTGATGTGTGCCTCAGGCACATTCAGAACCTTCTTCCTAGCAATCTTCTTCTGAAGTTTAGCAATCGTCTTCTGCACAGAGAGTCTGATGTTAGCATCATCCTCAGATTCACTAGGATCCAGTCTCTTTGGTACACTTTGTTCAAGCCTATTTCCAATGAGTTCTACATCAGAACCTATGTCAGAACTAACTTCTTGAACTTCTTGGTCAGACACAGTATCCTGGGAATTCTTATCAGTCTCCTTCTCTTGCAAATTGTCAGAAGGTGACACAACAACAAACTTACAGGCAGACTTTCCAGGAGTCTTTTCTTGACTGGTTTTCACAGGGTCATCAGAACCATCATTAGAACCCACATCAGAGCCTACCACAGAACCACCATCAGACTTGGATGAGGTAGACTCAGGGTGATCAACAACAACCTTAAGTTTGGGTCTCCACTCCTTCTTCACCTTGCTTTTGTTCACAGCTGGTACCACTTTTCTGTGTTGAAAATGCTTGGGATATCCATGCAGCTTGTAACAAAAAGGTTTAATGTGTCCCTTTTTATCACAATGATGACATAACCAAGGATGAGATGCCTTCTTGTCTTTGGACTCATGAGGTTTGTTCTTAGGTTTCCTCATCAGTGGAACATGAGTAGCAGCAGGTATGAACCTCTTAGCAGGTTTTTGTTGTTTGATGCTCAGATTCTGATCTTTAAACCTAATTCCATTTGGTTTTCCCTGATTCTGATTCTCCAAAATTTCTTCTAGCACATCAGTAGCAGAATTCATCATTCTGACTTGCTTCTTCATCTGATCAAGTTGAGAATTCAGTTGAATTACCTCATTACTGAGAACATAAATCTGTGCTAGATGATCACTTCTTTCAGCATATAATTGACTGATAGTCTTTTTCTGATTTACCAGCTGCTTGCACACTTCTTCAAATTTAACATGCCACTTCTTGCAAAAAACAGCAGGATCTTTACAAGACAATTCTCCATGTGACTTTTTAACATCAGTACTGGTAACAAGGCCAATGCTTTTTACTTTCTTTTCCATTCTGCCAGAAAATATCTCCCTGGAGCTCACCCAAAAACAAGCAGGGTGCCTGCTCTGATGCCAATTGAAATTCTGGCAGTTAACTGGTTCTGAACCAGTAAAAACAGAGTATGAAAAATAAAGTTTAGAAGCAGAAAAATAAAGTGCAGAAAGTAAAGGAACACAAGGATTTGTTAACCCAGTTCGGTGCAAACTTCACCTACTCTGGGGGATACCAATCCAGGAAGGAAATCTACTATGTAGAATTAATTCTAAGACTCAACAGCCCCTGTTCTTCGTCTTATCACTTAATCTCTACCCTTCTAGACTTCTACCCAGGAAACCACCTAGGTATAAGAACCCCCTCTTACTTCCTAACCAAGCAACCACAGCCCAGTGATTGTAAACTTAACAAAAACAAACAGATTGAAGACACTCTTCAACAGAAGAAAAACATCACTTGTGCTTAAAAGCTTTAAGTGATTTACAACTCAAAACACCTAAACCAACTCAGATGAGTGGTGTACAAACAAAGCCTAAGCTTACACAGACACAAAAACTCTAAAACAAATTTCTGGTTTTTGACACGTGAAATTTCCAATAGCAAAGTCCTCTTTAAATAGTCTTCAGCTGCAACATAAATCTGAACCAAATATTCTTCAATTGATATGATTCTGAAATATTATAGAAGCTCAAAGAAGGAAACATATTTCTGAATTATATTTTCCAAAGATCCTTTGAAAATATATTCAACAATAAACACGAAGCCAATCTTCAATAAAGATCTTCTCATAAAAATATCTGTCTTCTGGAAACTTCAGCCATGATAAATCTTCAACAATCTTCAAAAGATACGCAAGGAATTAATCACAAAGTATGCTGAAATCCAGCTTCTGAAAACAGCTTCTGAAGTTCAGCTTCTGAAGGTCAACGCTGGTCAACGTCTGAAGTTCAGCTTCTGAAGGTCAACGCTGGTCAACGTCTGAAGTTCAGCTTCTGATAAACAGTGCTTCTGGAGTTCAGCTTCTGAAGTACTGTTTCTAAAGTTCCAGTTTCTGAAGTACTGTTTCTGAAGTTCCAGCTTCTGAACCTCCTCAAATCCAATTTCTTGCTTCTGAAGACTCAAATAACTTCTGGAGACACTTTGTTGAACAAATTGATTTTACCAAACATTTAGCCAACCTTTAAATAACCAACAATCTCCCCCTTTGGCAAATTTTTGGCTAAAATCAAATTCTTCATAAAACCAAGTTCTTCACTCAACACAATATACTCAGCTATGAAGAACTCCACACAAAATAACCATAGCACCAGAGTAAGCAGCAACGGATAAATGCTATGTTAAACATAAACAATCAGCTTCAGTTCAACTCACAATCATACATAATCATACAGACTCCCCCTGAACAGCTCAGAACACACAAACTCAGGAACACTCCCCCTGAACAACTAAACACACAAACTCAGGACCACTCCCCCTGAACCACAACACTCAGGAACTCCCCCTGAACAGCTCAGCTTCTGACAGGACACACATACTCACGAACACTCCCCCTGAAACACACAGTTCTTGACAGAGACACACATAAATACTCCCCCTGAACCAGAGTCAGCAGAGAACAGAACACAGGCAGAAAATCTCCCCCTGAAGCAAACAGATCAGCAGTAGCTTCTGACCGCACAGAGCACACATATTTCTCCCCCTTTTTAGCCAAAACAATTTTGACAAAACACCAGCAAACACCAGGAGCAAGAAACACACCACATAACAGCACACAAAGAATCAACAACAAAACTAACAGCACATCGCCAACATCAGGATTAGAACCACACAACATCCACACACAAAACTGCAGAGAACAGTCACAAACTTGACAGTCTTTAGACTCAGCATCAGAAGTTGCTTAGTCTTCATTAGACACAACACCAGATGCTGCTCAGTTGATGTGTGCCTCAGGCACATTCAGAACCTTCTTCCTAGCAATCTTCTTCTGAAGTTTAGCACTCGTCTTCTGCACAGAGAGTCTGATGTTAGCATCATCCTCAGATTCACTAGGATCCAGTCTCTTTGCTACACTTTGTTCAAGCCTATTTCCAATGAGTTCTACATCAGAACCTATGTCAGAACTAACTTCTTGAACTTCTTGGTCAGACATAGTATCCTTGGAATTCTTATCAGTCTCCTTCTCTTGCAAATTGTCAGAAGGTGACACAACAACAAACTTACAGGCAGACTTTCCAGGAGTCTTTTCTTGACTGGTTTTCACAGGGTCATCAGAACCATCATTAGAACCCACATCAGAGCCTACCACAGAACCACCATCAGACTTGGATGAGGTAGACTCAGGGTGATCAACAACAACCTTAAGTTTGGGTCTCCACTCCTTCTTCACCTTGCTTTTGTTCACAGCTGGTACCACTTTTCTGTGTTGAAAATGCTTGGGATATCCATGCAGTTTGTAACAAAAAGGTTTAATGTGTCCCTTTTTACCACAATGATGACATACCCAAGGATGAGATGCCTTCTTGTCTTTGGACTCCTGAGGTTTGTTCTTAGGTTTCCTCATCAATGGAACATGAGTAGCAGTAGGTATGAACCTCTTAGCAGGTTTTTGTTGTTTGATGCTCAGATTCTGATCTTTAAACCCAATTCCATTTGGTTTTCCCTGATTCTGATTCTCCAAAATTTCTTCCAGCACATCAGTAGCAGAATTCATCATTCTGACTTGCTTCTTCATCTGATCAAGTTGAGAATTCAGTTGAATTACCTCATTACTGAGAACATAAATCTGTGCTAGATGATCACTTCTTTCAGCATATAATTGACTGATAGTCTTTTTCTGATTTACGAGCTGCTTGCATACTTCTTCAAATTTAACATGCCACTTCTTGCAAAAAACAGCAGGATCTTTACAAGACAATTCTCCATGTGACTTCTTAACATCAGTACTGGTAACAAGGCCAATGCTTTTTACTTTCTTTTTACTTTGAATAGAAATAAATTAAAAAGTATGGTTGAAAATAATATTTAAATAAATTAATTTCACTATGCTTCAACCAATGATATAATTAACAACATAAATAAATTTCCAAACGTGCTATCTATATTATACTATACATTTGAGGCACATTCCATAGGTTTTTCCTCAAATGTATTCTTGGCTTGACACGTGGCACCTTTAATTAAAGATTTAATGTAACTAATGAAATGAACTTCTATTATATTTTTATTTTCATAATAATAATAATAATAATTAATGAAATGAGTTTCTGTTGTATTTTTATTTTCATAATAATAGTAATAATAATAATAATGTGACACAATTTTAATATCATATATAAATATGTTAGTTCATAAAATTTGGAAAAATAAATTAAAAAAAGAGGAATTCTTAAATCATGTAAAGTAAAAAAGATAAAGAAAAATGATTAATTTCTCTAAATATTAATAAAAAACTGTTATTTCTCTAAAAATAAGAAAAAATAAAAAAGAGGAAGTTTTAATATTTCCACTAAAAATAAAGAAAACCATTACAAGTAAAGCCAAAAAAAGGAAGAGAACACGTAGAGACAAAACAAAAAAAAAGTATCACAAGAGGTTTTAAATCATTTGGTTAAAGATATTTGTTTCAAATTAACATTAAACCAATTAAATGCAATATGATCTCATTTCCTTAACCAAATGCAATATGTGTGCGCTCTCTAAAAAAAACGCAACCTCGAGCGTATATGAACGCTCGGGAAGAAGAAACGCGGAGTCGCCACCAAAGTTTTTATTTGTAAAGGGGAACGTTGATAAACCCCTTGAGTTTTTATTTTTAAAGGGAAACGATAATAAAACCCTTGACGATGAGGAAAGGATGGTCATCGCAACCATTATCGGGTTTGGGAGTCGATTATGCAAGGGGAAGGTATTAGCACCCCTCACATCCGTTGTACTCAACGGGAACCTCCTAGTTAGGTTAAGGCTAAAGTGTTTTTTTAAAATTTTGCTTGCATGCTTAAATATATATATAAAAGGGGGAAAGATAAGGGGAAAAAGTTTATTTTTTATTATTGTGCTTGACACGACGGGGTCTTGCTCCTACGTATCTCCTGGTGCGATGGAGAATTCAAAGCTACGTAGTTCTTTTGGTAGAAAATGTTTATTTGTTGGTTATTTTTAAAGAACAATGTTTTTGATCGTATTCTTTGCAGTTAAACGTAGCTTGTATGCTCGCGCATGGGAGACTTAAGCTGTTGTTTGTATCGCGTTTAGAATTGATAAAAACATGTTCGTTAGGGGGAAAGGGTTTTAGTAATGCTAATAGTGATAAATGCAAATAAAATTCAATGACAAGAATGAAATAATAAAAGGTAATAATAAGTGATGAAATAATAAAAGATAAAACAAAGAAAAATATGAGTCAAAAAATGGGGTATGACAGATATACTGCAGAGGAAAGAAGTAACCTGATTGCTTCCAATCTTGCAACTGGAGCAAATGTTTCAGTATAATCTATTCCTTCCTGCTGACTGTAGCCTTGAGCAACCAGTCTAGCTTTGTTTCTGACTACTTCTCGTTGTTCATTCAACTTGTTTCTGAACACCCATTTTGTTCCAATAATGTTCTTGCGATTTGGTTTTGCAACTAAATCCCAAACATCATTTCTTTGAAAGTGGTTGAGTTCTTCTTGCATAGCCACAATCCATCCATCATCTGCAAGTGCTTCATCAGCTGTTGTAGGTTCAATCATTGACAGTAATCCAAGCAATGAGTCATTCTGACAGAATGCTGATCTGGTCTTTCTTGGACTATCCTTGTTTCCAATGATTAACTCTTCAGGATGTGAAGACTTATACTTGAATGAGTTTCTGGGTGGATTTGCTTCTTGATAGTCATTAAGACCTTGTTCAGAATCATCTTGAACTTGATTAGCTTCAGGAGGAGTGTCAGCATCCGAGAGTTTTTCAGATTCTGCAGGATTTTAAGCTTCTGGACTTTCTTCAGACTCAAAAATTTGTTCAGGTTCTGAAGTGTCCACTGAGAGCCGTATATCTGCAAAACTCTCAACTAGCTCTGATATTTTGTTATCAGGCTTCTTGTCATCAAACCTAATGTGTATTGATTCTTCAACAACATGTGTTTCAGAATTGTACACTCTGTATGCTTTAGATCTCTCAGAGTATCCTAAAAAGATACCCTTGTGAGCTTTAGCATCAAATTTCTTTAGGCAGACTTTATTGTTCAGAATGTAACATGTACATCCAAACTGATGAAAATAAGAAATGCTTCGCTTTCTTCCTTTGAATAATTCATATGCTGTTTTATTCAGAATTGGCCTGATATAGATTCTGTTCTGAATATAACATGCTGTGTTAACAGCTTCTGCCCAGAAGTACTTTGCAATTTTAGATTCATGAATCATGGTTCTGGCCATTTCTTGCAAAGATTTGTTCTTTCTCTCTACAACTCCATTTTGTTGTGGAGTTCTAGGAGAAAAGAACTCATGGAGAATTCCATGTTCTTCACAAAAAGTTTCAAATGGTTCATTTTCAAATTCACCACCATGATCACTTCTAACTTTTAAAATTTTCAAATCATTTTCTGTTTGTACTTGCTTGCAGAATTTGTTGAACACATCATATGTTTCATTTTTTGTTCTTAGGAATTTAACCCAAGTCCACCTACTGTAATCATCAACAATTACTAACCCATACTTCTTCCCATTGATTGATGTTGTTCCATCAGGACCAAACAGATCAATGTGAAGTAGTTCTAAGGGCCTGGAGGTAGAAACAATGTTTTTGGATTTGTAAGAAGTTTTAGCTATTTTTCCTATCTGGCATGCTCCACAAAGAGCATCTGAGTGATAGTCAATGTTTGGTAAGCCTCTGACCAGTTGTAACTTGCTAAGCTTAGAGATGAGTCTCCAGTTAGCATGTCCCAACCTTTTGTGCCATACCCATTTCTCATCACTCACTGACAGAAGACAAACTACCTTCTGATCAACCAGTTCTGAAAAATTAATTTTATAAACATTGTTCTTCCTCTTTCCTTTGAACACAACAGATTTATCTTTGTTGTTGATTACAGTGCAAATGTTCTTATCAAACAGGACATCAGAACCACTGTCACATAATTGACTTATGCTAAGTAGGTTATGTCTTAGTCCATCTACCAACCAGACATTATCAATGGAAAGGGAAGAATTACCTATCTTACCAGTACCAATGATCTTGCCTTTTTGATTTCCTCCAAATCCCACAGTTCCTCCCTCTTTCATGGTAAGTGTTTGGAACATAGACCTTTCTCCTGTCATGTGACGCGAGCAGCCACTGTCCAGGTACCAAGACTTTTCCTTTTCTTTTGATGTCAAGCATATCTGCAACAGAAATGATTTCAGATTTAGGTACCCATATCTTTATGGGTCCTCTTGGGTTAGTCTTGAAGGGATATGGCTTCTTTTGTACCTTTGGTCTGGCATTCTGAGATTTAAAAGGTTTTGTATAAATTCCTTGAAGGTTTTACAAACACAGCCTTTTGAAAATTTGAGTCTGAATTTTTCAGAGTCTGAGACTTGCTTGTCTTAGGTTCTGAACTCTTCAGACTTTGAACATTTTCAGATTTTAAGTCTGTTTTCCTCATAGTCTTAGACTTAGAACCTTTTGGTTTAGACTTTGGCAAAGTTTTAGATTTTGCCTTCATCTTTCCCTTAAGTTCAGAAGTTTTGGATTCTGAGTTGTTCAGAACCTCAGGTTTAGCATGTTGGGACAAAATGTGTTAAACAACTCTCTTCTGAATTAAGGGGGAGATTGTTAAAGCATTATGTGTAAACATATCTCTCTTTATGGTTCTGATGATAACAAAAGTGTTAAATAGAAAATTGGTTATTTGCTAATGCTTTTGTTCAAGTGATTTCAGAACCATGTGTTTAATGATTGGAAATTGATAATGGTTATGAAAGAACAAGCTTAGAAGCAATGTTGCAAAGCTGGAAGAAAACTGGGTCTGAAGAGTGCTCCTGAAGTGGTGCTCCTGAAGTGAGAGTCTGAAGCCTGCTTCTGAAGTCTGAGTCTGAAGGAAGTCAACAAAAGTCAACGTCTGAAGACCTGCTTCTGAAGTCTGAGTCTGAAGAAGTGCTTCTGAAGTACTGTTCACGCAGAAGCTTCTGAAGGCTGATGTGGCAAGGAAAGCAACTGTTACTGTGCGCATTTAATGCCTGGATATGTCAGAACAACTCTTTACAAAAGGTGTCTCCTTGACTCAAACATTCCCCAGCTTTTAAGGAAAAGGAATTTGAATATTGCGTGCTACCCTGTTTTCTGTTCAGTTCTAGCACACAATTTTCAGCTGGTATAGCCTCTCAATTTGCAACGGCTCTTTCCTAATTTTATGGGCAATCTTCAACAGCTATTTTCTGCTCTATAAAAGGAAGATGATTTGAAGAGAAAATGCCAAGACTCTGTACAGAAACACAAGCTGCAAAACCTGAACTGCAATACTCTGTTTTAGTTTTCTGTCACAAATTAACTTAAGAATTCTTACAATTGTTTATCTTAGAATTTCTTAAGTGTTAGAGTCTTAATTGTGTTGTATTAAGTGAACACCTCTGATATTTTATCAAGTGTTCAACCCAAACTTATTTCTTTGTAATTCAGTTTGGTCCTTAAGTCTCAGTCTGAATACTGAGCAATTGTAACCTCATTCCTTTGTGGTCTGAGCTGTTAGTCACATTCCTGTGTGGTCTGTGCAGGGAGTCTTATTCCTTTGTGGTCTAAGCAAGGTTGGTTCATTCCTTAGTGGTCTGAACATTAGAAGTCTTATTCCTTTGTGGTCTAAGCAACTGGGAGTCTCATTCCTTTGTGGTCTGAGCAAGGAAGTCTCATTCCTTTGTGGTCTGAGCAATTGGAAGTCTCTTGACTGTGTGTCTTGAGCAGGGAAGTCTCTTGACTTAGTGTCTTGAGCATTAGAAGTCTCTTACTAGGTGTTTGAGCATTGAAGTCTCTTTCCTTTGTGGTCTGAGCAATTGTAATCAGTTTGATTATAGTTAAATCTCTTGTTTGTAACAAGGGGACTGGACTACTTCCAACATTTGGAAGGAACCAGTATAAAACATTGTGTGCCTCTCTTTCCCTCTCTCTTTTCATTTTGAATCCGCTGCAATACTCTTTGATAATAGTTCAGAACTGATTCATATCAGCTTCTGAACTTAACTTAAGTTTTTGAAAAGAAAGAAACCTAGTTTTTGACTCACACAATTCAACCCCCCCTTTTTGTGTGTGTTTTTCTCACCTTCAGTTGGTATTAGAGCTCCGGTTCTGATATTAACACTTAACAGTGTGTCAGTAGGATCCTGAGAAAAACATGTCATCTGGAAATTATGGGGAATCTACATCCAGAAGTGGTGGTGGTGGCTATGGTACTGAAAACAAGAAATCTCACTCACACAATAAACCCCCTTTGTTTAGTGGTGATGCTGAGAAATTCTCTTGGTGGAAAAGCAAAATGTACAGCCACATTATTGGGATTGATGATTCATTATGGGATATAATTGAAGATGGAATCTCTATTCCAGTTGATGAAGAAGGAGTGGCTATCAACAGAAGAGGGCTGACTGATGCTGAGAGGAAAATCTACAGGTGTCGCGTCGCATTTCGGATGTCAAGCTATTGGGAAGCGTTGAATCACTAATGTTAAATCACGACTGAACTTTTAATTTTCCGGGGAGAAAAGGAAAAAAGTTCGAAATTACCTTGAAAAAGAGATTTTAGGTTCGAGAGTCGATTATGCGAGGGGAAGGTATTAGCACCCCTCACATCCGTTGTACTCAACGGGAACCTCTTAGTCGGCTTAGGCTTAAAATGTTCAAAGTTTTACTTGCGTGTTTGAATATATATAAAAAGGGAAAAAAGAAAATATGATATAAAAAAGAGATAAAAACAAACGAAGGGGAAAAAAATAAAGTTTTATTAATGGGCTTGACAAGATGTCGATCTTGCTCCTACGTATCTCCCGGTAGTCGGAGAATTCAAAGCATACGTAGTTCTTTGGTTGAAAAAATTTGTATGTTGGTTCGTTTTAATTAAAAAGATTTGACGACGCACAGAGGCGTAAAATGTTTAAATGATAAAGACAGACGCACAGAGGCGTAAAAAGTTTAAAAAATAAAAGACAGACGCACAGAGGCGTAAAAAGTTTGAAAATAAAAGACAGACGCACGGAGGCGTAAAAAGTTTGAAAAAATAAACGCGCAAAGGCGCGAAAGGTTCGGATTGACCACGCGGGCCAAGAAAAGGTTAAAAATGGCCACGAGGGACCAAAGGAAGGTTGAGCGTGCTAGACGCGTCAAAGGTGGAATGACGATTGCCCGAGCGATGAGACATACGTCACGCATTCGTGCAACCGAGGTTTGGGGAGACATACGTCAAGCCATTCCCGTTTCATTCAAGTTTGGTTTCGTTGAAAATCAAAGGAATCTCAAAGGGAACCAAAGCACTTGGTTAGGAAACTTATGGAAAAGAAAACACGAACAAATTTGTTGTTCGAGTTTATTAAAAATCATGAACATCATTTGTTGCTTAAGTTATTGAAACTCAAGAACAAGTGTTTGTTCAAGTTTGAAAGATGAATAAATCATGGAAACATGCATAAATTTGGAAAATGCACAAGTTCGGCTCAATTCGAGTTTGGTTTAAAAAGAGTGAGCAAGCTCGGCTTAAGTTCGTGTTTTGATTGAAAATCATGAACAACATTGTTGTTCAAGTTTGGTTTTGAAAATAGAGAACTTAGCCTATCGCTCAAACTTGATTTTGAAAATTTAGGAACATAACTTGTTTCACAAGTTACTCAAAATTTATCGCACGAACTTGTAAAAATTTCCAAAGACATGCATTATTATGGATATGGTTTGAACAAAAATGATTTTAACCCTCTTTAGGTTCTGAATCAAGGGCTGGAACCCCAAAAATTTGGCATTTGGAAGCCTGATTCACATTCTGAGTTTCACATACTTCGCAGAGCAACCAAAACTTGGCTCTGCGAAGTCAGGTTCTGATGTGGTCGCACTGCGAACATACTTTGCTCTGCGAAGTATGCGAAATTTTGAACTTAGAAGCTGTTTCTGAACAGAAGTTCAGAAACTGCTTCTAAGCAAGCTTCAGAACCTAAAGGGAGTTAAAAAGCTTTGCAAAATTGGGAAAAAAGGAGTGTAAAAACTCAGTTTTAGTGCTTGAGCACTTTGAGATTCCTTTTGAGTTTCAAAAGGGGTTTTTGTGCACAAAATGAAATTGAACTAAGCAAGAGATGCAAACAGCAATCAAAATGAAAGATAAAGATTATAGGAGACTTACAGAACTCCTAGCAATGCTTGTGCAAGAGGTTGGAAGTGGCTTGCTTGATTGGTTAGAGATTATGGACAATGAACTCTAATTTGCTTTGGTTTGGGTATGAACTGTTTTGATGCTGCAATGTGATGGATTATGGTGTGAATTTCTTGTGTATATGGCTGTTTTTCTGGTGTGTCAATGTGTGAATTCAGTGTGTTGTTAAAGGTTCTTTTAATCCTTGTGCCTTGGCATCCCTTTTATAGGCCAAAATGCAATCCAATGCAATGATGGAAAATCTCTAGATCCTAGCTGGTTTGTAGGCTAAATCCAGGCTAAATCACTTTGCATTTAATGCTAAAGGATAGAAGTTGCTTGCCTTGTGCCAAGGGTCAAGACCTTGACTGATTTCAGCCACAAAATCCAGCTGATTCTAGAAGGTAATGATGGAAAAAACTGAAAAACAGGGCAGCTTGAAATTGTGTGATTCTTGGGATCAATCCTTGCAATCTTGGAAGGCCAAGCAATGAAAACGTGTACTGCCATGTACAGGGAGATTGGGGGAAGCAAAATGAGCATGTGGGCTGGTGTGTGGGAGGAGAAATCCAGCTGAAAACAGGGCAGCACAATAAGCTTTTTTGCAAGCAAAACCACTTGTGTTTGAATGGTTTTGGTGGAGAAATAAGGAAGGAAAGGGATCAAGCAGCTGGCTGGCAAGCTCAGGTTGGATGATAGGTCAATTGGGTGGGACAAGAGCTGACCAAGGGCAGCCAATTTGATTGAGCACATGTTAGGTTGGATGAAAATCCTTCTTTCCTTTTACCTTTAATGTCACACATTAACTCTTGCTTTGCTGCATCATTTCAGCCACAATTGGCAATAACAAAGATAATAATACTAATAATAATAACTACAAATGAAAACAAAAGAGATAAATCAAAAAATAAAATTCTGCAGAAAAATTCGCAGAGGTCGCAGTGCGAAGGCAACTTCGCAGTGTGATCTCCCTTTTTTTTGATTTTTTTTGTATTTTCTTAAAATAAAACAAAATAATAATAAAAATAAAAATAATAAAGATGAATAATGATAATGGCAAGGGTCATAATGATAAGGCAAATGATGATAAAATAAATAAAAAAAGTGATGATAATAATAAAGATAATAAAAAATGAAAAAGTTAATAATATTAGTAAACAAATAAAATAAAGATAATAAATAATAATAATAAAACATTAATAATAAAAAGACAATAATAATAAAAATACAAGAGTAATGGTATTAATAATGATAATCTTAATAAAGGTAGTAATGCTTATGGTGATAAAATGCAAATAAAATTCAATAACAAAAAATGAAATAATGAAAAGTAATAAATGATGAAATAATAAAAGATAAAACAAAGAAAAATATGAGTCAAAAAATGGGGTATGACAGATGCCCCTATTTAAGTTTCTTCGCCCCGGAGATTGAAAGTGAAATTTTGAAATTGACGGGTCGAAGAGACTTAAATATAGAGTACACCATTTTTGACTAAATATTTTTCTTGAATTGAAAATGTTATGAATGCTTGTAATGTAAATATGAATGCTTGTAATGTAAATATGAATGCAAAGACGACAAAGATGACCACACTGGGGATAGAAAAGACAAAGGGATACCCGGGTTCGTTAAAGAAACGGGATCCGACTTTACTGGGGAACATGGTTCCACTGGGGATAAATGTCAGCTGTTCGGGTTAATGCCGAACTGCCACTGACGACAAGAAATAAAAGTAAATGCCAGCTGTTCGGGTTGTTGCCGAACTTGCCATTGACGACAGGAAATGAAAAGAATGTCAACTGTTCGGGTTGTTGCCGAACTTGCCATTGACGACAGGAAATGAAAAGAATGTCAACTGTTCGGGTTGTTGCCGAACTTGCCATTGACGAAAGGAAATAAAAAGAATGTCAACTGTTCGGGTTGTTGCCGAACTTGCCATTGACGACAGGAAATGAAAAGAATGTCAACTGTTCGGGTTGTTGCCGAACTTGCCATTGACGACACCGGGGATGCGGCTGACAAACCGTTCCTTACAGAACTGCCCCTTCAATTGGGGAGAAGGGATGCACAAGCTGTTCATTAAAGAACTTGCCACTTGGCACAACACTGGGGAATATGCACAAGCTGCTCATTAAAGAACTGCCACTTGGCATAAAGACATGATAAAAAGATGCGCAAGCTGTTCGTTTGAACTGCCACTTGGCGTAAAAGGTGACATCTCTGGACCAGACAGACTGGGGATGACACTTGGGGAAAAAAGAGTTCACAAATTTTTCATGATTGATTGGTGAGACTCACGATGGTTAGAGCAACCATGTATGAATGATATTGTATTATGTTGCATGCATAAATGTACGTATGTACGAATGCATGAATGTATGAATGTACAAACACCTGAATATACGAATGTACAAATGTATGAATGTATGAATGCATGACTCTCACTGGGGATGTCGTGTGAAAGATTGACTTGTACTGGGGATACCCAAAATGTTTATTAAGGAATTGCCCCTTGATATAAGAATACAATGAGAGGCGCACAAGCTGTCCGTTAAGGAACTACCGCTCGGCAAAAAGGAGATTGACATCCCTAGACTAGACAGACTGGGGATGACACTCGACTGTTGCTGGGGGAAAATAAAATTGTGGGGGATGCATGATATGAATATGAGATGCATGTTAATGAATGAGTTTGATATGATGCATGAATTATGCTGACAGACGTCACGTTGGACACTGGGGGTTATGATTTGGGTGCCGAGCAAAGTCGGGCTTGGATGAGATACCGAGCGAGGTCGGGCTTTGGTTGGATGCCGAGCGAGGTCGGGCTTTGGTTGTGGTTGCGCCAATGATGATTGGGCTTTTGGGGTTGAGACTCCACTGGGGGATGCCAATAAAATTGGGCTTTGCTTGTGACTTCGCTGGGGATATAAGGATCATTTTGGAAGCATGATTGATATCCAACCTTAGATGCCAATGGTGGTTGGGCTTTTGTGAGTAGGTGCCAATGACGATTGGGCTTTTGATTGAGTAGGTGCCAATGACAATTGGGCTTTCGATTGTTTGGACAAAGATTGACTTCCTGGGGAGTTTGTTAATCCACTGGGGATTGTGCTAATCCGCTGGGGAGAAGAACTGATGATTCCGCCGGGGATGCTTATGCTTTGGCTGGCAAGTCCTTGCCTGAATTGTCCTTTCGGGCTCTCGATTTATTGGGGATATTCCCGATTGATTCACTGAGGATTCTGTTGGGGAATCCCTTTTTTGCAATTGACCATGCTCGGCTTGCGAAGCTTCATCCGCTTTAAGGACAGACATCGATGTACACTCCAAATATTCACGAGTTCAAAAGGAATGTGTTTGTTATTTTATAAAAGATAAAAGACTCACAAAATAAATTTTGAAAAAGTTTTGTTTTGAAGTACTATCATCAAGAATAAAAATG
Source organism: Medicago ruthenica (assembly GCA_018208015.1). Taxonomy (NCBI): domain Eukaryota; kingdom Viridiplantae; phylum Streptophyta; class Magnoliopsida; order Fabales; family Fabaceae; genus Medicago; species Medicago ruthenica. The sequence goes on along the minus strand of CM031375.1, from coordinate 35,606,031 downwards.
CATGAATAGAATAAAATGGTAATTTGATAAAAGGAAAAATATGCTGGGAAGTGAAATTTATTAATGGGGTGGTAGCTTGCCAAAGGCGTGGCTCAATGGATCTTACAAAGTTTGAAAAAAATGGTAAATATAAAAGGGAGGGTACATTGAACACGATGGCCACTAGTATCCCTAACAACTTTGAATCCCTCGTTTGGATGCTTCCGATTCGGAGTCTTTAGACAATTGATGTGCCCTAAGCGGATCACGACCAATCCGATGTAGTTACTTTGTCTTTTGATCCTTAATTTTTGCATAGGTCGTCCTTTTAGATGTTTGACCTATCAGGATGGTTGTTTCTGTTTATGTCTCTAATTTTTGCCTGGACCGCCTTTTCAGGTTTTCAGTCCACCGAGACGTTCATTTTTTTTGTTTCTAGACAAAGTATTTCTTGACTACATCGGAATTCACAGGACACGGAAAATCCTCGCCGTCCATTGTTGTGAGAATCAAAGCTCCTCCGGAGAACACTCTCTTGACGACATACGAGCCTTCGTAGTTAGGCGTCCATTTGCCCCTAGAGTCGGGTTGAAAAGATAGGATCCTTTTGAGCACGAGGTCTCCTTCTTGGATTTCCCGGGGACGAACTTTCTTGTCAAAAGCTTGTTTCATCCTCTGTTGATACAGTTGTCCATGACATAAGGCAGTCATGCGTTTTTCCTCGATTAAGTTCAACTGATCGTATCTGTTTTGACACCATTCAGCCTCTGACAACTTAGCTTCCATCAAGATTCTCAATGACAGGATTTCGACTTCTACGGGGAGCACTGCTTCCATTCCGTATACTAGAGAGAAAGGGGTTGCCCCTGTTGATGTACGTACTGAAGTACGATACCCGTGCAAGGCATATGGTAGCATCTCATGCCAATCTTTGTATGTGACTACCATCTTTTGCACTATTTTCTTGATGTTTTTGTTTGCAGCTTCAACCGCACCATTCATCTGAGGTCTATAAGGAGAAGAGTTATGATGCTCGATCTTGAACTCTTTGCATAACTCCTTCATCATTTTGTTATTCAGATTGGTCCCATTGTCCGTGATGATCTTGTTGGGAATACCATATCGGCAGATGATATGATTCTTAATAAATCGGACCACCACTTGTTTGGTGACGTTGGCATACGATGCAGCCTCAACCCATTTGGTGAAGTAGTCGATTGCTACTAGGATGAAGCGATGTCCATTTGAAGCTTTGGGTTCAATCCTACCAATCATGTCAACACCCCACATGGAGAAAGGCCATGGTGAAGAGAGGACATTCAGAGCCGTTGGTGGCATGTGGATCTTGTCCGCATAGATTTGACATTTGTGGCATTTCCTGGCGTGCTTGTAGCAATCGCTTTCCAAGGTCATCCAATAATATCCGGCTCTTAAGATCTTCCTAGCCATTGTGTGTCCGCTGGAATGAGTTCCGAAGGAACCTTCATGTATCTCATGCATTATGAGATCCGCTTCTTGCTCATCAACACATCTGAGCAATACCATATCAAAATTCCTCTTGTATAAAACTTCTCCGTTTAGAAAGAAGTTGCCAGCTAATCTTCGCAGAGTTTTCTTATCCTTGTTGGATGCCCCCTGTGGGTACTCCTGCTTTTGGAAGAAACGTTTGATGTCGTGGAACCATGGCTGGTCATCTATGACTGCTTCGGCTGCAAATACATGTGCAGGCCTTTCTAGGTGTTGAACCTTGATTGTTGGAATTTCATTCCGGCGGCTGACCTCATACATAGAAGACAGGGTCGCCAAAGCATCTGCCATTTGATTCTCGCCTCGAGGAATGTGATGCAGCTTGACTTTGTTGAAAAAGGTTAGCAAATGTCTTGCGTAATCTTTGTAAGGGATCAAGCCGGTGTGGCGAGTTTCCCAATCTCCATTGATTTGATTAATCACAAGAGCTGAGTCTCCGTAAATGTCGAGGTTCTTGATCCTTAGATCAATGGCTTCCTCAATTCCTAAGATACAAGCTTCATACTCTGCCATATTGTTTGTACAGTCGAATGATAGCCTTACAGCAAAGGGGAGATGTTTGCCCTCAGGGGTGACGATGACTGCCCCAATTCCATTGCCATAGACATTTACTGCTCCATCAAAGATTAACTTCCATCTAGATTCGGGATCTGGACCCTCGCCGAGTAGTGGTTCGTCACAATCCTTCATCTTTAGATACATGATTTCTTCATCGGGGAAGTCAAACTTGATTGGTTGATAATCCTCAATTGGTTGATGAGCCAAATGGTCAGCAAGAATGCTGGCTTTGATAGCTTTCTGAGTGTGGTATTCGATGTCGTATTCTGATAACAACATCTGCCAACGGGCGATCCTTCCGGTTAAGGCGGGTTTTTCAAAGATGTACTTGATTGGATCCATTTTGGATATCAACCAAGTAGTATGATTGAGCATGTAGTGACGAAGACGCCTAGCAGCCAAGGCTAATGCACAACAAGTCTTTTCGAGTAGAGAGTATCGGGACTCGCAGTCCGTAAACTTCTTGCTTAGGTAGTAGACAGCGTGCTCTTTTCTACCGGTCTCGTCTTGTTGTCTGAGTACACAACCCATGGAGTCCTCCAATACGGTTAAGTACATGATTAAAGGTCTTCCTTCGACTGGAGGAATAAGTATTGGAGGTTCTAGCAGGTACTCCTTGATGCTGTCAAAAGCTTTTTTGCAATTCTCTGTCCATACCACCTCTTGATTTTTGCGGAGCAGCTTGAAAATGGGTCCACAAGTGGCTGTCATGTGGGATATGAATCTAGAGATGTAATTTAAACGTCCTAGAAATCCCCTTACTTGCTTCTCGGTTTGAGGAGCAGGCATTTCTCTGATAGCTTTGACCTTATCGGGATCTACCTCGATACCCTTTTGACTGACAATGAAACCTAGGAGTTTTCCCGATCTCACGCCGAATGTACATTTGTTGGGGTTCAGGCGAAGCCGATATTTTCTCAGGCGTTGAAACATCTTTAACAAATACTCGACATGCTCCTCTTCAGTTCCTGATTTGACAATCATGTCGTCGACATACACTTCAATTTCTTTGTGTATCATGTCGTGAAAGAGAGTAGTCATGCCCCTTTGGTAGGTAGCACCCGCATTTGTTAAGCCAAAAGGCATCACTTGATAGCAAAAGGTGCCCCAGGGTGTAATGAAAGACGTTTTTTTCTCTATCTTCAACAGCCATTTTAATCTGATTATATCCCGAAAAGCCATCCATGAAGGAGAACACCTTAGATTTGGCAGTATTGTCGACCAATATGTCAATGCGAGGTAAAGGGAAGTCGTCCTTTGGACTAGCTTTGTTTAAATCTCGGTAGTCGACGCACATCCTGACTTTACCATCCTTCTTGGGAACTGGCACTATGTTGGCCAACCATTGAGGATATTCCGAGGTAACGAGAAATCCAGCATTAATTTGCTTTTGCACTTCCTCTTTGATCTTAAGAGCCATGTCAGGGCGAGTTCTTCTCAACTTCTGCTTGACTGGCGAACATTCAGGCTTTAGAGGTAAGTGGTGCTCCACAATCTCAGGATCCAATCCTGGCATATCTTGGTATGACCATGCAAAGATATCCACATACTCTTCAAGAAGCTTGGCTATTTTCTCTTTGACGGACGCATCCAATAACGCTCCAATCTTAACTTCTTTCTTTTCTTTTTCGGAACCCAAGTTGATAACCTCTACCGTTTCCTCGTGAGGCTGAATGGTCTTCCTCTCTTGCTCTAATAGGCGCTTGATCTCATCCGGGATTTCTTCATCCTCTTCCTCTTCCGCTTCGTAAACAGGGAATTCAAAGTTGGGAGGGAGCCTAGGGTTAAGGTGTTCGACGGGTTTATGGGTGCTTAGTCTGCATATGATGGATGATTGATTTTAGTAAAAGATGAAAAAAAATGCAGACTCTTTGAAATTGAAAATAGAAAACGTTTTTAGGTTTTTTTTTTTTGAAAATAAAAAGAAAAAGACAGCGTATAAATACGTAGAGGATGTGATAGAAATAACAATTTTTATTAATTGATGATAGTATATTAAACAAGCCCTACATGAGTCTCCCTTCGCTTCGGGCGAGACGAAGGGTTTTTTGAAAAAGATAAATAAACAAACACATTACTTTGAAGACTGAATAACAGAAGGAACATCGATAGCAACCCAATTGCGGCAAGCTCCTCCGGGCGTTACATGGACATGTGCTGCTTCTTCCGGCCCATCTTCAGCGATGGCGTTGGCTTCCTTTGTGGAGTGAATGAAACTGGCACTACGAAAGATGTTCTCGAGCGGTTCAATGCTAGTGCTTGGTTCGGTAATTCTTGTAGTTGGAGTGAAACCTAACCCTTCTCTATGCTTACGCTCCGGCAGACTTATTGTCTTTCCCCAATCCGGGAGTAAGTCATCTTGCACTGCTCTTTGTGCGCTCTTGAAAGAAGACATGGACGCTCCATTCTTTGTGGCACTCTCATCATCTAAGGAAAGACCTTGGAATGATGTACCATCAACGATATCAGCACCGATGAAAGAGAAAGCTGACAGATGGCTGATCAACAGAGCTTCCTCTCCTCCCACAGTGACTAGCTTCCCATTCTTCACAAATTTCAGCTTTTGATGCAGTGTGGACGTCACTGCTCCGGCCTCGTGGATCCACGGTCGGCCTAACAAACAACTGTACGTTTCTTGTATATCCATTATTTGGAAGGTTATTTGGAAGACAGATGGCCCGATTGTAATAGGTAAATCCACCTCCCCGATCACTGATTTTTTCGAGCCGTCGAAGGCTTTAACAACTACCCCACTTTGCCTCATGGGGGTCCCCTGGTAGGAAAGCTGGTCAAGGGTTGTCTTGGCCATTATGTTCAATGAAGAGCCGGTGTCTACAAGTACGTTTGATAAATCATCCGACTTGCAGTTTACCGATATATGTAATTCCAAATTATGGTGCCTTCCTTGCTCGGGGAGTTCCTCATCACTGAAGCTTAAGCTATTGCAGACAGTGATGTTTCCGACAATGCCTCCGAATTGGCCGAGGGTTATGTCGTGCTCCACGAAGGCTTGGTCCAAGACCCTCATCAATGATTCTCTATGAGCGTCGGAGTTTAACAACAAGGACAACATAGAGATTTTGGAAGGCGTTTGCAACAACTGGTCCACGACCTTGTATTCGCTCTTCTTGATTAGCTTTATGGGCTTCGTGGTTCACAAAAAGGGTATTGAAATAAACCAAAATAAGACAAAGGCCATCCTGGAAACGAAGCCTCCTTCGACCAAGAGAGAATTGCAATCTCTTCTTGGCAAGATCAATTTTCTGAGAAGATTCATCTCGAATTTAAGTGGCAAGACTCAAGCTTTCTCGCCATTGCTCAGGCTAAAGAAGGAAGATACATTTAGGTGGGAACCAAAACATCAGAAGTCTTTTGAAGAAATTAAGTCATATTTGACGAAACCACCTGTTCTTTTACCCCCTGTTAAGGATAGGATGATGAAATTGTACATAGTAACATCAGAGACATCCATAGGTAGCATGTTAGCCCAAGAGGATGAAAATGGTGTCGAAAGAGCCATATATTACCTCAGTAGGATTTTAAATGATGCTGAAACAATGTACCATCCAACTGAAAAGTTGTGCCTTTGTTTGTATTTTTCTTGTACAAAGTTGAAACAATATATAAAACCAGTCAACGTTTGTGTTTATTCTCATTTTGATATTATTAAGCACATGTTGTCGAAACCTATTTTACATAGTAGAATCGGTAAATGGGCTTTAGCCCTAACAGAGTATTCGTTGACCTACAAGCCTTTAAAAGCCATTAAAGGACAGATCGTGGCTGATTTCATAGTAGACCATTCTGCGATCGAAGCTATAGTTGGCTTAGTAGAGACTCGACGTTGGAAATTGTATTTCGACGGTTCCAGTCACAAAGATGGAACTGGGATTTGTATTTTAATCGTGTCACCTACTAACATTCCAACAAGTTTTAAGTTCAAACTGACTGAACGATGTTCAAACAATGAGGCTGAATACGAAGCCTTAATAGCGGGACTTGAAATCTTGTTAGAGCTGGGGGCAGAGGAGGTCGAGATAAAGGGTGACTCCGAACTGGTTATAAAACAGTTGACAAAAGAATACAGATGTATTAAAGAAAATCTAATTACTTATTTTGTTCTAGCCAACACGTTGTTAAAACGTTTTCAGCATGTGGATATTCAACATGTGCCTCGAATTGACAACCAAGAGGCAAATGAGTTGGCTCAGATCGCTTCGGGTTATAAAATCCCTAAAGCGAAGTTAGGGGAATTGATAGAAATAAGAGATAAATCTAACCCGATTTCCCCTACCCAAAAAGAACTGTCAATTACAAAAACTGAGGGGGCAGAGGATATAAACAATCTTTCGGCCGAAATTTTCAAAGTTTTTGCCATTGACAATATGGCAGTCAATGATTGGCAGAAACAGATTGTCGAATATTTAAAAAATCCTACTGGGAATACCAGTCGGAAGATTAAATATAGAGCTTTGAGCTATGTGGTGGTAGGAAGTGAATTGTTCAAGAAAACTCCTGAGCAAGTTTTGTTGAAATGCCTTGGAGAAAACGAGGCATACTTGGCAATTTCCAGCACCCATAGTGGGGCCTGTGGTTCGCGCCAAGTAGGCCACAAAATGAAATGGCTTTGTTTCGACAAGGGGTCTATTGGCCCACAATGTTAAAAGATAGTATAGAGTTCGCTAAAGGTTGTCAAGAATGCCAAAAGCATACAGGAATACAACATGTACCAGCAAGCGAACTTCACGCAATAGTAAAACCATGGCCATTTAGAGGATGGGCTTTGGATTTGATCGGAGAAGTAAAACCTACTTCGTCGAAAGGCCACCGGTATATTATAGTCGGGATAGATTACTTCAACAAATGGGTAGAAGCCATCCCTTTACCGAATGTGGATCAGGAAGCAGTTATTAAGTTTATTCAAGACCACATTCTATACAGGTTTGGGATCCCAGAGACTATCACCACAGACCAAGGGTCGATCTTCACGGGATGAAAAATGGCGGAATTTGCTTCCGAAGTTGGGTTTAAATTGTTAACTTCGACACCTTATTACGTGCAGGCAAATGGTCAAGTCGATGCCGCCAATAAAGTAATCATTAATTTGATAAAGAAACATGTGGGTAGTAAACCAAGAAATTGGCATAACACTTTGAATCAAGCTTTGTGGGCTTGTCGAAACTTGCCAAAGGAATCGACTAACACTACCCCTTTTAGACTTACATTTGGCCATGACGCAGTCCTACCCGCCGAAATTTGTTTACAATCGACTAGAGTTCAAAGGCAGTGCGACCTCCCAACAAACCATTATTGGGACATGATGTTGGATGAACTGGTTGATTTAGATGAAGAAAGGATACGTGCATTAGATGTCCTCATGAGGCAGAGAGAAAGAGTGGCCAAAGCCTATAACAAGAAAGTAAAGTCTAAATCTTTCGTTCCAGGAGATTTAGTCTGGAAACTGATTCTACCTATGGATAGAAAAGACAGAGTTCTAGGAAAATGGTCGCCAAATTGGGAAGGTCCATTCAAAATCACTCAGGTTTACTCGAATGGGGCGTACGAAATAGAGGAGATCGGTGCGGATAATCGAATCTTGCGAGTAAATGGCAAATATTTGAAAAAATACAGGCCAATGCTGCAAGAAGTGAAAATTAAGTGCGAATAAAAACAACTGCAAGCGCATAATCATGGCATACATTGCCAGTACAATGAAAATGTAGTCTTGAAGAAGAAAAAGGTAATATTAATACACATATTACAAATCTTAAAAGGTAAGACTACTGGTCAGTCTCTCTAGAGCTGTTCTGGCGAGATCCAATACAGTTTGGTTCCGAGAGCCATTGTCGATCAGTTTGTTTATATCGTTGTTGCGCGACTTGGCCCTTTTGAAATGTTCGATAGCCAGTTTGGCCTCTTGGCGAAGTTCGGCTTCTGAAGGAACCAATACCTTCTAGATTCCGGCTAACCTTTCTTCTTCCTCTTTAATCTTTGACGCCAAGACCGTCATTTGTTCTTTGTAAGTGCCAATGTTTGACTTGCAAGTTTTTGCCTCAGCCGAAGCATTGACATTCTCAAGCTTCAAAGAAGCAATTTTAGCTTTAGATGCTTCGACTAACTTCAAATCCTCTGAATGTTGACGACGGTGTGTTACTAACAAAGCATTATTTTCGGCCTCACGCCGGAGTTCTGTGGCTATCCGATCCAGAAGAGGTTCGAAGTCAACCAGGAAGGCTAGCAAAGTTTGGTTGCGAGTCATTTTGAGCAACTTGTGCGTCAGGCTTTTGAGTTCAAAAGTAAGGTTCGAATTCATTCTGATGGCTTGGAAAAGGTCTACCCCTATGACTTTCGCTCGGAGCTCTTGAATCAAATCCTCCTCAGACGCTTCTGAACTTACTCCGACAGATGAAGTCGAAATATTCTGAATGTTTTCACTACTTCACATAAGTTTGAAAGCTTCAAGGGGATCACTTTCCTCAAGGCTTGCTAGGTCATCTTGGCTCGGAGCAGAACTAGGGGCAGCCATTTTCTTTGGTGGAGATTCGTCCATACTCTCAGGGCTGCGTGGTTTATCTTCACCACTTTCAGTTTCCTCTTCTTCAAAACCCTCACTGCTCACATTGTCACCAAAAGTGTCATCCCCATCTGTTTCAGCTCTCTCGATAGAATCTGGTTTCCAAGGTGGCTCAGTGATGATGTTGTCTCCGCTGGTGTGAGAGGTAGTCTGAACATTTGTAGTAGGGACGAGAAGTTGTCCTTTCGGTAGATTTTCATGTTGTTCAATTCCAGCTTCATGTTGTTTGGGTTCGGGAGGAGTAGTGACAAGCACATCTTCAATCCAGTCGTCAGACGCTTTCCCGCCACTATTCTGGTCCGTGGTTCCGTCCTCGTTCGTCTCTTCAACTATCTTAGGGATAAGACAATTATGAGGCGAGGTAGGCGTCGTGTGTCCCCCAACCTCGACGTTACCAGCTTCAAGTACCTAAAACATCAATTATCATCATTACTCAAATTATCATTTGAGATTGGAGGAAATCAATTGATGAGTCGTCGGGGGAGAGATTTAAGGTTTCGACGTATACCTCGGTATTAGCTTTCCCGACACCAAAACTTTCACTCGGGATCCTTTTTGTTGTAGGAAGCTTCTTCTTGAGAGGCTCAACATTCGAATTTGGCTCTAGTTGCCTGGTTCATTTTCTTCCTGCTAGGGTCGACAGACCTTCAGCAGCGTCAGCATGTGGGGAAGAACCATCATCCTGGAAAATATATATGCATATGTGAAGATGAAGATGATTTTAAAAAGAAAGAGTATGGAAATTTGTACCTACCTCTGAGTCATCGCTAGGTACGCTGACAAACTTCCAGATCTTCTTGGAAGGGGTCGTAGTGCAGGAACTACTGGTACGTTTCCGTTTCTGGAAAATCAATTTAGTTAAAGAAATGACCAAAGGACAATACACATTGCCATTGGAAGACGGTGAGAAGTTACCTCAACAGCTTTCGACCTAGAAGGTTTTGCCTTTTTCTTGGTTTCCTCCTTATCAGGCTCATCATCTGAAGCGGGTTTGGAGGTAAGAGGCACAGCTGTAAAACATCTAAATTCATTAGGTTGAAAAGCAGTTGAAACCATGTGTTACATGAGGGTGAAGGTTATCACCTGTTTTAATTGTTGATGTAATTCAAACATGTCGAATATCAAGGTGTAAGTGACCTCCAAAATTATGTATGTCATACTTAGTCGGAGTTACTCTATCAAGTTTTTTAGCTAAAAGGTTTTTGAAGGCTAATCTCGAACCACAAAAGAACCAATGAGGAAGAGGTGGTCGAAATGCCAAAGCAAGTTTGCTAGTTGGCAAAGCCGGAAATCGTGTTTTGAAATGCAAAGCATAAGTGTACTTATCTTTTACATGAGGAGGTGCTTTCACCATGTAAAGTTTTTCACTTATCTCTTCTTTTAAAGTTTTCGCTGCCGCAACAACAGTCCGACTAACATTCTTCGGATCATATACAATTTCAAAATATTTGTGAAATGCTTGAATTTCTCGAATATGCGTACCTTTGTTCTTCGCTTTTTTATTCTGCACAGAAGGAAAAGCGGATATCAGCTGCTCGAGTAAAAAGTTTTCATCAATATCAGCACTTTTGTTTTATAATATTCTCTCCACCAAGTGAAGAATTCTTGGGTACATAAGAAAGATGTTTTGAAAGCTATAGGCTCGAAGCTGGGGGCATTTTGATCAAATTTGGCAAGACGCTCTCTCCATTCTCCGTCAGTCTTGGGATGTCGCAGATATTTCTTGCTAGAGAAGAGAGATCTGGGCAGAAGTTGGCAGAGGCCAAATTGTCTGGCTACTAGGTTCGGTTGGTAACCACTTACTCCGAAAAGTTCTTTCCCTTTGCCAGTCGAAATTCTAAATGAAATCAATTTGGGTAAAATGTATAGTCACATTATTGGGATTGATGATTCACTATGGGATATTATTGAAGATGGAATTACCATTCCAGTGGATGAAGAAGGTGTTGCTGTCAACAGAAGAGCTCTAAGTGATGCACAAAGAAAAATCTATAGGAAACATCACCATGTGAGGGGAATCATTGTAGATTCACTACCTCACACTGAGTATCAGAAGCTGAGTGACAAGTCAACAGCCAAAGCCATATTCACATCCCTCTGCTCTAACTATGAAGGTAATAAGAAGGTTAGAGAAGCTAAGGCAAATATTCTTGTTCAACAATATGAACTGTTCAGAATGAAAGAGGATGAAAATATTGAGACTATGTTCTCAAGATTTCAGACTCTGGTTTCTGGACTTCAGATTCTGAAGAAGAGTTATACCACATCTGATCATGTGAATAAAATCCTTAGAAGTCTGTCATCCAAATGGAGACCTAAAGTGACTGCCATTGAGGAAGCTAAGGATCTGAATACTTTAAGTATTGAGGATCTGATAAGCTCCCTCAAAGTGCATGAACTGGGACTCAATGAGGATGAGTCTGTTAGAGAACCAAAGACATTAGCTCTGAAGTCCAAAAGAAAGCCTGCTAAAGCTTTGAAAGCTATTGAATCTGAAGAAGAATTTCCTGAGGGAAATTCTGATGAAGATTCAGATGCTGATGAGCTTGCAATGCTTTCTAAAAGGCTTCAGTATCTGATGAATAGAAAGAAAAAATTCTCTAACAGAAGCAGTAACTTTAGAGGATCTGGTTCTGGTTCAAAAAGGGATATCCAGAAGGAAAGCTGTTACAACTGCAAGAAGCCTGGGCACTTCATTGCTGACTGTCCTGATCTTCAAAAGGAAAAATCCAAAGAGAAAGCAAAGAAGTCCAGCTCAAAGTCCAGCAGCTTCAGAAACAAGCTTAAAAAGAGTCTCATGGCAACATGGGATGATCTGGACAATGAGTCAGAATCTGATGAGGAAGAAGCAAACCTGGCCCTGATGGCAATTGCATCTTCTGATGCAGAATCATGCTCAGATTCTGATGAAGAAGATGAGGTATACTCTGAACTCTCTAGATCTGAATTGATTGAAATAGTTAATGATCTTATGAGTCATCTTAAAAGCAAGTTAAAAGAAATTAAATCTTTGAAAAATTAAACTAACTTGCTATCTGAGGAAAATCTTAAACTTCAGAATCAGATTTTTGAATATGATGAAGAAGTTGAAGAACTCAGAAAAGAGGCTCATAAGAAATCTGAAGAGGTTCCTAATGAACAGGAAATAGCTCTTCAGGATTTCATGTTAACTGGGTTCAATAGAACTAAAATTGCCTCCATGATGTATAATATGATCAGAAACAAAGGTGAAGGCATTGGCTATGATTCATTTAAACCTTCAAATGAATTAAACTCACCTTCATGTTCTGAAAATATTTTAAAAGGCAATGGTGTATGCTTTGTGCCTGCTTCTGATAGCTCTGAGAAGTTGAAAATATCAGAATCTGAGACTATGTCTGAAGCTCAGAACAACTCAGACTCTGAAGCTTCTGAACCTAAGGGTAAGATGAAGGCAGATGTTAAAATCTTGCCTAAATCTAAGCCAAAAGGTCCTAAGCCTAAGAGTAAGAGGAAATCAGACTCTGAACCTGAAAAAGTTCAGAATCTGATAAGTTCAGAGTCTGGGACTAGTAAGTCTCAGAATCTGAGTAAATCAAATTCTTCAAAGACTGAGTTTGTTAAAACTTCAAAAACTTTTAAACCAGTCAATACAAATCATTTTCAATCTCAGAATGCTAAGAAAAGCAAGCAAAAGCAAACCAATCAGTTTTATACTTCTGATTGTTTTAAGAAAGGCAAAACTGAAGCTTGCCTTTTGCCTGAAGTAAACAAAGTCAGAATTCTGAAGAGATCAGAACCAAAGTGCTCAATGGTTCAAACTCTAAAGAACTCAGATCCAAAGACCTTCAAGTCTCAGGTTCTGAAGAAATCTGAGTCCAAACCTTTGAGAACTCAGGTTCTGAAGCACTCAGGTTCTGAAACTCAGACTTGTTCAAGATATAAGGATTCATATCCTAAGTATCAGAACAAGTCTGAACATCATAACTTCAGACACAAGTTCAAGAAGCCAAAACCTTTCAGGACTAACCCCAAAGGACCCATGAAAATCTGGGTACCTAAGTCTGAGATAATTTCAATTGCAGATATGCTTAACATCCAAAGAAAAGGAAAGGTCCTGGTACCTGGACAGTGGATGCTCGCATCATATGACAGGGGACAAGTCTATGTTCCAAACCCTAACTCTGAAAGAGGGAGGAACTGTGGGGTTTGGAGGAAGTCAGAAAGGAAAGATCATTGGTACTGGTAAGATAGGTAATTCTTCCCTGTACATTGATAATGTCTGGCTGGTAGATGGACTTAGACATAACTTACTTAGCATAAGTCAATTATGTGATAGTAATTATGAAGTCATGTTCAATAAGAACACATGTACTGTAATCAGTAACAAAGACAAGTCTGTAGTGTTCAGAGGCTGTAGGAAAAACAATGTTTACAAAATAAATTTTTCTGAATTGGTTCAGCAGAAGGTAGTTTGCCTTCTGTCTGTGAGTGATGAGAATTGGGTCTGGCACAAAAGGCTGGGACATGCTAACTGGAGACTCATCTCTAAGCTTAGCAAGTTACAGCTGGTCAGAGGCTTACCCAGCATTGATTATCACTCAGATGCTCTTTGTTCAGCATGCCAAATTGGAAAGTTTTCTAAAACTTCTTTTAAATCAAAGAACATTGTTTCCACCTCAAAACCTCTAGAACTCCTTCACATTGATTTGTTTGGTCCTGTTGGAACAGCTTCAATCAATGGGAAGAAGTATGGACTTGTGATTGTTGATGATTATAGTAGGTGGACTTGGGTAAAATTCCTCAGAACCAAAAATGAAACATATGATGTGTTTTACAAATTCTGCAAACAAGTACAAACTGAAACTGATTTAAAAATTTTGAAAATCAGAAGTGATCATGGTGGGAATTTGAAAATGAACCTTTTGAAAACTTTTGTGAAGACCATGGAATTCTCCATGAGTTCTCATCTCCAAGAACTCCACAGCAAAATGGAGTTGTAGAGAGAAAGAACAGGTCTTTACAAGATATGGCCAGAACCATGATCCATGAGTCTAAAATTGCTAAGTACTTTTGGGCAGAAGCTGTAAACACAGCATGTTATATTCAGAACATGATCTATATCAGACCCATTCTGAATAAAACATCATATGAATTGTTTAAAGGAAGAAAACCAAGTATTTCTTATTTTCATCAGTTTGGTTGTACATGTTACATACTAAACAATAAGGTCTACCTAAAGAAATTTGATGCCAAGGCTCAAAAGGGTACCTTTTTAGGATACTCGGAGAGATCTAAGGCATACAGAGTGTATAATTCTGAAACACATGTTGTTGAAGAAGCCATACACATTAGGTTTGATGATAAGAAGCCTGGTAATGAAATACCAGAGCTGGTTGAGAGTTTTGCAGATGTCAGAATCTCAGAAGAGCCTTCAGAAGCTGAACCCAGTTCAGGTTCTGATGAAGGTTCAGAAGCTAAAAACAATGAAGAATCTGAGAAACTCTCCAACAATGATACTACTCCTAGAGCTAATCAAGATCAGCATGGCTCTGAACAAATCCCTAATGGTTCTTCAGAAGCTAATTCACCCAGAACCTCATTCAAGTACAAGTCTTCACATCCTGAGGAGTTGATCATTGGAAACAAGAACAGTCCAAGGAAGACAAGATCAGCATTCACTTAGAATGAGTCCATGCTTGGCCTTCTATCCATGATTGAACCCACAACTGCTGATGAAGCACTTGCTGATGATGGCTGGATTGTAGCAATGCAAGAAGAGCTGAACCAGTTTCAAAGGAATGATGTATGGGATCTTGTTGCAAGACATGATCAGAAGAACATCATTGGAACAAAATGGGTGTTCAGGAACAAGCTCAATGAACAAGGAGAAGTGATCAGAAACAAGGCTAGATTAGTAGCTCAAGGGTACAGCCAGCAAGAAGGAATAGACTACACAGAAACTTTTGCTCCAGTAGCAAGACTGGAAGCAATCATGTTACTTCTTTCTTATGCTGTTAATCATGATATCATCTTATATCAAATGGATGTTAAGAGTGCCTTCTTAAATGGTGTAATTTCTGAAGAAGTGTATGTAAAACAACCTCCTAGTTTTGAAGATGTTAAATATCCAAATCATGTTTTCAAACTTAAGAAGTCTCTGTATGGTCTGAAACAAGCTCCCAGAGCTTGGTATGAAAGGCTGAGCAACTTCTTAATCAAAAATGATTTTGTAAGAGGTCAAGTTGACAATACACTCTTTAGAAAAACTGTTAAGAAAGAAATCTTAATTGTACAAATCTATGTTGATGATATCATATTTGGTTCTACTAATGCCTCCCTTTGCAAGGAATTTTCAAAGTTAATGCAGGATGAATTTGAAATGAGCATGATGGGTGAGCTGAAATTCTTCTTGGGATTTCAAATCAACCAATGCAAAGATGGTGTTTATGTTCATCAGTCAAAATACACCAAGGAGCTTCTGAAGAAGTTCCAGCT
This sequence comes from Medicago ruthenica, assembly GCA_018208015.1. Lineage (NCBI taxonomy): Eukaryota > Viridiplantae > Streptophyta > Magnoliopsida > Fabales > Fabaceae > Medicago > Medicago ruthenica. The sequence continues at coordinate 35,590,916 of CM031375.1, read as the reverse complement.
GGATGATTGCAAGCTGATGACAACACCTATGCATCCCACCTGCACCTTAAGCAAAGAGGACAATTGCACTAAAGTAGATCAGAAGCTGTACAGAGGTATGATAGGTTCTCTCCTATACTTAACTACTTCTAGGCCAGATATTTTATTTAGTGTATGTCTGTGTGCTAGATTCCAGTCAAATCCTAGAGAATCTCATATGACTGCTGTCAAGAGAATCTTTAGGTATCTGAAAGGAACAACAAATTTGGGACTTCTGCATAAGAAATCTCTAAATTACAAGCTAGTTGGATTCTGTGATGCTGACTATGCTGGGGACAGGATTGAAAGAAAGTCCACCAGTGGAAACTGTCAGTTTCTTGGTGAGAATCTGATATCCTGGGCCAGCAAGAGACAAGCAACCATTGCTTTGTCAACAGCAGAAGCAGAATACATCTCAGCTGCAAGTTGTAGCACACAACTGCTCTGGATGAAACATCAATTAGAGGATTATCAGATTCATGCAGACAATATTCCTATTTATTGTGATAATACTGCTGCTATATGTCTGTCTAAAAATCCAATTCTGCATTCTAGAGCCAAGCACATAGAAATAAAACATCATTTTATAAGAGATTATGTTCAGAAGGGTGTTCTAGATATTCAGTTCATTGATACTGATCATCAATGGGCTGACATATTCACAAAACCCCTAACAGAAGATAGATTCAATTTTATTAAAAAGAATCTGAACATGCATTTTATCTCTTGAAAATGTGCTTGAATCTGAATGAATTCCTTGATTCTGAGGTTATCATAAGATAAGACTTATCAAACACTCATATTCTGAGAGTTTGAATAAAGTTAAGCCTGAAAAACTTTAGAGTCTGAAGGATCAGAACCTGGATTTTCTGACTTCTGAATCTGATAAAAATCTAATGTTGGTCAGAATCTGATAAGTATACCTATGGGCAATGATGATTAAAGCTTTGAAAGTTATACTCTAACCCTCCCAAAGTCATCAATTTAAAAATGTGATTTTCTGCTCTGATATTAAATGTCAAATTGCTTGACAAACAATTTTCAGTTGATATCAGTATGTTTTCAAACTGCTTAGCACAGACACATTTTTTTTTAATTGCTCAAAGTGTTTCAGACATGTTCAGTCTTAAGAACTTATTTTATCTTGGTATCAGCACTGAAATGTCAATTTGGTATCAGACTCTGAGGTAAACCTTCATGTCTTGAAATCAGGCTCTGATACAAGTTCAGCAGTCTTAAAAACTGTATTTTGGTATCAGACTCTGAGATAAAATCCTCATTTAGTATCAGGCTCTGATATAACCTATCAGTTGGTCTTTAATCTGAAAATTTTGCTTTAAAATGAGTTAGACCTGCTCTGATCTGAACTAATTTCTTTAAACCAGCTCAGATTTGCTCTGATACCTTCTTGCAATAATTGCTCTGATACCTTCTTGCATATTTTGCTCTGATACTGAACCATTTGTACTGAACAAGTCATGACTGAACACAGAATGACCTGATCAGAAGTTCTAAACCTTTTTCTGCTTCTGAACAGCATTCTACTTTTAATGCAAGTCATATACTCATTGAAATTCAAGTATGCTCTGATACTCATCTTTGCTGCTTGATTATCCATATGCTTGCATAAATATCTCACACACTTTTGTTCAACCTCCTCCTATATGCTCTGAACCTTTTTCTTTGAAATGTTTTTCAAACTCTTTAAAAAAAGGGGAGATTGAACTGCTCTGATACATGTTTTCAAACTCTTTTAAAACTTCTTACTGCTCTGATACATATATTTTCACACTCTTTTGCCAAAGGGGGAGAAATTTTCTATGTTTGGTGAGTAAGTTGAATTTTTTGTTGATGACAAAAGGGGGAGAAAGTAAAACAAGTATTAAAAGCACCTGAGCTCAAATATAAGTTAAAATTCTGTCAGTATATTAACTTATGAAAGGGGAGTAAAAGGTATTAAAGCCTAAGGTTCTTGTGTGAACTATTGAACAATTCAACCCTCCCTACATAAGTTAAGCTCTGATACAATTCTGACTGAATTTAACTTATGAGAACAGATTTTAACTCTTAGCCTCTGAAGTGAAATTCTGGCTCTGATACATTTCTATGAGATACATTGCTCTTAGTGAGTAAATTGAATTTAAAATAACTTGGATAAGACTCAAGGAGCTTACAAAACTCATCCTGTGGATTATCAGACTTAGGGGAAGAGCTTACAAACCTCAGAACCTGAAGTCAACAAGTCATTTTGAATTCTGAGTGTTAATTTCAATATATTGTTTTAAGTTAAGCTTAATTAACATGGATAAGAATCAGGGGGAGCTTACAAACCTAACCTTGAGGACTGTCAGACCTAGGGGGAGCTTACAAACCTCTCCTGAAGTCAGATTGTTAATTAAACTTAACAACAATTCTGAAATTTTCACATCTGTGATTTTAACTGAACTTAATTAACTTGGATCAGACTCAGGGGGAGCTTATAAACCTCACACCCTGCAGTTAACTTGTTAATTAAGTTAACAACAATTTTCTGATTTAATACTTATGTTTGTCATCATCAAAAAAGGGGAGATTGTTGAAACATTTATGTGTAAACATATCTCTCTTTGTGGTTTTGATGATAACAAAGTGTTAAATAGAAAATTGGTTATTTGCTAATGCTTTGTTCAAGTGTTTTCAGAACCATGTGCTTTATGATTAATTATTAAGAATGGTTATGAAAGAACAAGCTAAGAGCAAGGAAGGAAAGCTAAGAAGCAAGGTTGTAAAGCTAGAAGGAAACTGGGTCTGAAGAAGTGCTCCTGAAGAAGTGCTCCTGAAGTAGTGGTACTGAACTGAGAAGCTTCTGAAGTGGTCCTGAAGTGGTACTCCTGAAGTGCAGCTTCTGAGTCTGAAGGCATCTTCTGAAGTCTGGGTGCTTCTGAAGAAGTCAACGCAAAGTCAACTCCTGAAGCCAGCTTCTGATCCGTACAAGGCAGCTTCTGATGCTTCAGCTTCTGATGCACTGTTCACAGAGAAGCTTCTGAAGATGATGTGGCATGGAAAGTGACCAGTACTGTGCGCATTTAATGCCTGGATGTGTCAGAACAACTCAATGGAACAGTTGTCTCCCTGACCCAAACATTCTCCAGCTTTTAAGGTAGGCAAGTTCAAAAATGGCTGCTGCTCTGGTTTTTGCAAAAAGCTCAGCACACATTTTCAGTCTATTCTAGTACAACTTGCAACGGCTCTTTCCTCAATTCAAGCAAATCTTCAACAGCTATATTTCATCTATAAAAGGAAGAAGATTTGAAGAAGAAATTTGTCTAAGACTCTTGAAATCAAATTGCTGAAACCTTGCTCTGTTTTCTGTGTAAAAACTGTCAAGTTCAAAAACTCTTAGAAATTCTTTAGTCTTGTAACTTAGAATTTCTTAAGGTTAAGAGTCTTAACCTGTGTTGTATTAAAAGAACACCTCTGATATTTTATCAAGTGTTCATCCCAAACTTCTTTACTTGTAAACCAGTTTGGTCCTTAAAGTCTCAGTCTGTATACTGAGCATTTGTAATCTCATTCCTTTGTGGTCTGAGTCAGAAGTCTCTTGTCTTAGTGACTTGAGCATTGGAAGCCTCTTCCTTGGTGGTTGAGCATAGAAGTCTCTTTCTTGGTGATTGAGCAACTGGAAGTCTCTTTCTTGGTGATTGAGCAAGTGTAATCTTCAGATTATAGTGAAACTCTCTTGTTGAAAAACAAGGGGACTGGACTACTTCTCACATTGAGAAGGAACCAGTATAAATCTTGTGTGTCTCTCTCTTCCCTTCTCATTTTAACTTGTTTATCCGCTGCACATAATTCTGATAACAGTTCAGAACCTGGTTCTGAATCTGTGTTAAGTCTTTGAAAAGAAAGTAGAACAAGTTTTGAGTCACATAATTCAACCCCCCCCCCCTTCTTGTGTGTGTTTTTCTCACCTTCAAACTTGTCCCGTGAGTCAAGCATAGTTTAGTTTGTGACAACTTATACCATACATTTGATTTAATTTTAAAATTTAGTCAACACCCACTTCTCCCAAGCATTTTAGTTATTTACAAAATTTTAGTCAATGTTCATTTATCTTGTGCATTTTAGTTTTGAGCATTCAATATAATCGTATAATTGAAGTGAGGTGATATTCTAAATAGTATAAATATTTTAGCAGGAACAATTTTTTATAAATGACAACTTGTCTCGTGCATCAAAGTTAGTTGATTCAGTGACAACTTATCCCGTGCATTTGAGTTAATTCTGAAATTTTATTAATGAAAACTTGTGAAGTGCATGATATTTTAGATTTATTGAATAATTAATATAATAAGTCTATATTTATCACCAAATACTATAGTTGGTCGATGAATTTACAAAGTGATTTTTAGCTATCCTTAATATTTGATTTTTCCCATTAGGACGATGATGAGTTATGCACTTAGACCCTTGTTTGATTTTTCTTAACTCTATTTAATATTCTCTTCATCTTAAAATAATTGTCTTTTTTAGTATTTTTTTCTTTGTCTCAAAATAATTATCACTTTAAAATATCAACACAACATTTATTATTATTTTTCCACTGATATACTTTTATTTATTAAATTTCATCTAACTTAATCATTCACTAACTACAATTAATAAGAGTATTTTAGTATATGATACTAATTTTAGCATTGAAATCAACACAATTAATCATTTTCTTAAAAATCGTGTACAAACTTTAGACGACTATTATTTTGAGGTGGATGAAGTATTAATTAATGAGTAAACCATCAAATTAGTTCTTGTTTTTGTAAGTCATTCTCAAATTAGTTTATAACTCTATTAATATTTCAAAATAATCTTTGTCTTTGTCAAAAGTTTCTCAATTAAGTCTCTCCTCATGTGACAAAAACATAGATTTAATTGAGAAACTTTTGATAATATTTCAAAATAGTCACTGTTTTTGTCAAATGTTTCTCAATTAAATATCTCGTCGTGTGACAAAAACATAGAAACAGATATTTAATTGAGAAAATTTTGATAAAGACAAAAACTATTTTAAAATATTAATAGAGTCCGGAACTAATTTGATAGTGGCGTACAAGAGAGGGATCAAGTTGATGTTTACTTGTTAATTTATTGTCCCTTTAAAAAAATATTAATTAATTGTAAATTTTTTTTTATGCTAGTTTTAAAAATTTTTGACACCCCACACGCACTACTACCACACTTCAAATCTCGACACATCGTCACTCTCTCTCTCTATTCACTTTCTGAAATCCCCATACGTCTCACATATCAATGACATACATACCATATTAATTTTTTATTTAATAATTTGTTTATTTTTAACAAAACCTATCGGTTTCCATATCTCTCTGAACCTATTTCCCCTCTCCCTCTTGCTTGAAAACCATCAATTCCCTTCATATCTTTTTCTTCTCCACCATGAACCACCGTCACCGTCAACTTCATAAAGATTTGATTTTTATTTGAGATCCCAACTTTTGTCCAGCTCAAATCTGAAAATTATGGTGTTGTATTTTTTGATCAGTTTTACATGCAAAATAAAATATGTTCTCACTTTTCCTTCAAAAAAAAATGTTATTATTGTGGATTTTGTAACAATAACAATAAATAATATTAGATTTGGAGTTCTGTCAAAAACAAAAAAGATTAGATCTGAAGCAAGTTTATTTTTAATTTCTCTAGATGCATTATGTGTATTTATATTGGTTCATATACAAATGGTTATCATTCTGTAATATATGAATTTATTTTCTTATCTCTGTTTTTTTATTTACTTTCTTTGTTAATAATTATAATTTTTTGTTTATGTTATTTTTTAATACAAAACATAAATTTGGTAGAAAAAAATAAAAAATATGTTGCTGCTAGCCTGCTACTGGGAAAAAAGACTCATTAAATAAAATTAAGTGGACTTCAACTGTTGGTGCTTATCTTTTTTCTTATTTCCTCATTCTTAATGGACATGTTTCTTTTTCTGTTCTTTCTTTTTTGCATTAAAAAAAAATCAGTACAATTGTTGAGATTTACAATACCATGAGTCATCAAAGTGTCATATCTTTTCATTTTATATTTGAATATCTTTTCTCTATCATTTAATATAATAAAATAAATTTACAAATCCATAAAATAAATTGGTAAACCCAAAATTTGGTTGCCCATTGCTTTTTAAAAAACTCTTTCATGGTGATATTCCCATTAAAAAACTCTATTGTTACTTTTCCTACCTGGACTCTCACACACACACGTTTGTTCATCTCCATCTTTATTTTTTTCCTCCTTCATCTTTTTTTCAATGATTCTTCCATATAATCACAGCTGACAAGATCTTTGTATTCATCTTCCTTTTGTCACTGTTCTTGCTCTTTGATAGTAATATCCATCGACTTTATTTCTTCTATCTTGTTTCTGTCAAAAAAAGAAAAGTATTTTTTTTTTGTCAAGAACATAAGTATTTGAAGAAGATTTAACATAATACAAAACTTTATTATTAGTTTGAATATGAATATTGTTTGGTATACTTTGAAGATGAGTTTGTTATGTTCATGCAGATGGAAAAAAAGAGAAGAATCTTAACTCTTAGTTTAAGATGACATAATGAAGGAAGAAGACAAGCTTGCAAGGAAGAAGACTTAAAGAAGGATGAAGACAATTTTGCAAAGAAAAGAAAGAGTTTTTGTTACCTTACGTGTTTTCTACAAAATAAGAAAACGAAGATTAGAATAATAGAGTGGATGATGCACTGATAAGAAAAAGTGAAAGAAAGAAGAAAAATGTAAGATGAGAATTGTAAAAGTATTGAATCTTATAGAAAAGAATATTGAAATTTGAAATTCAAATATGAGAGTTTGCCCCCAAAATTCTAAACAGCCAAGTGGTTATGAGAAATGACAATAGGTAGAAGTATTGGTAGAAGTGTAGGTTGAATTGACATATTGGATCAGATTTAGAGATCCGAAAAAGTGGAATGTAATTTCACTAAGTGACTGGCCGTGTGGTATTGTACTTTTGGGCAAAGCAAAAGTTTAATTTGTTAGTCAATATAGGAAGGCAAAGTCAGTTTCCAGTTGGATTGGAAGTCTGAAAGGTGGTACAATGAGTAAACCAACCGAACTACCTCAAACATATGTCATTTGGTTGGAAAAAGCAATATTAGGACATGTTTTGCCCCTTAAATAGCCACGTGTCAGTTGTACAATAAAGGGCAAAAAAATATTTTCTTCAGCATACGATCTTCTTATATTAAAGAAGATGAGAAATGATATATGAGCATCTAATTTGCAACAACTATTTTGACAAACCTATAAATATAGGGGTATTTTTGTAAAAGCATTGTGTTTTGAAGTTTTTTTCCTTTTGCTTTTACGACAATACCCCTATGTTTATAGGGTTGTCAAAATAATTGTTGTGAATTAGATGTTCCTATATCATTTCTCATCTTGAATTTGGGTGCATCATTCAACTAGTTGTACAAGTGTAATGTATCCGACACCTCCCAAACCCTTCAAATAACACAAGTTTTAACACATCTGTATATTAATCCGAACCAATCTGAACATATGTTCAAAATGTTTTACTTTTTGGAGAGGGGTTTGAAAGCGAAAAAGCAAAAGTGGGGAGGAAGAAGAGAGATCGAATAATGAATATGTCTAGATTTTATCATTCGAAAATAACTAAAAAAAACACGTTTCAATTATCCCCTTAAGGGTCCGTTTGGTTCGAGAGTTTTGAAGGGGAGGGGAGAGAATATTTTTAATTTGACGTGTTTGGTTCAATTTTTAGAAGGGGAGAGGAGGAGAGCAAAATCCCTTCAAGACTCATTTTTTGCTTTTCACCAAATCGGAGTTTTTTTTGGAAGGGAGGGGATGTGATCTTTTTAAAATTTTATTGCATTGTCAAAATTATGCTTAGATTAATTTAAAATCTCAATATTATCCTTGTAACAAATTTTATTATTATTAGGTTGTATTATCTTGTAATAACTTTTATTATTATTAAGTTATATTATTATTGTAACAACTATTATTATTATTATTATTATTATTATTATTATTATTATTATTATTATTATTAAGTTATATTATCCTTGTAACAACTTTTATTATTATAGGTTATGTTATTTTGTAACAACTTTTATTATTATTATTATGATATCGTAAAAATAAGCATTTTCTTATATTTAATTAAGTTTAAGGGTGAAAAAGTAAATTAATTTTAAAATCTCTCCCCTCCCGCTGTGAGTCAAACACATTTTTAATTAAAATTCATCATTTCCCCTCCCGTCCCCTCTTTTAAACCAAACATATATTTAATTAAAATATCTCTCATCTTCTCTTTTTCCATCCCCTCCATTAAAATCTCTCTCCTCCCCTCCCCTCTCCTCCCTTCCGTTGAACCAAACGTACCATAAAAAAAACATGTGTCAATTATAGAAAATTCAAAGAATTTGAGTTGATAAAAAAAAATAATAATAATAATTTGGGGGGCCCCAATCCACGCAGCCCACAAAACCGAAAGAATCAGAATTCAAAATCAAGAGTGCGCGTTCTCTCTCTCCCTCTCTCTCTCTCTCTCTCTCTCTCTCTCTCTCTCTCTCTCTCTCTCTCTCAAAATCAAGAATTCGAAATCAAGGATTCAGCGAAAACTGAGATTCTTGGTAATAGTTCTCTCCCTCCATCTTTTCGTTATTGACTAAGAAAATTGACGATCGTGTTTTTCTTGTGTTGATTCCTCCTTGTTCCTTTTTGTTCTTGTGCTTTGTAGATGGAGGCGTTCAATGCTGAAGGTGATAACGCCTTTCTGGATATACAAACAAAGATTGCTGTTCTCAAGGCTTCTTCTTCTGTTGTTGCTCTTGTATCGTTTACTACTGGTATCAATTACGCATCGCATTTTCAGAACTTTACGTCATTTCATTCAGGACATATTTGATGTTTTACAATTTGGTTTATTCCTTAAAAAATATCGAGATTAACTCTGGAAAATTTCTGTGCGTAATAAATTGAAAAAAATAGACACGTTAGAATAATCATTGCTTTATTTAAATATAGGGGACCAAGAGTTGAATAAATGTTCTGGTGTGATCATTGAAAATGATTACAATAATGCTCATATTGTTTTGACATCTGCCAATCTCATTCGGCGTCCTACTGAAGAAGATGTCATGGAACATAATTTGGCTGATAGTCTTAAGGTTTGTTCGCGTTTATAACTTGATGATTAGTCAGGCATCCGTAGTAAAGTCAAAATGACAAAGGAGTTTTATTCCATAGTCACAGAATTCGCTCCCCCTACTGGAGAACCGCGAATTGGTTCGCGCGAACCGGTTCGCAGTGCTTTTGCGAACCGGTTCGTCTAAATTCGTGTAGAATTCCCTGAAAACAGAGTACCGGTGAAGTGGGAGAGCAAACCGTGAAAAGATCTGGCAATTTCAACATCAAGACTTGAGAAAGAGGCCGGTTGTAAAAAGATTCATGAGGGAAGAAGAAAGGGGGTGAAGAAGAAAGGAGCTTGTGTTGATGAAGATGTTTTTTTCTGCAATTTTTTTTCTCTTTCTAGAATAGCTTGCAGAGGAAAGGTTAAGAGAGAGAAGAAGAGAGGGACAGTTGATTTGGTCAAATTTGGTAAAGTGAAGTTATGGTTTTGTTTTGTTTTTTTCGTTTTCTTTTTCTCGGTAAACATGAGAATGACTTCTAAACATTAATTAATTATTATACTAGTATTAGTCCTATAGGGAAGTGAAACAATGTATAGGTAAGTGAAACAAGTAATTAAATTGTTTTGGAAAAAGTTATTACTGTTAACAATATACATACATTTTCCTCAAAGACAAATACATGAATAAATTTGTCAAAGAAAAAATATATATAAAATCTAGTAATTATTTAAAGCTGAGATTGAATGAGTAGATATTACTATTTTTTTTTACCGATGATGTATTTTAACTAAATAATTTATTTTTTGGTAAAAGAAAAAGCTAAATAATTTATTTTATTCACAACGTACCGGATAATATATTAGAACGTACCGCGAACCCAAATAACGTACCGACTATGTATACCCCCATCGAACCGAATTCTTCATAACTTACGTACCGCGTACCCGAACCCGTACCACGTACCGAAGGGAATTACGAACCTGGTGACTATGTTTTATTCTTCTTTGTAGGTTATCAAACATCTGTATGATGGTGGATCGTACCAGGGAGAAGTATGTGCCTATGATTTCCACTATAACATTGCTTGGATACAGTTTCAGTCCAGTAGATCCCTTCCTACTGCGAGGTTAAGGCAATTGGACGATTACATCAACATTAATCTGGCTGTGGAGGAGAAGTCATTTCATCTTCATCCGTACTCTAGCCATTTCAACCTTGTTCCAGGTCATCCAATAGTTGCCGTGGGCCGTTATTTTGCCAAACCATTTGATCTCATGGCTGCTCCCGGTGAATTCATGTCAGTTAGATTATATTATATTACATACAGCTCTTCTAATTTGTACATATTAGTTTATTCTGGCGGCTAAATTCCCTTCTTCCTAACTTTTGTTTCTTCCTTTCCAGTCTTGCTCGCTGCGATTTTGACTGTAAGGAGCTCTTCATGGGGACTTGCAAGACCACAAGAGTAATTTCTCTCTCCCCTTCAATCTTCTAGGATTCTTGTTGAGTACGAACAAAGAATGATTGCTTAACTTTATGGATATTATTGATTGAGATGTATGATTATGATGAAACTATTTCATTTAACTGTACTTTTGAGAGTTTGTGGAGTTCTACAAATAGTGAGCTACAAGCAAAAGTGTTGAACTACTTAATGTTTAGTCGAAATTGGTACGTCGATGTAATTGGTCAACTAATATGAATTGTGCTATCTTTGATATGTTTGTATTTCATTTTTTTCGTTTTTCTTCGAAGTAACTCTTTGCATTTCGGATTGTTGCGTGGCTCTTTTTGACATTGATAACTCCACCCTTGTAGCTTTATTAACAGTTGCTTTTGTTGTAGTGTGGCGAGGGTGGCGCGCTTATAAATCTTTCAGGAGAAGTAATTGGTATTACATTTTATCACAAAAATGGTTTTACTACCCCGTTTATGCCTATAAACATAGCTCACAAATGCTGGGAGCATTACAAAAGATATGGGTATGTTCGTGTACTGGAAGGCGGTCTCTTAAATAAATGAATCAATTCTTCACAACTTGTTACATATAGTGCATTTTTTTCTGGCATTTTGAAAAACAACTTATTGTCATCTCATAAACTGCTTAATGTATTACCAATCATTCATGATCTAATGAATAGCTCTTTACAACAGGGAACTCCGGCGACCTTCTCTAGGTGTTGAGGCTACAAACCTTTACGCAGTTGATATAGATTTCTTGGAGAAGGTTATTCAAAAGATTCCGGGCATTTGCAATGGGGTTCTTGTTGAGAAGGTATACTATACTGCCTAGGAATATGGAGTAATTTCATATTTCTTCACATACTACCTACATCTCATGTTTCTTGCTTTTAATATGGATTACTATCAAAGATTTGATATCCTATTACTGGGGTAGATTTAGATTATTTTGTTATTAGCGTATTAATCAAAGACTAAGTCAAGACCTTCTCTAGGAATATGAAGTATTATCAAAGATTTGAAATCCTATTACTACACTGAGAATATTACTGATTGATCTGTTGAAAAAGGTTGAGCAATCAATGGAGCAACCTAGAAACCAACTGTGGTTGGTTAAGTTATTTCTACTTAGTATATGCCATTTGGTTCTCTTACTGCACTGAGAATCCTATTGCTGCTTCTTACTGATAATACATACGCTTCTTTGTCATAAGTTCTCTTATATGCTTCTTTGTCATAAGTTCTCTTACTGCACTGAGAATCCTATTGCTGCTTCTTACTGATAATACATACGCTTCTTTGTCATAAGTTCTCTTATATGCCATTTGGTTCTGTGTTTGCATCATTTCTTTATAGTTATTTCCTTTAGCGTGGAGGAAAATGGTTTACATTGGTTTAGTATTCTGTGTGATTGAAGGGAAAATTGCTCTTGCCGCACTGCTTGTAAACACATTTGCTTTAAGTTTGTTTGGATTTGTACGATACCCAAGATAGTTTCATTTAATTGAATATTTGTCTCAATTGCACATCCTAATATGATTCGACTGTGAGTAGGTAATTGAAGGTTCTTGTGCTGATTCTGCCGGGCTACTTTTGAATGATGTAATAGTTCAGTGTGGTGGAAAAACAATTCACAGTTTCTTGGAGGTATATTCTATTTATCAATATCATTTATTTTCATATGTTTACCAATACCAATGTCATTCTCAAGAGATTATTTTTCTGTCGTATTATATCTTGAGCAAGTGAATCAGGATATTTTTGGAGAACGTAATAATAAAGGCATTTGATTCAAATTCATTGGACTTTCGGTTTTTTCCTTAAAACTTTTATTGTGTTCTGTTCGTCTTCATTCTTATTTTTGAAAGTTGAACTCAAACTCAATTATCAATGATCGATTCGAGGCATTTGTTGTTTTGTTAGTCTTGTTTGTTGTAGAGAGATACTTGATTAGGATCAATGTTTTGTGTTGATATAATTATCATACTTACACAAGTCCTTGTCAGTGTGTTGTTTGCTCTAAGTATTAAAAGGTCAAGTCTATTGATGTTGTCTACTCTTACGGCTTTTCTGTTGACAAAATCTCACATGACACTCCCATTCCCATAAAGCAACAGTTGCACACCGTCGTGCTGGGTGGTCCTTGTAACTCTTTTATGTTTTGTTTAATTTTGTACTGATTGGTATTAACTCTTTATTTATAGTAATTACCGAGCATAATGCATTCATAGCTAGCACATCTTTTGAGTTGCTGTGATCATAGATTGATCTAGACCTCAGTAGCTCGATTTCTTTTATCCCATCATATACACAAGAGTTGGGTGCTATACCCCTAAAGCATGCATCCTAGGGATTGGACTCACTCATATAAAACCGAGTTATGAAGAAAACTCATGTAAAAGTGCCTCTGCGCCTTCCCTTCATGGTTTGCTTAAGCATCATAAATTTGCCTCAATTTTCGGAATCAGATTTAGGTGTTCACAAGTACAGCAAACTTCTCCTCACTGGTGCTTTTCGTTTGTATTGTTCTTTTGTTGAAACCTAATTGCTGTATTCTAAAATAATGATCAACTGCATGATATTATATCATTCATCTGTCTAAAATCAAGAGTTGGTTGGTTATCAGCATTGTTTCTTTTTTTCGTATTCGTCTGTTTGCACTTCAATATAAGCGTATGATTTTGTTAACTACTTTTTTCTACCTTGTTTGTTTCAGTTTTTGGAGATGGTGTGGGATAAGAAGGTTGGAGATGTGTTACAACTGTCTGTGGTCCGAGCATCTCAAAATGATCCCGTACATGTCAATATGGTGGTTGATGAAGTTGCTGTCGAAAAATTTAATCGGTAAGTCTCATGTCATTACAATATTATATCTTGATTAGTTTCAAATAATATCTCCAATTGGTACTTATGATATTTTTTTTTTGTTTTGATTTAATAGTTGGCCACGGAAGTAGCGAAGCTGATGAGATTCGGGCAGCATCAGTTTCGTGTATGCTCACTTTTGCTTTAATAGTTGGGCTTTCAAGCTGAAGGGTTCGAAGTGCATACTGACTTTAACACTACGATTGTTTTTTAGTTTTGCTTTAATAGTTGGGCTTTCAAGCTGAAGCTTTACGAAATACATTCATATATTACCAGCTACTCATACTAGATGCACTCAGATTCTCCGTTTATAGAATGATAACTGACAGTGAATACTTGACTTGAAATCATGTGGGATTGGTGAAACCGATTGCCAAATCTAACACTTGACGCGTTATGAAATGAGAATCACATATGATACGATGTTTTTAGTTTTCGTATCTCTTTAACATCAGCATAGTGATGTATCAAGAAATAAGGACAACTATAAAAGTATCTTGTATGTTTTGTCGTTGATTTCTTAAATCCACCCTTTGGTTTTTTTTGTCGCGTGAAACAAATAAACCAAAGACCAACTATGCTGCCCTTTAAAAAGTTTACGATGGAATGATATTAGTTAAGTAAATGATTCAAATGACAACAATTATTAATTGAGAAAAGGTAATTAGGTGTCTACATCATTACCTAATTAATAGGGATATTCTCATATGTGTTGGCCTAATTAATAGGGATATTCTCGTAGTTGAATAGGTCATTCATGTAGTCATTAGGGCCATGGAAAAACACTTGATCTACCTTGATTCCTTCATCCTCTAATGTTTATAATTCCGTCTCTAAAGGGATAGATAGACCATTAATTCCGTCTCTAACAATATTTAAAAAAAATAAAAAAATTGGCTCAAATAATTTCGACCATGGCATTTGGCAACTATATAGGTTTAAGCTTGCGTGGTAAATTCATAAACTTTACATGATTGAGTCTAGATAGATAATAATCTAATTAAAGTTTAACTTAACATCATAAAATAAGTTGTCCTTTATTTACAATTGCAACTTATAAAAGCTTCAGAGTTGACATTCTGGATAATGTGCAATTCATAGCATCCACTAGCAAATCTGCACGTAAAAAAATAACAAGCTGTAAGTATTAAAGACTATGACTGGTACTGTTTATTTATGTAATGTTAAAAAAAGAGAAATAGAGACTAAGTAACCTGCATCTTCTTTGCTGAAACATTATGGAGGTGTAATTCTGAATGCATTTTGATAACACCTACCTTTTCAAATCAGCACTTCTAATTCTGTGCAACAGCGGAAAAGCTTACAAGGGACATAGAAAACGGATAAAAATATGCCTAGAAACAGCTGATTTAGATCAGATTTCCAGCTCTATAAATCAAGTTTAAAAGTAGTTATGACTCGCTCCAAATTCGAGTGCAAGAAATCTAGAACAACTTAGCCTATAGAACTTGAAACTTGACGAAGAAGGAAAGAAGACAACTGAGTTGAAACCAGAGGAAGAGTGGTCCAAGGATGAAGATGAACTAGCGCTTGGAAACTCCAAGGCCTTGAATGCCTTATTCAATGGAGTGGACAAGAATATGTTCAGACTGATCAAGCAATGCACTGTAGCTAAGGATGTTTGGGAGATCCTCAAAACTACACATGAAGTTACATCTAAGGTAAAAATGTCCAGGCTTCAACTTCTCACTACCAAGTTTGAAAATCTCAAAATGTTGGAGGATGAGAACATACAAGACTTTTATATGAATGTTCTGGATATGGCTAACTCATTTGATTCTCTTGGAGAAAAAATGTCTGATGAGAAACTTGTGAGAAAAATACTCAGGTCTCTACCTAAGAGATTTGATATGAAGGTGTCCGCCATTGAGGAAGCGCAAGACATCTCCAGGATGAAGGTTGAGGAGTTAATAGGGTCCTTGCAGAATTTTGAGATAGTCTTCAATAACCGAACTGATAAAAAGGGGAAAGGTGTTGCTTTTGTAGCAAATGCTGATGCTGAGGAGCAACAAGGAAATAATGAGGATGATGAAAGCTTATCAGAGGCTCTTGTGATGCTTGTTAGACAGTTTAATAAGATCCTGAAGCGGGCTGACAGGAGATCCAAACCAAATGGTCAGAACATCAGGTTCAACATCAGTAAGCAACCAAATGACTTGAAGAAGACAAGAACTGATGAGAAAAGCAGTCAATCCAAAGGTGTTCAGTGTCATGAGTGCGAAGGATATGATCACATTAGGACAGAATGTGCAACGTATCTCAAGAGACAGAAGAAAAGTTTGGCAGTTTCTTGGTCTGATGAAGATGACTCAGAAGTAGAAGTGGAAAGTGAATCAGCCAAGCATGTTGTTGCCTTAACTAGTAGATGCATGTCTGATACTGAATCCAGTGATGAAGAATTGTCTTATGAAGAGCTGTCTAACTCTTACAAAGATCTATATACTAGGAGTGAGGAAGTGTGCAAGCAGTTGGAAAAACAGAAAAGAACTATCACTCAACTTCAGGCTGAAAGAAGTGAACACTTAGGACAAATCTCTGATCTCAATGATGAGGTAACCCAACTGAACTCTCAACTTGAACATATGAAGAAGCAAGTCAGAATGATGAACACTGGTACTGATATGCTAGAAGAGATATTGGAGGGTCAAAACCAAGGGAAAACAAAAGGAATAGGGTTTGACTATAGGACCTTGAACAACAAACAGCAAAATCCAACTAAAAGGTTCATTGCAGCTGTAGGAACATATGATCCAATGATGGGAAAACCTAAGTTGGAACATCGGAACAAACCTCAGGGACCTAAGAGTAGGAGGGCATCTCGTCCTTGGATATGCCATTACTGTGGTAGAAAGGGACACATAAAGCCATTTTGTTTCAAGCTGTATGGATACCCCAAACACTTTCAGCAAAGAAAAGTGAAACCTATTGTAAACAATATCACAAGGGAATGGAGACCAAAGTGTGAAAATCTTGGTCTTATAGTTCATACATCTCTGAGAGCCTCCTCTAGGGAAGACTGGTACTTTGACAGTGGATGTTCCAGGCATATGACTGGAGTGAGTAAATTTCTTGAAAATATACGGTCTCACACCAGTAGCTATGTGACCTTTGGTGATGGAGCTAGAGGAGAAATCTTGGGCGTTGGTGATTTGATCAAGAATGGGTTACCAAAGCTAGACAATGTGTTGCTGGTTAAAGGACTAACTGCAAATTTGATTAGCATAAGTCAATTATGTGATCAAGGGTTGGAAGTGAACTTTAACAAGGAGGAATGTCTGGTTACAGGTAAAGAAAATGAAGTGCTAATGAGGGGCAATAGATCAAAGGACAACTGTTACTTATGGATGCCTCAAGAAGAAGCAAGCTTATCCACATGTCTCATAAGTAAAGAAGAAGAAGTCAAACTGTGGCACCAAAAACTTGGGCATTTAAACCTGAGGGGTATGAAGAAAGCCATGTATGTGGAATCCATCAGAGAACTACCCAAACTCAAGATTAATGAAGACAACATCTGTGGTGAATCTCAGATTGGCAAACAAACGCGAGTGTCTCATCCAAGGTTGGAGCATCAGGTAACAACAAAGGTTCTTGAACTATTACACATGGACTTAATGGGTCCTATGCAAGTTGAGAACATAGGTGGAAAGAGGTATGTGTTCGTTGTTGTTGATGATTTTTCAAGATTCACTTGGGTAAGCTTCATTAGAGAAAAATCAGATACCTTTGATGTTTTTAAAGACCTTTGCACTCAATTACAAAGAGAAAAGGATAGTGTTATTGTTAGGATCAGAAGTGACCATGGGAAAGAATTTTAAAATATGAAGTTCACTGAATTCTGCTCTTCTGAAGGTATCAAGCATGAATTCTCTGCTCCTATAACACCTCAGCAAAATGGTGTTGTTGAAAGGAAGAACAGAACCCTGCAAGAATCAGCCAGAGTTATGCTACATGCAAAACACCTACCTTACCATTTCTGGGCGGAAGCAATGAATACAACCTGTTATGTTCATAATAGGGTGACCCTGAAGACAGGTACTACAACTACCTTGTATGAGTTGTGGAAGGGAAGAAGACCTACTGTCAAATATTTTCATGTTTTTGGAAGCAAGTGCTATATCTTGACAGATAGAGAAAATAGAAGGAAAATGGATCCAAAAAGTGATGAAGGTATATTTCTTGGATACTCTACAAACAGCAGAGCCTACAGAGTGTTCAATTCCAGAACCAAGGTGGTAATGGAATCTATCAATGTTGTAATAGATGACCTACATGTTGACAGTGTGGCTGATGTCGAAGCTGATGTTGAAACATCCTCAGAACAAATAGATACATCATTCGAAGAAAGAGAAGCTGAACCTGAGAAAGAAGAAATTTATTCAGATCATGCATCCTCAAGTAAGGGACCATCAGTCAGAATTCAAAAGAACCATCCCAGAGATCTGATTATTGGAAATCCTGATCAAGGAGTACAACTAGGAGATCAAATGAAATGATCACCAATTCTTTCTTTGTATCCAAATTTGAACCCAAAAATATCAAAGAAGCTCTTACTGATGAATTCTGGATTGACGCCATGCAAGAAGAATTGAATCAATTCAAGAGAAGTGAAGTGTGGGAATTAGTTCCAAGACCTGAAGGTGTAAATGTCATTGAAACTAAATGGATCTACAAAAATAAATCAGATGAACATGGAACTGTGACCAGAAACAAGGCAAGGCTAGTTGCTCAAGGATACACTCAGGTGGAGGGACTTGATTTTGATGAAACCTTTGCACCTGTGGCCAGATTGGAGTCCATAAGATTACTGTTAGGAGTGGCGTGTATCCTCAAATTCAAACTGTTCTAGATGGATGTGAAGAGTGCCTTCCTAAATGGGTACTTACAGGAGGAGGTTTATGTTGAACAACCAAAGGGATTTGTAGATCCTAATTTTCCTAACCATGTCTACAAGTTGAAGAAAGATCTATGGGTTAAAACAGGCACCTAGAGCATGGTATGAGAGACTCACACAGTTTCTGGTTACTCAAGGTTACAGAAAAGGAGGAACTCATAATGAAATTTCTGGCCAGGCAATGTGACAGAGTAACCAGGTTCTGAACCAACAGGTTCTGAACAATATGCAGGGCACACTAAATTGCTTAAAACAGAGCACAAACACAAACACACACAAGCAGCAAATTAAAGTGCAGGAAAGTAAAAAGGCACAGAGGTTTGTTAACCCAGTTCGGAGTAAACACCTCCTACTCTGGGGGATACCAATCCAGGAAGGAATTCCACTATTGGAATTAACCCTTAAGACTCAGACACTGACTCCCAGTTCCTATCCCAAGCAATTAATCTCCACCTAGTCTTGAATTCTACCCAACACGTTGAGTATTAGAAAACCTCTAACTTCCTATTCAAGTAACTACAACCCAGCTACTTGAACTACCCTTTTAACTTAACCAGTTCTGAAACACAACTACCCTGTTTTTCAGAAAGACTTCAAAGACAAAACTTCATTCGTACCTAAAGGCTTAGAATGAATTACAACTCAATTAAAACTCTAAATCAACTCAAACATGAGTGATGCACAATAAAAACTCTAAGTTTAAAACACAGACTCTATTCTCTGAATTATGACTCTGTAAATTCGTATCTTGAATAGCAGCATCACTCCTCCTTATATCGTCTTCAGTCTTGCAACATAAATAACAAACTAATCTTCTGAATTGATTTGTTACTGAAATAAGATTGGTCCAATCAAGTAACAAATAAAACTGTTTTGTATCTTTGAAAGATTTAAAACAGAAAATACGATTTTCATATTTTTGAACCAAATCTTCAATAAAATCTTCTCCAAATAATTCAGCATTCTAGAAGCACTTATACAAAGATAATTCCTTGCTAAATCTCCCAAGATACGTGCAAAAATTAATCTGAAAACCCAGCTTCTGATGTGGTCAACAAAAGTCAACGCTGGCTTCAGAACCTGAAATCAGCTTCTGAACTGCTACAGTGCATTCAGCTTCTGATGATATTTTCTGCTTCTGAATGGCTTCAAAACACAAAACTTGCAACTGAAGAAATGTTTCAAATATGGAGATGCTTCTATTCAATACTTTGGTTTTGCCAAACAATGCAGCCAACACCAAAAGACTCAACAATCTCCCCCTTTGGCAAATTTTTGGCTAAAACCATCCAAGTTCTTCAATCTCCCTTATAATCAACTCACCAATGAAGAACTCCACAAAAATATATCATAGCATAAACATAAGCAGCGGACACTACTATGAATAACACAAACCAGCTTCAGTTCTACAAAACATCACAGCTACTGAAGCACACATAACCAAGTACTGATCAACTTCTGATCACAACCATGGTATCAGAGCTACTCCAAGGTATCAGAGCTACTGATCAACTCTTGATCATCACAAACACTCCCCCTTACTTCTGAATCTCCACAACACTCCCCCTGCAACTCAGCTTCTCACACAAACTCCCCCTTACTACTGAACTACAGAGAAACAAGGTATCAGAGCATATCAGAAGCACACTTCAGGATCACAGAAACACTCAGGATCATAACAATCTTGTACTCCCCCTGAGACACATATTCCCCCTTGGTCATATCTGGACATATAATGCTTTGGTTTCAGAGCAAAACACCTTCTGAATCAAAGACACATATATCTGAAATGCAGCAATACATCTTCTAACTCTTGGTATCAGAGCCAACAGAGCCAACACATTGCATAAGATTTTCTCCCCCTTTTTAGCCATAAAATTCTGACAAATCATAGTCTTCAAATAGGGAATAAAATCAAAACAGGTAGCACAAATCCTTGACAACTTGGTAGATTCAGACTCAGGTTCAGGATCACACTTAGCATAGGCACAACTGGCAGGTACTCTATCTTCCTCACATCCAGTTTGCAGTAATTGCTATAACTCTTCATGCAAACACACACCTAACTTGCTTCTTAAGTTTTCAAACTGCTTAGCATCCAAAGCCTTGGTGAAAATGTCAGCAACTTGTTCTTCAGTAGCTACATGCTCCAGCTGAACAATCTTGTCCTCCACAAGGTTTCTAATAAAATGATGTCTGATGTCTATGTGTTTGGTTCTGCTGTGCTGAATTGGATTCTTAGAGATGTTGATGGCACTCAAATTGTCGCAAAACAATGTCATAACACCTTGTTCAATGTTGTACTCCTCCAGCATCTGCTTCATCCACACCAATTGTGAGCAACTACTCCCAGCAGCAATGTACTCAGCTTCAGCAGTTGACAATGACACACAGTTTTGCTTCTTGCTAAACCATGAAATTAAGTTATTTCCCAAAAAGAAACAACCTCCTGAGGTGCTCTTCCTGTCATCAGCACTTCCAGCCCAGTCAGCATCACAATATCCCATCAGTTCAGAATTTGAACTGTGTGAGTACATGATTCCATAGTCACTTGTGCTATTAACATACTTCAGGATCCTTTTAACTTGTGTCAGATGACTCATCTTAGGATCAGCTTGATATCTAGCACAAACTCCAACAGCATAAGTGATATCAGGTCTGCTTGCAGTTAAATACAATAAGCTCCCTATCATGCTTCTGTACTGACTTTGGTCTACTGAAACTCCATGTTCATCCTTAGTTAACTTCAGATGAGTAGCAGCTGGTGTCTTCTTATGAGCAGCAGATTCCAATCCAAATTTCTTTACTAAGTTCTTGGCATATTTACTCTGAGAGATGAAGATTGTATCTTCCATTTGCTTGACTTGTAAACCAAGAAAATAAGTCAGTTCACCAACTAGACTCATTTCAAATTCTGACTGCATCTGCTGAACAAACAGTTTGACCATCTTCTGAGACATCCCTCCAAACACTATATCATCCACATAAATCTGAGCAATCATCAGACTCCCATTTTCATCTTTCACAAACAAGGTCTTATCAGAACCTCCTTTTCTGTACCCTTGAGCCACAAGAAACTGAGTCAGCCTGTCATACCATGCCCTTGGTGCTTGCTTTAATCCATATAAAGCCTTCTTTAACTTGTACACATGTTCTGGAAACTTAGGATCCACAAAACCCTTAGGCTGCTCAACATATACCTCTTCTTGCAAATATCCATTCAGAAATGTACTCTTCACATCCATCTGGAATAATTTGAACTTGAGAATGCAGGATACACCCAACAGTAATCTTATGGACTCTAGTCTGGCCACAGGTGCAAAGGTCTCATCAAAATCCAATCCCTCCACTTGAGTATAACCCTGAGCAACCAACCTAGCCTTGTTTCTGACTACAGTACCACTTTCATCTGTTTTATTCTTGAATATCCATTTAGTACCAATTACATTCAACCCTTCAGGTCTTGGAACCAGATCCCACACTTCACTCCTTTTGAATTGATTCAACTCATCTTGCATTGCTTCAATCCAAAATTCATCAGTTAGGGCTTCTTTCACATTTTTAGGCTCAACCTTTGACACAAAGCATGAATCAGTAGCAGCAGCATCTGATCTTCTGGTTCTGACACCTTGATCTAAGCTTCCAATGATAAGCTCCTTAGGATGATCCTTCTGAATTCTAATAGATGGCCCTTTACCATTAGGAACTTGATCTGGTTGATCTTCTGCTTCTTCAGACTCTGAATGCTTTTCTGCTTCTGAGGTTTGTTCTTCTGAAGCTTCTAACTCTGGAACAACTTCAGGCTCACTTCTATCTTTCTCAGCAGTCAGATCATCAATTACCACATTAATGGACTCCATCACAACCTTGGTTCTGGAATTAAACACCCTGTAAGCTCTGCTGTTCACTGAATAACCCAGGAATATGCCCTCATCAGACTTAGGATCCAGTTTTCTTCTATTCTCTCTGTCAGCCAAGATATAGCATCTGCTCCCAAAAATATGGAAATATTTGACTGTAGGCTTTCTCCCTTTCCACAATTCATACAGAGTTGATGTAGTACCCTTCTTCAAAGTGACTCTGTTGTGTATGTAACATGCAGTGTTCATAGCTTCAGCCCAAAACATATATGGCAGCTTCTTAGCATGCAACATAACCCTTGCACATTCTGCTAAAGTCCTGTTCTTCCTCTCAACTACACCATTTTGCTGAGGTGTGATAGGTGCAGAGAATTCATGTTTTATTCCTTCAGAAGCACAGAATTCTGAAAAGCTCTTGTTTTCAAACTCTTTGCCATGATCACTTCTGATTCTGACAATACCACAGTCCTTCTCTCTTTGTAATTGAGTACATAAGTCTTTAAACACTTCAAAAGTATCAGACTTCTCTCTAACAAAGTTGATCCATGTGTATCTTGAGTAGTCATCTACCATTACAAAAGCATACCTCTTTCCTCCAATACTCTCTACTTGCATAGGCCCCATCAAATCCATATGAACAAGTTCTAGTACTTTAGTAGTTACCTGGTGAACTAATCTGGGATGAGACTTTCTTGTTTGTTTTCCAATCTGACAATCACCACAAACATTGTCCTCATTGATCTTCAGATTAGGTACACCTCTGATAGCTTCAGTACTTAGGATTTTTTTCATGCCTTTCAGATGCAGATGTCCCAGTTTCTGGTGCCAGAGCTTGACTTCCTCTTCTGAGCTCATAAGACAAGAAGTCAGACTTCTTTCTTCTTCAGAAACCCATAAGTAACAATTGTCTTTGGATCTGCAGCCCCTCATCTGAATCTCATCTTTCTGATCAGTAACAATGCACTCTTGCTTGTTGAAATTAACCTTTAAGTCTTGGTCACAAAGTTGGCTAATGCTGATCAGATTAGAAGTTAATCCTTCCACCAGTAGCACATCATTAAGTCTGGGCAACCCTTCTCTGATCAAATCACCAATACCCAGAATCTGACCTTTTACACCATCTCCAAATGTTACATAGCTTCTGGAGTATGATCTGATATTGCTCAGCAGCTTCTTCACACCAGTCATGTGCCTTGAACACCCACTATCAAAATACCAGTCTTCTTTCGAAGTGGCTCTCAGTGAAGTATGAGCAATCAGGCCTACATTCTGAACTTTGGGTTTCCACACCTTTTGAACACTGTGTCTGGGTGCAGCTGGTTGCACTCTTCTAAATTGAAAGTGTTCAGGGTAACCATACAATTTAAGCAGAATGGTTTGATATGCCCTCTCTTTCCACAATGATGACAGACCCATGGATGATTCCTCTTCCTTCTGTTTCTGAAAGATTTCTGAGGTTGCTTCTGAGGTATCATCTGACCATGCTTCTGACCTTGCATCTGAGGTCTTTTCTGAGCTTGCATCTGGGATTGTTTCTGAGGTCTCATCTGAGATGCTCCAATCACAGGATTATCAGTTTTAGTGGCAGGAATAAACTCTTTAACAAGAATCTTCTGTTTGGAGTTCTGAGTCTGATCATCAAAGCCTAATCCAGTTTTTCCTTGTTGCTGAGCACCCAAGATTTCATCCAACACATTAGTAGCAGTATTCATCATTCTAACCTGCTTTTTCATATGTTCAAGTTGGGAATTTAACTGGTTCACTTCTTCTTTCAAATTTGAATTCTGCACAAGAAGTTCTCCCTTTTCAGCCTCCAGTTGAAAAATAATCTCCTTCTGATCCAGCACTTGTTTGCAAACCTCAGCACTTCTGGTATACAGCTTCCTGTAGTTGTCAGCTAGTTCATCATATGAAGTTTTAACAGCTTCAGACACAGATGAACCTTCAGACTCTGAGTCAGACTCTGAAAAAGTCTCAGACTCTAAAGCAGGTTCCTTCTTCAAGATAGCTCCTGACCTCACTACCAGACCAGTATCACACATACCAGGTTCACTATCATCATCTTCTTCAGAACCATCATCAGACCATGCAACAGCTAGGCTCTTCTTCTGTTTCTTAAGGTAAGTAGGACATTCAGATTTGATGTGTCCATAACCCTCACACTCATAGCACTGCACACCTTTAGCTTGGTTACTTTTCTCCTCAGACTTGGTCTTCTTCTCATCAGTTTGTTGCTTTTTGTTATTGAATCTGAAATTCTGACCTTTGGCTTTGGCTTTTCTGTTAACATTCTTCAGAATCTTGTTGAATTGTTTTCCCAGCAACACTAGAGCTTCTGATAAGTCATCCTCCTCAGACTCTTGTTGATCATCAGCTTCAGAATTCACACTAAAAGCTATACCTTTCCCTTTCTTATCAGGCTGTTTGCAGAAGGCAGTCTCAAAGTTGAGCAAAGACCCAATCAGCTCCTCAAGCTTCATAGTGGTAATATCATGAGCCTCTTCAATTGCTGTTACCTTCATATCAAACCTTCTGGGCAGGGACCTGAGGATTTTTCTGACTAACTTCTCATCAGACATCTTTTCACCAAGAGAGTCAAATGAATTTGCCATATCCAGCACATTCATGTAAAAATCCTGAATGGATTCATCTTCCTTCATCTTCAGGTTCTCAAATTTGGTGGTCAGCAGCTGCAATCTGGACATCTTTACCTTAGAAGTTCCTTCATGAGTGGTCTTCAGAATTTCCCAAGCATCCTTAGCCACAGTACATTGTTTGATAAGTCTGAACATGTTCTGATCAACACCATTAAAGATAGCATTCAAAGCTTTTGAATTTCCCAATGACAAGTCATCTTCAGCTTTGGTCCATTCCTCCTCAGGCTTCAGAACCTCAGTCTTGTTACCATCTTTGTCTGTATACACAGGATGATCCCAGCCTTTAATCACAGCTTTCCAAGTCCTGCTGTCAATAGATTTTAAGAATGCACACATCCTAGACTTCCAATACTCATAGTTTGTGCCATCTAGTAGGGGTGGTCTATTGACATAGCCTCCTTCTCTATCCATGCTTACCAGAAATTAATCCCTCTGGATCTCACCCAAAATACAGGCAGGGTGCCTGCTCTGATGCCAATTGAAATTTCTGGCCAGGCAATGTGACAGAGTAACCAGGTTCTGAACCAACAGGTTCTGAACAATATGCAGGGCACACTAAATTGCTTAAAACAGAGCACAAACACAAACACACACAAGCAGCAAATTAAAGTACAGGAAAGTAAAAAGGCACAGAGGTTTGTTAACCCAGTTCGGAGTAAACACCTCCTACTCTGGGGGATACCAATCCAGGAAGGAATTCCACTATTGGAATTAACCCTTAAGACTCAGACACTGACTCCCAGTTCCTATCCCAAGCAATTAATCTCCACCTAGTCTTGAATTCTACCCAACACGTTGAGTATTAGAAAACCTCTAACTTCCTATTCAAGTAACTACAACCCAGCTACTTTGTCATACCCCAATTTTTGACCTAAGTTTCTTTTTTTACTCGTCTCTGGGTTCGAAATTTTTTCGTCGTTTCAGACAAAATTTCGGCAGGGAGGTATTTTAAAATACCTCATTTTTTGGTTCCGAAGGCGACTTTTTTTTTTATTATTGTTTGTCATTTTTAATTATCATTTCTTTTTATTTTTAGTTTCATTTTTTTTTCTTTCCTTTTTTATTATCTTTTTTATTTTTATTTTAATTTTCGTTTTTTTTATTGTTCTATTTTTTTAAGAGGTCTGACTTTTTGTTTTTAATGAGTTTGATGGCAATTTTAATGGTTGCCATTTTGATTGTTTGCTGATTAATTGTGATAATTGTCCATCAATGGCTTTAATCAGCATTTATCATCACTGCACTATAAAATCAGAGAAACAAGAGCCAGAAGATCATCAGAAAAAAGCATAGAAAAATCAGTTACAAACCACACAGAGAAACAATCAGAGCCAGAAAAAATTATTCAGTAACCATAATCACCATCACCAACAGTCACGGCCACATCACCTCCACCTTACCACAAATCACCTAATCACCATCCCTCCACCATACCACAAATCATCAAACCACCATTCCTTGAATCAACACAACAACAACATACGGCCACCCACTCAAAACAAACACAACACGCACACAACAAAGAAAACAACCCAAAGCAACCCACAACACCACCACTCGCCCAGCACATACACACGCCCTCAACCACCTAAAACCCACATACCCAGTCCTGTACGGCCGCGGCCAACACGGCCACCACTCACCACGCCCTCAACCACATAAAACCGTACGGCCTCCCACCCAAACCTTCACACAACCGCCACCAACACAACAACAACACAACACTAACCTAACCAAAATCATTCACACCCCCTTTTGCTTGCTGCACTCCCCTCTTCCCTTTTATTTTTGTTTATTATCATTTCTAGCATTTTATCTTGTTAATTTCTTATTTATTCTCATGCATTTTGTTTCATTGCATTTACCTTATAGGATTTCATGCATTTTTTTCTTATTATTCTCCTTTTACTTTCATGCATTTTTTATTTTTATTTTATTTCATGCATTTTCATTTTAGTTTTATTCTAGCATACTTATTTTCATACCTTTGCAATTTTGTTTTTTTCTTTCCTTGTTTATCATCTTGTCATTTTTATTTTCATTTTATTAGAATGTACTTAGGATCAATGTAACAAAAATAAATGAGAATATGCACTGACACTCACACTTTATTTATTCTGCTTTACGTCTTTTATTTATTTTTATTTATTTCGCTATTCAAAAAAAATATAAAAATATTAGGTTAGTTTAATTTCAAAAGGGTTTCGTGGTGATCCAACGTCACCACGGAATTTCCTCGCGTATTAGCTTTTAGTTACTTTTAGTCTTAGTTAATTAAAAACAAAAAAAACATGCAAATAATAATGAAAAACTCAAAAAAATCTTTTCTTAATAAACCTTGATTTTCAATCAAGTGTCCGTCTTTTTTCTTTTATTTTCTTTAAATAACCATTAATCTGTTTTAATTACACTTTAATCATTTTCAAAAATAAAAAACACAAACCAATTCCATTTTGCCACTTGGCTTTTATGTTTAAAACCTTTTTTAAAAAAAAACCAATAAAAAACACACAACAAATCAACCGTTATTTCTACCCCGAACTACGAGGTTTTGATCCCTCACGGGTACGTAGGCAGAGGACGTTGTCCTTCCAAATCATAAAAAATACAAAAAACATTTTTATTTTTTTCTCACTATTCTAATTCATTCTTTTCTTTGAAAAAAAATAAGCAAGTTATAGCCAAAATAAATAAATAAAATCAAGAGGTTCTCGTAGAGTACTACGAACGTTTAGGGTGCTAATACCTTCCCTAAACGTAACTAACCCCCGAACCCTAATTTTTAAAAATGTGGTAATTTAGAACTTTTTTCCACTTTTCATTTAAGAAATTAAAAGTTCAGTCGTGAAGTAAAACTAGTGAGTCAACGCTAATCAATAGCTTGATCTCCGAAAATCACCGCGACAGAAATGGCGACTTCACTGGGGAGACCCTAAGAGGGTTGAGCCTAACTTGAATTTATTTAATTATTTTGTGCTATAACTTGCTTAAAAAATAAAAATAAAAGTGTAAATATGTGCATATGTGTTTTTTTTTTCCTTTTACGTGAGTGGTGAGATAAGTCCTACACCCGGACTTGAGGGAAACATAAGATAGGATGGTGGTATAATCAAAGTGTCTTTCCGAGAGTGAGTTTCGGATGTGGCACATGTGATAACCCCACTCAATGGAGGAATCTTGGAAGTATTACTATGTTGACATGAGTAGTCGTGTTCGGCATTGTTATTTTCAAGTGACCTATGAAGTTGAGGACCTTTAGTTACCTTTAACCCATCTTGGCCTTTTAGGACGTAGTGCGGTGGCTAATCAAGAGTAGTCTTGAATTGGTTGATACGCGATACTACACTCAAACGAGACTTTCCTACGAACGTCGTTGGACCGGGAGTCAGTCCCGTAATCCGACAATATTCGGAAGTGGTCAATGACTTTGGGAACTTGGTAGAACCCGTGATACAGGTACATATGAAACCATAGTCCTTACCAAATGGCGTGTTTGGACTTAACCTCACCATGTTTTCTCCGCTTCTTTAGCATAATCATGCATACATGCATCCATTCATAAACATTTTTTTTCATCCAATTACCGAAGGACTTAAACAAGTTTTTTTAAACATCATAGAGGAGCACTAGGAAGTACGCCTTCAAGAGCCCTGATTTGTTAAATTTAAGGAAGCTAGGAGTCTTTAAATTTTTCCTGTTAAAATCTAGCTTCCACTAAAGGACTTTTGAATTGGTCCCTAAAAAGGGAACTGTTTGTAATGTTTTAATGCTCAAAAGAATGTTCAACTATGATGTTTACAATTACTTCAACAAAGTTCTCCGATAACAAATCTTTCTTTTCGCATAAGCATAATCATGCATCATATCGCATTCATAGTTTCCCAAACCGAGTCTCACATTTTGTCTTTCCAAAGGTCCATCTGCCTAGTCCAAGAAAGTGGTCCGACGCATACCTTACAAACCTACTCGCACCTACAACACTTGTGCAAATAGAAGAGAGAAAATGGGTGTGGTCATGCAAACACAAGGAGGGGTTTGCCGCAATTAGGTCGCTGTTGACATTCCCTCAGTTACTCATGGGTCCAAGTAATGTGTTTTCGTTGTCTTGTCTTTTTAAAAATCCTTTCGTTTCGCCCGATACGAAAGTGAAATCATGTAGGGCTCTACTTTTGTCTTCAAGTCACCACTATCAATGGAAAATTGTCGTTTCTTTCGCGACTTTTATTTTTTCTTTTATTGCTTTTTCTGGAAAAATGGTAACACAAAAAACCCAAAAAAAATATTTTATTTTATTTTATTTTAAATCAATTTCAAAAGGTCTGCATTTTTCACTCATTTTCTAAAATCAATCATCAATCATATGCAGACTAAGCATCAATAAGCCCGTTGAACACTGTAACCCTATGCTCTCTCCCGACTTTGAGTTCCCTGTTCACGAAGCTGAAGAGGAGGAGGATGAACAGATTCCCGAAAAGATCTCTCGGTTACTAGAATATAAAAGAACATCATTCAACCTCCTGAAGAAGCACTCGAAATGATTAACTTGGGTTTCGAAGAACTGCCATTACAGTATTCCTGGTCAAATCCCAGATGAATGGTGCCATCGAGGCTGCAAAAAAAAAACAACAAACAAAAGCAAAAAAGAACAAAAAGAAAGAAAATACACCAAAAAGATGGTGCAGAAGATGGTAACCACTTACAAGGACCTGCATGGGATGTTACCGTATGCTTTACATGGACATCTCACTTCAGTACGTACCTCAACAGGGGCAACCCCCTTCTCATTAGTGTATGGCATGGAAGCAGTACTCCCTGTGGAGATTGAGATTCCATCAATGAGAGTTTTAATGGAACCCAAGTTATCAGAGGCTGAATGATGTCAAAACAAATATGATCAGTTCAAACTTGATTGAAGAGAAACGCATGAATGCTTTGTGTCACGGGCAGTTCCCGTGTGTTCCAAGAAGGAGGTCTTGTGCTCAAAAAGATTTTATCATTTCAACCGGACTCCAGGGGCAAATGGACGCCTAATTATGAAGGCCCATATGTCGTCAAGAGAGCGTTCTCCGGTGGTGCAATGACTCTTACGACTATGGATGGTGATGAGCTTCCCCGTCCTGTGAACGCCGATGCAGTCAAGAAATACTTTGTCTAAAAAAATAAAAGAACAGCTCGGTGAGTCGAAAACCCGAAAGGGCGGCTTAGACAAAAATGAGCATCTCGGTGGACTGAAAACCCGAAAGGGCAGTCCAGGCAAAAATTAGAGACATGAAACAGAAAATAATCATCCTGATAGATCGAAAACCCGAAAGGGCGATCTATGCAAAAATTAAGGATCAAAAGACAAAGTAACTGCATCAATTTGGCCATGACTCACTTGAGGCACATTAGCATTCAAAGAGACTCTGAATCTGAAGCATCCAAACAGTGGAATTCAAAGTTTGTTAGGGAGAATAGCGGTTATTGTGTTCAATGTACCTTCCCCTTATATTTACCATTTTCCAAACTTTGGGAGATCCGTGGAGCCACGCCATTGGCGGGCCACCACTCTGTTAAATAAATTTGAGCCTATGCCTTATTTGGAATTCCTATTTATTCTGTTTATAAAATTTCTTCTATTTTTGATGGTAGTACTTGAAGCAAAATATTTTTCAAAAAAATCATAAATCTTTTTATATTTTTGGAAAGCATAAACAACAAACACATTCTCTCTGAACACATGAATAAGTGAAGTATGCGTCAACAGTTATCCTGAGAACGAACAAACTCAGCAGGTTAAACATGGTCAATTGCTTGAGAAAAAAAGAAAGAAGAAAAAAGAAAAAGAGCTCGGTAAGTCGAAAACCCGAAAGGGCAGCTTAGGCAAAAATGAGCGTCCCGGTGGATCGAAAACCTGAAAGGGCGGTCCAGGCAAAAATTAGGGGCACACAAAAAAGAATATATTCCCGGTGGACTGAAAACCCGAAAGGGCGGTCCACGCAAAAGTTAGGGACTCAAAAAGAAAGAAACAAAAAGCATGACCACAGAAACACCAGTTCTTCTGCCAGGTCTTCGGATTAACACATCTCCCCCAGGAAGTGTTTGCTCCCCACCAGTTGTTGCATACATCGGGCCTTACCCCGTCAATGTTTTGATATGTCCCCAATAACGTCATCCCCAATGAAGATTGCTGAGTGTTTGTACTGCAACGTCGGTCCACTTTCCATCTTACTTGTCCAGTCCCGTCTCATCAAGTTCATCGGTCATACCATCACACAAGTCAATCCTCCATACAGTCATACAAGTTGTATTGTCATACATACACTCATACATTCATGCATATACACATTCATGCATATACAACATACAAACAACATCGTCTACTACATGGTTGCATTAACCACCGTGAGTCTTGTTTTTTCATACCAATCAGTCATGAACATTTTTTAACTCTCTTTGTCCCCAAGTGTCATCCCCAGTGTGTCTGATCCAAAGATGTCACCCTCTTTTCGCCAAGTGACAGTTCTTTAATGAACAGCTTGTGCATACCATTTACCTTTTTATCCTGTCGTCAGTGGCAAGTTCGGCTACATCCCGAGCAGCTGGCATTTTATCATCTATCATGTCGTCAGTGGCAAGTTCGACTACATCCCGAGCAGCTGGCATTTTATCATCTATCATGTCGTCAGTGGCAAGTTCGGCTACATCCCGAGCAGCTGGCATTTTATCATCTATCATGTCGTCAGTGGCAAGTTCGGCTACATCCCGAGCAGCTGGCATTTTATCATCTATCATGTCGTCAGTGGCAAGTTCGGCTACATCCCGAGCAGCTGACATTTATCTTTTATCCTGTCGTCAGTGGCAAGTTCGGCTACATCCCGAGCAGCTGACATTTATCTTTTATCATGTCGTCAGTGGCAAGTTCGGCTACATCCCGAGCAGCTGACACTTATCTTTTATCATGTCGTCAGTGGCAAGTTCGGCTACATCCCGAGCAGCTGGCACTTTATCATCTATCATGTCGTCAGTGGCAAGTTCGGCTACATCCCGAGCAGCTGGCATTTTATCATCTATCATGTCGTCAGTGGCAAGTTCGGCTACATCCCGAGCAGCTGACATTTTATCTCTTATCATGTCGTCAGTGGCAAGTTCGGCTACATCCCGAACAGCTGACATTCACCTTTGTTTCTTGTCGTCAGTGGCATGTTACTTTTGTTTCCGTCTTTACCTCAAGTGGCAAGCTCTACAAACGGGCAGCTTGTGGTCGGTGTCGTTCCCATACCATACTTCCTTTTTCAGCTATCAATACGATGGTTGATCTCTTCTCCAGTGGAACTATATATTATCCCCCAGTGGAGTCGGATCCCTTTTCTTTAACGAACTCGGGTATCCTTTTGTTTTGTTTTGTCCCCAGTCAGGTCATCTTCGCCGTCTTGCATTCACATTTTGCATCACGAGCATTTCACATTTTCTTAGGTCCAAAATTGGCGTACTCTGTATTTAAGTCCCTTCGACCCGTCGAATCCAAGTTTTTCTCTTTAAATCTCCGGACGAAGAGACTTAAATAGGGGCATCTGTCATACCCCAATTTTTGACCTAAGTTTCTTTTTTACTCGTCTCTGGGTTCGAAATTTTTTCGTCGTTTCAGACAAAATTTCGGCAGGGAGGTATTTTAAAATACCTCATTTTTTGGTTCCGAAGGCGACTTTTTTTTTTTATTATTGTTTGTCATTTTTAATTATCATTTCTTTTTATTTTTAGTTTCATTTTTTTTTCTTTCCTTTTTTATTATCTTTTTTATTTTTATTTTAATTTTCGTTTTTTTTATTGTTCTATTTTTTTAAGAGCTCTGACTTTTTGTTTTTAATGAGTTTGATGGCAATTTTAATGGTTGCCATTTTGATTGTTTGCTGATTAATTGTGATAATTGTCCATCAATGGCTTTAATCAGCATTTATCATCACTGCACTATAAAATCAGAGAAACAAGAGCCAGAAGATCATCAGAAAAAAGCATAGAAAAATCAGTTACAAACCACACAGAGAAACAATCAGAGCCAGAAAAAATTATTCAGTAACCATAATCACCATCACCAACAGTCACGGCCACATCACCTCCACCTTACCACAAATCACCTAATCACCATCCCTCCACCATACCACAAATCATCAAACCACCATTCCTTGAATCAACACAACAACAACATACGGCCACCCACTCAAAACAAACACAACACGCACACAACAAAGAAAACAACCCAAAGCAACCCACAACACCACCACTCGCCCAGCACATACACACGCCCTCAACCACCTAAAACCCACATACCCAGTCCTGTACGGCCGCGGCCAACACGGCCACCACTCACCACGCCCTCAACCACATAAAACCGTACGGCCTCCCACCCAAACCTTCACACAACCGCCACCAACACAACAACAACACAACACTAACCTAACCAAAATCATTCACACCCCCTTTTGCTTGCTGCACTCCCCTCTTCCCTTTTATTTTTGTTTATTATCATTTCTAGCATTTTATCTTGTTAATTTCTTATTTATTCTCATGCATTTTGTTTCATTGCATTTACCTTATAGGATTTCATGCATTTTTTTCTTATTATTCTCCTTTTACTTTCATGCATTTTTTATTTTTATTTTATTTCATGCATTTTCATTTTAGTTTTATTCTAGCATACTTATTTTCATACCTTTGCAATTTTGTTTTTTTCTTTCCTTGTTTATCATCTTGTCATTTTTATTTTCATTTTATTAGAATGTACTTAGGATCAATGTAACAAAAATAAATGAGAATATGCACTGACACTCACACTTTATTTATTCTGCTTTACGTCTTTTATTTATTTTTATTTATTTCGCTATTAAAAAAAATATAAAAATATTAGGTTAGTTTAATTTCAAAAGGGTTTCGTGGTGATCCAACGTCACCACGGAATTTCCTCGCGTATTAGCTTTTAGTTACTTTTAGTCTTAGTTAATTAAAAACAAAAAAAACATGCAAATAATAATGAAAAACTCAAAAAAATCTTTTCTTAATAAACCTTGATTTTCAATCAAGTGTCCGTCTTTTTTCTTTTATTTTCTTTAAATAACCATTAATCTGTTTTAATTACACTTTAATCATTTTCAAAAATAAAAAACACAAACCAATTCCATTTTGCCACTTGGCTTTTATGTTTAAAACCTTTTTTAAAAAAAAACCAATAAAAAACACACAACAAATCAACCGTTATTTCTACCCCGAACTACGAGGTTTTGATCCCTCACGGGTACGTAGGCAGAGGACGTTGTCCTTCCAAATCATAAAAAATACAAAAAACATTTTTATTTTTTTCTCACTATTCTAATTCATTCTTTTCTTTGAAAAAAAATAAGCAAGTTATAGCCAAAATAAATAAATAAAATCAAGAGGTTCTCGTAGAGTACTACGAACGTTTAGGGTGCTAATACCTTCCCTAAACGTAACTAACCCCCGAACCCTAATTTTTAAAAATGTGGTAATTTAGAACTTTTTTCCACTTTTCATTTAAGAAATTAAAAGTTCAGTCGTGAAGTAAAACTAGTGAGTCAACGCTAATCAATAGCTTGATCTCCGAAAATCACCGCGACATACTTGAACTACCCTTTTAACTTAACCAGTTCTGAAACACAACTACCCTGTTTTTCAGAAAGACTTCAAAGACAAAACTTCATTCGTACCTAAAGGCTTAGAATGAATTACAACTCAATTAAAACTCTAAATCAACTCAAACATGAGTGATGCACAATAAAAACTCTAAGTTTAAAACACAGACTCTATTCTCTGAATTATGACTCTGTAAATTCGTATCTTGAATAGCAGCATCACTCCTCCTTATATAGTCTTCAGTCTTGCAACATAAATAACAAACTAATCTTCTGAATTGATTTGTTACTGAAATAAGATTGGTCCAATCAAGTAACAAATAAAACTGTTTTGTATCTTTGAAAGATTTAAAACAGAAAATACGATTTTCATATTTTTGAACCAAATCTTCAATAAAATCTTCTCCAAATAATTCAGCATTCTAGAAGCACTTATACAAAGATAATTCCTTGCTAAATCTCCCAAGATACGTGCAAAAATTAATCTGAAAACCCAGCTTCTGATGTGGTCAACAAAAGTCAACGCTGGCTTCAGAACCTGAAATCAGCTTCTGAACTGCTACAGTGCATTCAGCTTCTGATGATATTTTCTGCTTCTGAATGGCTTCAAAACACAAAACTTGCAACTGAAGAAATGTTTCAAATATGGAGATGCTTCTATTCAATACTTTGGTTTTGCCAAACAATGCAGCCAACACCAAAAGACTCAACACATAAGACACTGTATGTGAAAGAAGAAAATGGAAGACTGATGATAGCACAAATATATGTTGATGACATTGTCTTTGGTGGAATGTTGAGCCAGATGGTTCAACATTTTGTTCAACAGATGTAGTCTAAGTTTGAGATGAGTCTTGTGGGTGAACTGACCTATTTTCTTGGTCTTCAAGTCAAGCAGATGGAAGACACAACATTCATTTCCCAAAGCAAATATGCCAAGAACATAGTCAAGAAGTTTGGGATGGAGAATGCAAGCCATCAGAGAACACCAACAACCACTTACTTGAAGTTGACCAAAGATGAACAAGGTGTTGCTGTTGATCAAAGCTTGTATAGGAGCATGAAAGGAAGTCTGTTGTATCTCACTGCAAGCAGACCATACATAACCTTTGCTATTGGAGTTTGTTCTAGATACCAGGTTGAGCCAAATATGAGTCATTTGACTCAAGTGAAGAGAATTTTGAAGTATATCAATAGTACCAGTGACTATGGCATTATGTATTCTCATAGTGAAAGTTCTATGTTAGTTGGGTATTGTGATGCTTGAAGGTGAGAAATACACAAGAAGGGGGGGGGGGTTGAATTGTGTTGGCTTTTTCTTTTCTTTCTCAAAAACTTAATGATAGTTCAGAATCTGTTATTGAACAGATTCTGATGCTCTGTTTCAGAGTGTTGTGCAGCGGATGGAAAGTAAATGAGAGAGAGAGAGAGAGAGAGAGAGAGACACAAGCAGTTTATCCTGATTCCTTCCACAATCCGGAAGTAGTCCAGTCCCCTTGTTACTAACAAGAGATTTTCACTATAATCACAAAGATTACAATTTGCTCAAGCACACAGCTAGAGACTTCCTTGCTCGGACACACAGTCTAAGACTTCCTTGCTCAAACACACAGTAAGAGACTTCCTTGCTCAAACACACAGTAAGAGACTTCCTTGCTCAGACACACAGTCTAAGACTTCCTTGCTCAAACACACAGTATGAGACTTCCTTGCTCAAACACAGTAAGAGACTTCCTTGCTCAGACACACAGTCTAAGACTTCCTTGCTCAAACACACAGTATGAGACTTCCTTGCTCAAACACACAGTTTGAGACTTCCTTGCTCAAACACAAAGTATGAGACTTCTAGTTGCTCAAGCACACAAGCAAGAGACTTTTAATCAAACAGAATTACAACAGAATTTGTTTGAGTTGAACAGTTGATATACTATCAGTGGTGTTCACAAAATACAACACAGATTAAGACTCTATACTTAAGAAATTCTAAGATAAAAAGGTTTGTAATAATTTCTAAGTTATTTGATGACTGTCCAATAAAACAGAGTATTGGCACTTTCAGATTTGCAGGTCTGTGGAGTCTTATTCTTCTTCTTCTTCAAATCTTCAATATTTTATAGAGGAATCAAGAGCTGTTGAGAAGTTGCCATGTCATCAATTTAGAGCTGTTGTAATTGAAGCTTCAGCCATTAATTCCTTGCTGCTCTGGTGTGCGCACAGAAAATCGAGTATTAACGTTTTCAAATGCTTCCTTAAAAGTTGGGAGAAAAGGAGTATAACAACTCAGTTTTAGCACTTGGTCCCTTTGAGATTTCTTTTGAGTTTCAAAAGGGGTTTTTGTACAAAAATGAAATTTAACGAAACAAAAGATGCAAACAGCAAACAAAATGAAAGATAAAGACTTTAGGATACTTACAGAACTCCTAGCAATGCTTGTGCAAGAGGTAGGAAGTGGCTTTCTTGATTGATTAGAGGTTATGGACAAATAGCTCTAATTGGTTTGGCTTTGAGTTGAACTGTTTTGCTATTCTCTCAATGCTGTAATGTAATGGTTTTTTAAGTGTAAATTTCGTGTGAATTGAATGTAATGTTCTGGTCCTTGATCCTTATGCCTTGCATTCCCTTTTATAGGCCAAAAACCAAATCTATGCAATGATGGAAAAATCTATAGAACCTAGCTGATTTGTGGGCTAAATCCAGGCTAAATTGCTTTGCATTTAATGCTAAAGGATAGAAGTTACTTTGCCTTGTGCCAAGGGTCAAGACCTTGACTGATTTCAGCCACAAATGCAACTGAACCTAGAATGCAATGATGAGAAAAAACTGAAAAACAGGGCAGCTTGCAATTAGGTGATTCTTGGGATCAATCCTTGCAATCTTGGAAGGTCAAGCAATGAAAACGTGTACTGGCATGTACAGAGAGATTGGGGGAAGCAAAAAGAGCATGTGGGCTGGTTTGTGGGAGAAGAAATCCAGCTGAAAACAGGGCACACCAAACAGCTTTTTTGCAAGCAAAACCACTTAAGTTTGACTGGTTTTGGGGAAGAAAGAAGGAAGGAAAGGGAACAAGCAGCTGGCTGGCAAGCTCAGGTTGGATGATAGGTCAATTGGGAGGGACAAGAGCTGACCAAGGGCAGCCAATTTGCTTGGGCACATGCTAGGTTGGATGAAAATCCTTCTTACCTTTACCTTTAATGTCACACCTCAAATCTTGCTTTGCTGCATCGTTTCAGCCACAATTGGCAATAACAATGATAATAATAATGATAAAGGATAATAACAATAAAGATCAAAGAAATCAAAATCAAAGAAAACAAATTCTGCAAAAATTCGCAGAGTTCGCACTGCGAAGGCAACTTCGCAGTGCGAACTCCCCTTTTCTAATATTTGTATTTTCTTAAAAAATAAAACAAAATAATAAAAATAAAAATGAATAATGATAATGGTAATAGTAATAATAATAAGGCAAGTGATAATAAAATAATAAAAGACAGTGATGATAATAATAAAGATAATAAAAATGAAAAAGTTAATAATACTAGTAATTAAAAAAATAATGACAATAAATAATAATAATAATAATAATAATAATAATAAAACATTAATAATAATAAAAAAAAGATAATAATAATAAATAAAAAAACAAAAACAATGGTATTAATAAGGATAATGATGATATTAATAATAATGATAGTAATGATGATGATGATACATATTAATAAAGAAAAATCTAAAAATGAAGATATTTTAATAAAAATTAAAAAACAAAATATTGGAAATTATAATGGAATGATGAATAATAATATGATAATGAACAAAGAAAAATATGAGTCAAAAAATGGGGTATGACAGTTCTGCAACTGCATCCTATTTGGAGCCATGTCCAAATTGTACTTGTATTGCTTTAAGAAAGCATCAGCTAAGTCTTTCCAAGTCTGGACGTGGGTACGCTCAAGTTGCATGTATCAATCCAATGACGCTCCGCTCAAACTGTCTTGAAACACATGGACCATGAGTTTCTCGTTCGTTGCGTAGGCCGCCATTTTCCTACAGAACAACCGTAGATGGTTCCTAGGGCATTGAATTCCTTTATACCTCTCGAAGTCCGGTACTTTGAATTTCGGCGGAATGACCACATCGGGCACCAAGCACATATCCAAGGCATTGTAGGCACCATATGAGCTGGATCCCTCAACAGCTTTTCACCTTTCTTCCAAAACACGATACATTTGAACGGAATCATTGTCTTGGTGGGTGTTGCCGGGAGCAGAATGCCTAGGCTGAGTGTCTTCCACATTATGAGAAACAATCTCATGTTGAGTAGTGGAATTCCCTTGAGGACGATGCTCTTCGTTCCTTACGGGGATTGTAAGCTGCGGTTGTGGAGGTGGCACAAGGTTATCACCTTCTGGTGGGGTATAACCTGAAGGTAAACCATAAGGAGGCCATACTACATTAGCCGCATCCACAGTTGTGTGCGCTCTCGTTAAAAAATGCGCAATCTTCCGAGACGTGTACGAACGCTCTAAAGGCTGTGTGAAGTCGCCACCAAAGTTTTTGTTTAAAGGGAACGTTGGTAAACCCTTAAGTTTTTTATTTTGAAGGGAAACGATAATAAAACCCTTGACGATGAGGAAAGGATTGGTCATCGCAACCATTATCGGGTTTGGGAGTCGATTACGCAAGGGGAAGGTATTAGCACCCCTCACGTCCGTTGTACTCAACGGGAACCTCCTAGTTAGCTAAAGCTTAAAATGTTTTTAAATGTTTTGCGTGCATGCTTGAATATATATAAAGGGGAAAAGAAAATATGATGAAAGGGGAAAAAGTTTGTTTTTTATTATTGTGCTTGACAAGATGACGATCTTGCTCCTACGTATCTCCCGGTAGACAGAGAATTCAAAGCGTACGTAGTTCTTTGGTAGAAAAACGTATATGTTGGTTATTTTTAAGTGAACGATGTTTTGACCGTATTCTTGCGATTAAACGTAGCTTGTATGCTAGCGCATGGGAGGCTTAAGCGTATAGCTTGTATGCTCGCGCATGAGAGGTTTAAGTGTTTGTTTGAAATCGCGCTAGAATAGATAAAACATGTCCGTTGGGTAAAAGGGTTCGAATTGGCCGCTATGGGACCAAAAGGATTAAAATGACTCAACCGAGTCGAAAAAGGTTTGATTGATCCAACGGGATCAAGAAAAGGTGCAATGGACTCAACCGAGTCGATCATTGACCAAAGTGACTCAACCGAGTCGAGGGATTGAAACTAGTGGCCACGGGGGACCAAAAGGTTCAAATTGACCACAAAGGGCCAAGAATTGGTTTGGTGTGGTCGGATGCGTTGAAAATGGAATGACGATTGTCCGAACGACGAGACATACGTCACGCATTCGTTCAATCGGGGCAATGGAGAGACATACGTCAAACCATCCCTTTTTCATTCAAGTTTTTGTTTGAATTTTTAGAAATCCCAAAGTTTATCAAAACACTTGGTTTGGAACCCAAAATGAAAAGGTTTTAACAAATTTGTGAAAAAACGCACAAGTTCGGCTCAAGTTTAAAAGGTTTTGAAAAGTGAACAAGTTCGGCTTAAGTTCACGTTTGATTTGAAAATCATGAACAAGGTTTTTGTTCAAGTTTGGTTTTGAAAACGATGAACTTAGCATATTGCTCAAGTTTGTTTTGAAAGTTTGTGAGCGTAACTTGTTTTGCAAGTTATCCAAAAAAGTGTTGCTCGAACTTGTGAATCCTTCAATATTATGCAAAATCCTTGATAAGGTTTGAATGAAATGAGTTTCAATCCTCTTAGGTTCTGAGTTCTTGGGCTAGAACCTCAAAAATTGGTTGTTTAGGAGCCTAAACTCAGATTCTGAGTTCTGTCATGGTCGTACTGCGACCAGAGCTTCGCACTGCGAACAATGCGAAATTTTGAGTTCAGAAGCTGCTTCTGAACTGTTGTTCAGAAGCAACTTCTGATCAATCTCAGAACCTTTAGGGGAGTGAAAAGCTTTGAGATTTGGCAATAAAAAGAGCTGGACAAACCAGTTTAAATGTTTTGCAAACCTTGGGATTTCTTTGAAATTCAAAAGGGGTTTTTTAGAGCAAAATGGATTTAAACAAAATCAAAGATTCAAGCACAACTATAAATGAAAGATAAGGACTTAGAACACTTACAGAACTCCTAGCAAAGCTTTTACTGCAAGGAAATGAAAGGAACCTTGAATGTTTGAAGTTTTGCAAAATTTGAATGTTGTTGAACAAGAGCAATGAACTTGTGTAATGCTTTGTGTTGGAACTGGTTTTTTGCTATGTGTTTAGTGTTGTTTCAAGTGTTTCCAATTGTGTGCAATTGCTGGTTTTTTCTGGTTTTTGTAAGTGTAAGTAAGTGAGTTGGTTCTTTGAAACCTTATGCATAGCATTCTATTTATAAGCCAAAACCAAATCAATTGTCATCATGAGAAAATCCTAAAATCCAGCTGATTTGTGGGCTAGGATCAGGCTAAATTGCTTTGCATTTAATGCAAAAGTGAAGAGGTGACCTTGCCTTGCTGCAATGGTCAAGACTTAGCCAAATCCAGCCATAAATGCAATGGATTTTGGATAGAAATGATGATGAAAACAGGGCTGGTTTGCAATGGTTGTCCCTTGGGATTGGTCCTTGCAATCTTGAGGGTTAAGCAATAAAAACATGCACTGTGATGTGCAGAGGTTGGGGGAAACAAAAGGGAACATGTGGGCTGGTGTGAGGAGGAAGAAAAGCTGCTGAAAACAGGGCAGCACTCATGGCTTTGGGCAAGTGAAAACCAGCTGGGTTTGACTGGTTTTGGGGGAGAAAACAGGAAGAAAATCAACAAGCTGGTGGCTGGCAACCTTAGGGTCAGTAGCAGGTCCACTGGGAGGGACAAGAGCTGCCCAAGGGCAAGCCAACTTGCTTGGCACATGCTAGGTTGGAAGAAAAAGCTTCTTTCCTTGGCTTTAATGGCAAATGCTTCAATTCTTGCTTTTCTGAGCTCAAATAGCCATGATTGATGATAAAAACAATAATAAAAATGATAGGTAATAATAATAATTACAAAAATGAAATAAATCAAAGAGATTAAAAAATCTGCAAAAAATTTGCAGACTTCGCAGAGCGAAGGGGACTTTGCTCTGCGAAGTCCTCATTTCAGAAATGTTGACTTTTTTTGTTGACTTTTTGTTGACTTTGACTTTTCTCTTTTTTTTGAATTTTTTTGAAATTTGTTTTTTTGAAAAAGGCTTGGGACAAAATTAGGGTACAACAGCTGCCCCTACTTAATTGTGTCTTTGCATAGAGGATGTGAGGGACAAGGGCATCTCATAAACTCTTTGCGAAGAGCAATTAAGTAAAAGAAGGACCCGAATTTTGTCCTTCGCGGTACGAAAAGATTGAAAGTAAATAATGAAAGTAAAACATGCAAATGCAATGCATAAAAGTATATGCAGGGTCACCTGGTTTGGCTACTGATGCATAAACTAAAAATGAAAAGATCGTCACCTAAATAGGTGATTAGATCTGCAAAGGTAAGAGATCGTCACCTAATCAGGTGATTTCGATCTGACAAGGGAAAAGATCGTCACCTAATCAGGTGATTGGATCCGAAAGGTAAAAAGATTGTCACCTAATCAGGCGATTTCAATCTGACATGATCGTCACCTAATCAGGTGATTGGATCTGGAAGGTAAAAAGATTGTCACCTAATCAGGCGATTTCAATCTGACATGATCGTCACCTAATCAGGTGATTGGATCTGACAAGTCGTCGCCTGAATAGGTGCTTAGACTTATCTGGGGAAATAGAACAATACCGCTGTGGGGATAATGTAATCGTCTCTAGGCGGGGCTAGTACTTAGATTGTTGAAAAGGAAAACATGATTGTATGATGCATGATATGCTTCATGTTGTCTTATGCAATATGTTATGCAATATGGTATGATATGAGGTAGACTCAATCTGAATTTCTGCTGGGAAAACTCAGCTGGGGCATCCTAATGGCCGTGAGCAGGTCACTTGGGGATGTGATAAATTGGGAAGAAAACCGCTGGGGTTATTCTAGGAGAACTTAATGGGGAAGCTCTGGAATGGGTTCACTGGGGAACACTAGAGATGATTGATGGATGCTGGTGAATATGTGATATTCACTGGAGAATCCTCGTTGAGAATGCATGACATGATCATGAGATGCATGTGTATGAATGATTTGGATATGCATGCATGAATGATTTTGATATGATGCATGTATTATGAATGATATGTGGGATGACAGACATCATGTTGGATGCTGGGGATTATGATTGGATGCCGAGCGAAGTCGGGCTTTGGATAGAATTGTGTTTGGATGTGAGTAGATGCCAAGCATGGTTGGGCTCTTACTAGGGATTTGTGTTTGTGAGTGCCAATGATGATTGGGCTTTTGGGGTTGAGACTCCCTGGGGAATGTCAATGAAATTGGGTTTTACTGGATTGCTGGGGATATAAGGATCATTTTGGAAGCATGATCGATATCCAGCCTTGGTGGATGGAAGAGATGTTTGGGGTGTTTTGCGCTTAGGATCTTTGCGCTTTACGTGCCGTGGGCTACGCACTTGCTTTTGCTGAAGAGCAAATAAGTCTTAGGATGACTGACCAAGTTGTTTCAGGCTTCGAATCTTTTGGTGCAATATTGGAGATCACCGCAATTCTTTCGACAT
The DNA here is from genome assembly GCA_018208015.1 of Medicago ruthenica. Lineage (NCBI taxonomy): Eukaryota > Viridiplantae > Streptophyta > Magnoliopsida > Fabales > Fabaceae > Medicago > Medicago ruthenica. The sequence goes on along the minus strand of CM031375.1, from coordinate 35,547,648 downwards.
TTACGAGATTCAAGTAAAACACATTTGTTTTTTTGTAAGTTTTTTTTTGTTATTTTTTCCATGTTTCAATGCATTTTTATCATGAATAAAAAAACAAAATTTTATGCACTAATGAGAACACAAAATAATGAAAAGGTAAAAAAGAATTTTATTCAATGCAGATTTGATTTCTTTTGAATGGGTAACAACACATGAAGTGAGAAGTGATTACTCCTCTGAGAAAAAGATAGAGAAAGACAAGAAAAAAGCAAAAAGAAAAAGAAATTTGTTTGAGGGTTATTTTGGTACAACACATACTATTTTCCTTATGACTTCGAAATTCCTTGAAAGGTAATGACGAGACCGATTCTTCCCCTCTTAAATCTTGTCCGGATCTTGAATGTTGCAGTCCTTTGCCTTTCTTCTTTTTGTAAACCCCTAACTTTTGCCTGGACCGCTCTTTCAAGTCTTTAGTCCACAGGGGTGTATTTCCTTTTTTTGATGTCCTTAATTTTTGCCTAGACCGCCTTTTCAGGTTCGATCTACCAGGACGCTCTCTATTGCCTAAACCGCCCTTTCAGGTTTTCGATTTAGCGAGCTTTTCTCTTTTTTTCTTTTTTCTTTTTAGGCATAATACTTCTTGACTGCATCAGAGTTTATTGAGAGTGGGAACTCTTCCCCGTCCATAGTGGTGATGATTAAAGCTCCGCTAGAGAAGGCTTTCTTTACCACGTACGGTCCATCATAGCTGGGAGTCCACTTCCCTCGGGGATCTTTGTGGATAGGTAATATCTTCTTGAGCACTAGGTCTACTTCTTTGAATTTTCGAGGACGAACCTTTTTGTCGAATGCCCTCTTGAGTCTCCTTTGATAGAGTTGTCCATGACATAACGCTGTTAGATGCTTTTCCTCTATGAGGTTCAGTTGGTCGAACCTTGTTTGGACCCATTCAGCTTCTTCTAGCTTGGTTTCCATCAAGACCCGTAACGAAGGGATTTCCACCTCAATGGGAAGCACGGCTTCCATACCGTATACTAAAGAGAAAAAGGTTGCCCCGGTTGAAGTGCGAATGGCTGTTCTGTAGCCGTGTAGCGCAAAGGGAAGCATCTCGTGCCAATCCTTATATGTTTTCACCATTTTTTGGATGATTTTCTTTATGTTCTTATTGGCTGCTTCTACCGCACCGTTCATCTTTGGCCGGTAAGGTGAGGAATTATGGTGCTCGATCTTGAAGTCTTTGCACAACTCCTTCATTGTCTTATTGTTCAGGTTTGCCCCATTATCTGTGATGATTTTGTGGGGAGTGCCGTAACGGCAAATGATTTCCTTTTTGATGAATCGGGCTACCACTTGTTTGGTTATGTTTGCATATGACGCCGCTTCGACCCACTTGGTGAAATAGTCGATGGCAACGAGGATGAAGCGATGTCCATTTGATGCTTTGGGCTCGATCATTCCAATCATGTCTATGCCCCACATAGAGAATGGCCAGGGTGAGGTCATGACGTTCAGAGGAGTTGGTGGTACATGCACCTTGTCGGCATAAATTTGGCACTTGTGACAAGTCTTGGCATAGCGGAAACAGTCAGCTTCCATGGTTAGCCAATAGTAGCCCGCCCTTAGTATTTTCTTTGCCATTGCATGCCCATTGGCATGGGTTCCAAAAGATCCCTCGTGGATTTCTTTGATGAGCATGTCCGCTTCGTGTTTATCCACACATCTGAGCAAGACCATGTCATAGTTTCTTTTATAGAGGGTGTTTCCACTGAGGAAGAACTGGGATGCCAATCTCCTGAGGGTTCTCTTGTCGGTTTGTGAGACATTTTCTGGATACTCTTGTTCTTCGAGGTATCTCTTGATGTCGTAGAACCAGGGTTTGCTGTCAAGTCCTTCTTCGGCTGCTGCGCATACAACCGGTTTGTCCCTACGATCCATCTTTATGATTGGCGCCTCATTGTGGAAATTTACTTGGTACATTGATGATAATGTAGCCAAGGCATCTGCCACCTGGTTCTCCTCTCGAGGTATGTGATGGAAGGTGATTTTATCAAAATGCTCAATCAACTCTACAACCTGGGCTCGGTAGGGAATCAAATTGGGATGTTTTGTTTCCCATTCTCCTTTGACTTGATAGATGACCAAGGCTGAGTCACCGTAGACTTCAAGGATCTTGATCCTTAGATCAATTGCTGCTTCGAGGCCTAGGATGCATGCTTCATATTCTACCATATTATTGGTGCAGTCAAAGCATAACCTTGCTGTGAAGGGTTGGTATCCATTTCTTGGGGAGATTAAAACTGCCCCGATCCCGTGCCCCATGGCATTTGAGGCGCCGTCGAAAGCGAGCTTCCATCGAGCTCTTGGTTCTAGTCCTTCATCATCGCTTATGACCTTTTCGTCATTCAAAGCTACAACGTCTTCATCAGGGAAGTCAAATTGTATGGGTTGATAATCCTCCAATGGTTGGTGAGCAAGGTACTCGGATAAAACACTCCCTTTGATAGCCTTTTGAGTGACATATTGGATGTCGTACTCAGACAGCAGCATTTGCCAACGGGCTATTTTTCCTGTGAGGGCAGGCTTTTCAAAGATGTACTTGACGGGATCCATCTTTGATATCAACCACGTTGTATGGGTCAACATGTATTGCCTTAAGCGTCGAGCAGCCCATGCTAAAGCGCAGCAAGTCTTTTCAAGAGAAGTATACCTTGATTCACAGTCGGTGAACTTCTTGCTTAGGTAGTAGATTGCGTGCTCTTTCCTTCCCGTTTCATCTTGTTGTCCTAACACGCAGCCCATTGATCCTTCAAGCACGGTTAGGTATAAGATGACGGGTTTACCCGGAACCGGAGGTATTAAAATTGGTGGTTCTTGCAGGTATTGTTTGATCTTGTCAAACGCTTCTTGGCAATTCTCGTTCCAATGGACGGCTTGGTTTTTCCTTAGCAGTTTGAAGATTGGTTCGCAGGTAGCTGTCATGTGTGAGATGAACCTAGCGATGTAGTTCAATCTTCCTAAGAAACCCCGGACCTCTTTCTCGGTATTTGGTGCTGGCATATCTTGGATGGCCTTTACCTTGTCAGGATCCACTTCAATACCCTTTTGGCTGACAATGAAACCCAATAACTTTCCGGATCTAACACCAAATGTGCACTTGTTAGGATTTAAGCGCAGCTTGAACTTTCTCAGGCGTTCGAAAAGCTTTTGTAGATGGACTAGATGATCCTCCTCCGCTTGGGATTTGGCAATCATGTCATCGACGTAAACCTCTATTTCCTTATGGATCATATCATGGAAAAGAGTTACCATTGCTCTTTGGTATGTTGCCCCGGCATTTGTTAATCCGAACGGCATTACCTTATAGCAGAAAGTTCCCCATGGGGTGATGAATGTGGTTTTCTCCATGTCTTCTGGAGCCATTTTGATTGGGTTATATCCTAAGAAGCCGTCCATAAAGGAGAAGACTGAGAATTGGGCGGTGTTGTCCACCAATATGTCAATGTGTGGTAACGGGAAATCATCCTTTGGGCTTGCTTTATTCAAGTCCCTGTAATCCACACACATTCTAACTTTGCCATCCTTCTTTGGGACTGGCACAATGTTGGCAACCCATGTCGGATACTTGGTTACGGCTAAAAAGCCGGCATCAAACTGTTTTTTGACCTCCTCTCTAATCTTGAGAGCCATGTCGAGTCGGGTTCTTCTCAATTTCTGCTTTACTGGCGGGCATTCTGGCTTGAGTGGCAGTTTATGTACGACGATGTTATGGTATTCTGGCGGGCATTCTGGCTTGAGTGGCATGTCCTGATACGACCAAGCGAATACGTCCACATACTCTTGTAGAAGCTTAACCATCTTTTCCTTCACATCCTCTTGCAGGGAGGCTCCTATTTTGACCTCTTTCTTATCCTCTTCGGTCCCTAAGTTGATCACTTCAACTGACTCCTTGTGAGGTTGTATTAACCTATCCCCTTGATTTGCAAGTCTGGACAATTCTTCAGGCGGTTCAAAATCGTCCTCTTCACCGTCTTCCGTTTGTTTAATTGGGAAATCGAAGTCATAAGGGATTAAGGCAGCGTTGTTTTTGGAGGGTGGATTTGTGGATCTGCATGAGTATGATTTGATTTTAGGCTTTTTGTAGCAAATTTTTTTTAAAACAAATGCAATTAAAAGAAAAAAAAAAGAACTCAATTGGACATAAAATGCGATTTTATTCATGATTGAAAAAAACTTAAAACATGGGGGCCCCACACAACTGATCATTTGCCTTGGGCAGAGCTAATTGATTTTTTTTTTCAAAAAGCAAAAACAAACATGGTATATTACTCGAGCTTGGTAATGATCTCGGGAATTGTGATAGCCCTCCAATTGTTCAAAACTTCATCCGAAGCACAACGGTACACCAAATCAGGTACGTCTTCATCCACGTCTTCAAGCAGAGCCACTTGATCTTCATTGATAAAACCCGCACTGACAAATGTTTCCAAAATGGGGAGGATCCCTTGCTTTGGAGGCTTTGAGGAGGTTTCGGCTGATGGATGATATCCCAACCCGAAGCGATTCTTCTTCTCCGGTACGTCCACCATTTTGCCCCATCCAGTGGGTCTGCTCTTTTCTAGAGCTTCTCTTATTGCCCTCCATGATGACATGGCTGTCCTAGCCTCTTTCTTGGGCTTTGAGCTCAAAGTCACGACATTCGCCACTTCCAAAGATTGGAAGGGAACATCCACAGCTTCTTCGTCCGTTTCTATATAACAGAACGACGAAAGATGGCTTACCATCATATCCTCTTGCCCGGAGACTACAATCATCTTGTTATTGACGATGAACTTAAGTTTCTGGTGTAGGGTAGAGGTGATGGCTCCGGCGATGTGAATCCAAGGTCGTCCGAGAAGACAACTGTAAGTTGGATTAATATCCATGACTTGGAAGGTTATGGAGAAAACCTTAGGCCCGATTTGGACTGGTAGGTCGATCTCCCCTACGACGGCTCTTCTTGACCCATCGAAAGCTTTTACTACCAAAGCGCTCGGCTTCATTACCGTTCCTTCACAAGATAGCTTTAGGAGGGTAGTTTTGGGCATGACATTCAATGATGACCCCGTGTCCACTAACACTCGAGAGAGGATGTGGTCTATACATTTTACGGAGATATGTAAGGCGCGGTTATGAATATGCCCCTTGTCGGGTAGTTCATCGTCGTTGAAACCCAAGTACCTACTTGAGGTAATATTTGCGACTATCCCGTCGAATTGGTCCACAGGGATGTCCTTGGTGACATGTGCCTCACTGAGGATCCTTAGTAATGCTTCTCGGTGTGCCTCCGAGCTTAGTAGTAGGGATAACATGGAGATCTTGGAGGGAGTTTGACCCAACTGGTCAATGATCTTATACTCGCTCTTTTGGATTATTCTTAAGAACTCCTCGGCCTCCTTTTGTGGGGCTGCTTTTTGAGAAGGTCTCGCTTGGTTCTCATTTTCTTCCACGCTCTTTTCTTTGAGCGGCTCTCTTGGTAGTACGGCTGGTGTCTTCCCGAGTTCTTTCGGAGCGAAGACTCTACCACTTCTTGTCATTCCTCCAACACCGGTAATGTTAGTGATGCTGGATTCAATTCTTGCTAGTGGTTTTCCTTCCACATAGGCCACAGGTTGGTAGTTCCATGGTACCCTCTTCGTGCTTTCAAAGGAGAAGGGTGCCGGCACATGGAATGTTATGGGCTGTATAGGTATTGGTACCTCTCTCCTTTGGTATGGGATTTCGAGAGGTTTTAGGTCATGAGACTCCAAGGTAGCAACGTCCGTGCTATCCTTTATATAGCCCATTTGGATCCAACCTTGGTCCATCAGCTCTTGAAGACAACTCTTCAATTTTCCGCACTTGTCCGGGTTGATTTTGCAGGCTTCGCAGTCGGCGTGCATCTCCTGAAACAAACCAAAACTGGTTAATCGCTCCCTTATGACTGACAGGGGAGTCTTTACATTGGCTACCTCCTTGATTGGGCCAAAGTCCTCTTGTTCTTCCACCGCGTTTACAGAGGGACCCACATGCCCCGGCAATGGATTATTTTTTACATTGGGATTTTCCTCCTTGAAGGATAGCAGTTTCCGGTCAATGAGATTCTGGACCTTGTATTTGAATGCTTTACAACCCTCAATGTTGTACCCCGGGGATCCCACGTGGTATTCGCATCTTGCGTTTGCATCATACCAAGGTGGATATGGTGGCACCAAAGCTGGTAGTGGTTTTATCTCAACCATTCCCTTTTGGATTAAATACGGCAAAATCTGACCGTATGGCATGGGTACAGGATCAAACTGTACATTGTGATAGTTATTCCTCGGGTCCGTTTGGTTCCTTGGTGGGTACCCGCCTTGTTGTTGCTGCCGATTTTGTTGAGGCAACACTGCTGGTTGTCGAGGTGGAGTCGTGGGAATTACTTGTGGTGAGTAATGCCCTTGAGCTGCTGCTGCTGCTACATAAGGATAGTGGTAGCGAGGCATTTGATTTGATGGTGGGTGAGATGATCCCACTAGAACAGCATTTGTCTCCCCCTCTTTATTTTTATGAAAGTTGCTGGGGGGTCTCCTAGCTCCACTTTGAGTTTCTAGAGGGCCTTGGATCTTTCCCCTCTTTACTCCGTCCTCTATTCTTTCACCAATTATGACTAGATCGGAAAAGCCGGAAGATGTGCTTCCAATCATTTTGTCATAATATGGGCCTTGCAGTGTGCCCATAAAGGTATCGACAAGCTCCCTTTCCAATAATGGTGGTTGTACACGAGAAGCTAGTTCCCTCCACCTTTGAGCATACTTCTTGAAGGACTCGTTGCTTCTTTGTACGAGGTTCTGCAACTGCATCCTATTTGGAGCCATGTCCAAATTGTATTTGTATTGTTTTAAGAAAGCATCGGCTAAGTCCTTCCAAGTTTGGACGTGGGTACGCTCAAGTTGCATGTACCAATCCAATGACGCTCCGCTCAAACTATCTTGAAACACATGCACCATGAGCTTCTCGTTCGTTGCGTAAGCCGCCATCTTCCTACAGAACATCCGTAGATGGTTCCGAGGGCATTGAATTCCCTTGTACCTCTCGAAGTCCGGTACTTTGAATTTTGGAGGGATTACCACATCGGGCACTAAGCACATGTCCAAAGCATTGTGGGCACCGTATGAGCTGGATCCTTCGACAGCTTTTAACCTTTCTTCCAAAACGCGATACATTTGGGCGGTATCATTGTCTTGGTGGGTAATGTCGAGAGCAGAATGTCTTGGCTGATTGTCTTCCACATTGTGAGAAATATTCTCATGTTGAGTAGTGGAATTCCCTTGAGGACGATGCTCTTCATTCCTAACGGGGATTGTAAGCTGTGGTTGAGGAGGTGGCACATGGCCCTCATTTTCAAATGGTGGGGTATATCCTAGAGGTAAACCATAAGGAGGCCATTGCACATTGGCTGCATCCACCGTTGGACGAGGGTTGCTCTCTCGGGCCGATAGAGTTTGCATTAACTCTAACATTTGATCCATCTTCCCCTTCATCTCATCAACCTCTCCTCTCAAAGCCGCTTGATTTTGTTCCAAATTGTCCATGATCCTTTGCTTGTTGGCTCGTGTTCCGTACGAGTGTTGGAGATCTGGCTCTTGGACCGATGGTTTTTTGGGTTTTCGGGCTATGATTGCTTCAAACTGTTTTTTAGGGAAATAAAATGAGTGTTTTTTTTTTTTTTTATGAAAAATGTATGAAGATGCATGTGAATGGATGTATGCGATGAGTATGCAAAAACATGCGTTGTTGTTTTTTTATCATTTTGCTTTACGAGGAAATTTAAAGGCGCACAATTAATATTAGTAATTAGAAATATTAAAGGCCGAGAAATTGATATTGCTTCAAAATATTATTTGATTAGATAACATTTGTTTACAAGGTGTAACTAATGCTAATACAAATCAAATAGCCGCTCGCTTTTCCGCTTTGTCCATTTCTTCCCTATAGAAGTCTATGGTGTCTTTGCAGAACTTCATGAACTTTTGGACCTCCGTAGGGATGAAAAAGTAGGGCATGACCATCTCGGCCTTTGCTAGCTTCTTTGGAAGTTGGGTGATGACCAAGTTCGAAAATGCAACCAATTTAGTGAAGTCCTCACTTAATCGGGTGGTGTCTTGCCATACAAACTCAATCACTTCCTTGCGTTGATCTAGCTTGACCCTTGCACTTCTAATTTCATCGTGTAGTTGTGCAATATGGTCCCCGTGTGCTCTTGCAATCTTGTCGAAATATTCTTCTTATTTCTTGATGTCCGCTTCGAGATGATTGCACTTTAGCTTCTCTTGACGGGAAAGGTTCTCATATCTTTGCCGTTGGACGCGTTCGGCTTGCAGCTGCTCTTTATAGTCCTTGACGACTTCTTGGAGTTGTTGATTTTTCTCTTGAAATTTCAATCTCCATTTTCTTTGAGTTTCGATGGCTAGCTCGCCGAATTTTTTGAGCTCTTGGTTGGAATGCAAGACTCTTTCCAATTCTTCGTCCTTGGCCACAAGGTTGGCATCCGCACTAACCAAGCCGCCTCCTATCCAATCTCTCTTCCCTTCGGAGATTTTTAGCCGCTTTTGGCACACTAGGAGGGAATTTGTCACTTCATCCCGATCTCTCCTCGTCCTAGTGATTTCTCCCAAAGCTTGAAGGTGCTTCAATTCTAACTCTCCATTTTTGTTTTGGAGTTCTCGAATTTTAGCTTTGAGTTCCTCCGCTTCTTTGTTGGAATGGTTGTGCTTGGCTTAGGTGTAGGAGGTTTTGGAGGGCATACGACCACAAAGGGTAGCTTGATTGTTTCGACCCTTTCCTTCACCCATTGAGTATAAAGAGGTTTGGCGAAACAATTCCTCTTGCCAACCTTTCCTTTGCGCACTTGGTTCCAAGCTCCTCGGATTCTTTCTAGCAATGCCGGGTCTTGGTCTCCTTCCCTTAAGAAAAAGGCTTCCAACAAAAGGTCATTGGGTTTGTCTTCCATTGAAAAACCTAGTTGTCGGAGAGAGAGGACCGGATTGTAGTTGATGCATCCCTTAGTACCAATGAGGGGTACATTAGGGAATTCCCCGCAACTGAGGATGATTTCCGGATCCTCTAAATTTGGAGAAAACCAATGGATATCCTTCTCGGCGAGAGTTGTTATCCGTTGCGACCATTTGAGTTTGGCCCGGTTTTCCACAAAGTCTCGGCTTCTTGGCATATGGGACATCAACCATGTTTGCACCAAAGGAGTACAACAAGAAATTGTGCGTCCTCTCCCTTGTTCATGCCTAGAATAGAGGGAATGATAAAAATCCGCCAAAAGCGTGGGAACCGGATTTTTAGTCATGAACACCTCTAAAGCCGTAAAGTCTATGAAATCGTCCATGTTGGGGAAAAAGACAATCCCGTAGACCAAGAGGGCTAGGATGGCGTTGAATGCTTTTCCCTCTTTGCTAGCTAACAAATCCCGAGCTTTGGTCTCCAAGAACCTTCTTGTGAACCCCTTAATGTTTCCTCTAATTTCCAAGTTAGATGCTACTTCTTGGACATTAAGGTATAAGGATTCGCCGATGGCTTCTAATGTAGGGTCTTTTCCCGGACCGAGATAAAGCTCATGGTCTTTCATGCTACAACCCAAAATCTTCTCAAATTCTTCCAAAGTTGGAGCTAATTGGAAGTCTTGAAAGGTGAAGCATCGGAGCGGTGGGTCGAAGAATTGAGCCAAAGTGGTTAGAGCCGTTGAATCTATCTTCATGGGTAAGAGATCAAGTATTAGCCCATAACTTGCTTCGAAAATACTCTTGTCGACCGAAGAGAGCCTCTTACTCAAAGCTAACAAACTTTCCACTTTAGGAGCCTTAATCTTGAAAGCGAGCGTATTTCTATTTCCGGAATCCATATTTCTCTTTGCTAATATTTTGTTGTTCTGTTTGAATTCCTATAAAGCAAAGTGATATGCAAAAATTATTTTCATGAATGCAAATGGATGGTATGCAAAGGTATGGTATATGAAGGTTCGGAACTTCCCCCCATCCTCACGTGTAGGCTCTAGAGATGAGATTTTCTAAAAAGGTCCCTAGATTAACAGATCCCACATGGAAGTAAGCTCGTCGATTGTGAACTTCGCATGACTTCAATACATTCCAAGTGAAAATCTCCTCTAGGCAGGGTTTGGCATCCTACCTCACGGACATACGTCAACGCGGGCTTCCGCTCACAACCCCTTCCTAACTTAATTTTTTTCTCAAGCTCGGGTAGAGAGCCTCACACGTTCGGCATTAACCCGAACAATGTGGAGTAACATCGCTCAAGTAACATCCCCGCAATTGATATATATATGATATGAATATAAAGCAATATAAAGCATTTATAAACATAAAGCAATAGAAAGATATAGACAAATGAAATAAGAGCATGCACGCAAAAAATATAAAAACATTTAGCTAAAAGCTAAATAGGATAGGCTTGACTCGCTAGTGAGGAGTGGGTCCCCAGTGAAGTCGCCAGATGTGCGCTCTCGTTAAAAAACGCGCAATCTTCCGAGACGTGTACGAACGCTCGAAAGGCTGTGTGAAGTCGCCACCAAAGTTTCTGTTTAAAGGGAACGTTGATAAACCCTTGAGTTTTTTCTTTTTAAAAGGGAAACGATAATAAAACCCTTTGACGATGAGGAAAGGATGGTCATCGCAACCATTACCGGGTTCGGGAGTCGATTACGCGAGGGGAAGGTATTAGCACCCCTCACGTTCGTTGTACTCAACGGGAACCTCCTAGTTAGTTTAAGGCTAAAAAATGTTCTTAAAGTTTTGCTTGCATGCTTGAAAATATAAAGATAATATAGAAGGGGGAAAAAGTTTATTTTTTTATTAATGTGCTTGATAAGATGATGATCTTGCTCCTACGTATCTCCTGGTGCGATGGAGAAATCAAAGCTACGTAGTTCTTTGGTAGAAAAACGTTTATTTGTTGGTTTATTTTAAAGAACGATGTTTTTGATTGTATTCTTACGATTAAACGTAGCTTGTATGCTCGTGCGTGGGAGGCTTAAGCGTTTGTTTGAAATCGCACTTAGAATAGATAAAACATGTCCGTTGGGGAAAAAGGGTTCGAATTGACCACGAGGGGGTCAAAAAAGGTTCAAATGACTCAAAGGAGTCGAGAATAGGTTCGATTGATCCAACGGGATCAAGAAAGGTTTCAATGGACTCAAATGAGTCGAACATCGACTAAAATGACTCAACCGAGTCGAGAAAAGGTTCGATTGATCCAACGGGATCAAGAAAGGGTTCAATGGACTCAACAGAGTCGAACATTGACTAAAATGACTCAATCGAGTCGAGAAAAGGTTCGATTGATCCAACGGGATCAAGAAAGGGTTCAATGGACTCAAAGGAGTCAAACATTGATTTACAATGACTCAACCGAGTCGAGAAAAGGTTCGGATTGACCATGGGGGCCAAAATTGGTGTGTTGGATTTGTTTTATGTTTTGTATTTCTTGAAAATAGAATGACGATTGTGCGAACAACGAGACATACGTCAAGCATTCGTACAACCGGGGAATGGAGAGACATACGTCAAACCACTCCTTTTTCATTCAAGTTTTGTATTTGAAACTTAAAATGTATTTCTTGGTGAAGTTTGAAAAGAATGACGATTGTCTAAACATACGTCAAGCGTTCGTCCAATCGGGGAATGGAGAGACATACGTCAAACCACTCCTTTTTTCATTCATTGATGAAACTTAAGAAATCCCAAAGTAATCAAAACACTTGGTTGTTGAAATTCAATGAAAAAAGTTTAATGTTCAAATTAGTTGTTGCAACCTATGAACAAGTCTTGTTCAAATGTGTGCAAAATGCACAAGTCATGAAAATGAAAGTTTAATTCAAGTTCAAGTTTTGAAAATAATGCACAAGTTTGTTGAAAATCATGTTTGGTTGAAATTCATGAACAAGATTATTGATCAAGTTTGGTTTTGAAACAAGTTTGGTTCAAGAACAAGTTTGGTTCAAGTTTAAAATTGGCAAGTGAACAAGTTCCTTAAAAATGCACAAGTGAAGGTGAGAAAAACACACACAAGAAGGGGGGGGGGGGGGGGGGGGGGGGGGGGGGGGTTGAATTGTGTGACTCAAAAACTTGTTCTTTTCTTTTCAAAAGCTTAACACTAGTTCAGAACCAGGTTATGAACTGTTATCAGAAGTATATGCAGCGGATTAACAAGTTAAAAAGAGAAGGGAAGAGAGACACACAAAGTTTTATACTGGTTCATTCTCAATGTGAGAAGTAGTCCAGTCCCCTTGTTTTCCAACAAGAGAGTTTTGTGCGCACCTCGTTTAAAAAACGCGCAAATCCTCCGAGGTCGTTCGTAAACGCTCGGAGGGCCTTGTGAAGTCGCCACCAAAGTTTTTGTGTAAAGGGAACGTTGATAAACCCTTAAGTTTTTTTTTGATTAAAGGGAAACGATAATAAAACCCTTTGACGATGAGGAAAGGATGGTCATCGCAACCATTGTCGGGTTCGGGAGTCGGTTACGCAAGGGGAAGGTATTAGCACCCCTCACGTCCGTTGTACTCAACGGGAACCTTCTATTCGGCTAAAGCTTAAATTATTTTTAAATGTTTTGTGCGCATGCTTATCTATGTCAAAAGAAAATATACTAAAAGGGGGGAAAAGAGATAAAAACAAACGAAAGGGAAAAAGAAAGTTTTTATTATTGCGCTTGACAAGATGTCGATCTTGCTCCTACGTATCTCCCGGTAGTCGGAGAATTCAAAGCGTACGTAGTTCTTTGGTAGAAAAACGTATATGTGTTGGTTAATTTTAAATGGACGATGTTTTAACCGAATTCCTGCGATTCAACGTAGCTTGTATGCTCGCGCTCGGGAGACTTATTAAGCGTATAGCTTGTATGCTCGCGCTTGGGAGACTTATTAAGCGTTTGTTCACGAATCGCGCTAGAATGTTAAAAGGTACGTCCATTGGGGTAAACGGGTTGAGTTGGTCGCTATGGGACCAAAAGAGGTGCAATGGACTCAAACGAGTCAATCATTGACCGAGGGGACTCCAACGAGTCGAGGGATTGTTCGATTGATCCACTGGGATCAAGAACGGGTACAATGGACTCGGGCGAGTCGAACATTGACCGAGTGACTTAAACAAGTCGAGGGATCGAACCTAGTGGCCACGGGGGACCAAAAGGTTCGGATTGACCATAAGGGGCCAAGATTTGGTTTGGTTATGGTTGGATACGTTGAAAAAAGGAATGACGATTGTCCGAACGACGAGACATACGTCACGCATTCGTACAATCGGGGCAATGGAGAGACATACGTCACACCATCCCTTTTTCATTCAAGTTTTGGGTAGAATTCTTTAGAAATCCCAAAGTATATCAAAACATTTGGTTTGAAACCCAAAATGAAGGGATTTTAGAAAATTATTAGAAAACGCACAAGTTCGGCTCATTTCGCGAATTGTTTTTTTGAAAAGCGAACAAATTCGGCGTATGTTCACGTTTGAGTTTTGAAAATCATGAACAATATTTATTGTTCAAGTTTGGATTTGAAATGATGAACATAGCTTGTTTGTTCATGCTGTTTTGAAAGATTGGGAACATAACTTGTTTTACAAGTTATCCACAAAATGTCACCCGAACTTGCGAATTTTCCAATATTATGCAAAATCCTTGAACTGGTTTGAAGAACACGAGTTTTAAAACTCCTAGGTTCTGAGCTCTTGGGCTAGAACCTCAAAAATTGGCCATTTGGGCACCTAAACTCAGATTCTGAGTTCTGTCATGGTATCTCTGCGACCATGACTTCGCACTGCGAACAATGCGAATTTTTGAGTTCAGAAGCTGTTTCTGAACTTTTGTTCAGAAACAACTTCTGAACACACTCAGGACCTTTTAGGAGGGTGAAAAACTTTGAGTTTTTGGGATGAAAAGGCTTGGACAAACCAGTTTTGATGTTTTGAAAAACCTTGGAATTTCTTTGAAATTCAAAAGGGGTTTTTTAGAACCAAAAGGTTTTGGACCAAAATTAAGATGCAAACACAATTGTAAATGCAAGATCAGTACTTGGAATACTTACAGAGATCCTTAGCAAAGCTCCAGCTGCAATGGATTTGAATTGGTTGAAGGTTCTTGCAAAAGGTTTTGAATGTTGGTGATGAGCAATGAACTTTGTGCAAAGCTTTGTGTTTGATTGGTTTTTTGCTAGTGTTTTGGCTGGTTTTCTGGTTGTTTGAGTAGTGTTTCTTTGTGTGTATAATGCTCTTAGAATGCTGTATTGACTGATGCATTTGCCCTTGCCTTGCATCTCTATTTATATGCCAAAACCAAATCAATTTCATCATTAGAAATCCCCAAAATCCAGCTGATTTGTGGGCTAGGATCAGGCTGAATCCCTTTGCATTAAATGCTAATGGATAGAGGTAACCTTGCCTTGTGCCAAGGGTCAAGACTCAGTCTGATTTCAGCCACAAATTCAAAGGTTTTTGGATAGAAATGATGATGAAATAGGGCTGGATTGCAATTGGCCAAGCTTGGGGATCAATCCTTGCAATCTCAAAGGTTGATCAATAAAAACGTGCACTGTGATGTGCAGAGATTGGGGGATGCAAAAGGCTATAATTGGCTGGTGTGAGAGGGTGAAAAGCTGCTGCAAAACAGGGTAGGCACTCATGGCTTTTTCAAGTGAAAAATCCAGCTGGTTTGACTGGTTTTGGGGGAGCAAGCAGGAGGAAAGTCATCAAGCAGGTGGCTGGCAACCTTGGGGTGGTTAACAGGTCAGTTGGGAGGGACAAGAGCTGCCCAAGGGCAAGCCCACTTGCTTGTCACATGCTAGGTTGGAAGAAAAAGCTTCCAACCTTGGCATTAATGGCAAGTCTCTCATTTCTGGTTTTGCTTGGCCCAATTAGCCATGAATGCTGATTAAAATAAATATGGAAATGATATGCAACAAAATCTGGAATTAAATCAAAAACACCAAAAATCTGCAGAAAAATCGCAGACTTCGCAGTGCGAAGTGAGCTTCGCAGTGCGAAGTCATCATTTTTGAAATGTTGACTTTTCTGTTGACTTTTGTTGACTTTGACTTTTTCTCCCTCTTTGATTTTTTTGATTTTTTGTTTTAAAAGGCTTAGGACAAAATTAGGGTACTACAGCTGCCCCTACTTAATTGTGTCTTTGCATAGAGTGTGTGAGTGCCGAGGGCATCTCATGAACTCTTTGCGAAGATCAATTAGGTAAAAGAAGGACCCGAATTTTGTCCTTCGCGGTATGGAAAGATTGCAGTGAAAGTAAAATATGCAAATGCAATGATTTGAAAAGGTTGATCGTATCCAGCCGCTAACATTGGAGGTAGATCCACTGGGGATGAAGGTAATCGTATCCAGCCGCTTACACTAGAGGTAGATTCCTAAAGGCAAAGGTAATCTTATCTAGCCGCTTACACTAGAGGTCGATACCTAATGGGGGAGTGATCTTATTCAGCCGCTAACACTGAAGGTCGAACACTGAGGAAGGTGATCTTATCTAGCCGCTTACACTAGAGGTCGATACCTTAAGATAGGTAATCTTATTCAGCCGCTAACACTGAAGGTCGATTCCTAACGGGGAAGTGATCTTATTCAGCCGCTAACACTGAAGGTCGAACACTGAGGAAGGTGATCTTATCTAGTCGCTTACACTAGAGGTCGATTCCTTAAGATAGGTAATCTTATTCAGCCGCTAACACTGAAGGTCGATTCCTAACGGGGAAGTGATCTTATTCAGCCGCTAACACTGGAGGTAGATCACTGAGGAAGGTGATCTTATCTAGCCGCTTACACTAGAGGTCGATTCCTTAAGATAGGTAATCTTATTCAGCCGCTAACACTGAAGGTCGATTCCTAACGGGGAAGTGATCTTATTCAGCCGCTAACACTGAAGGTCGAACACTGAGGAAGGTGATCTTATCTAGCCGCTTACACTAGAGGTCGATTCCTTAAGATAGGTAATCTTATTCAGCCGCTAACACTGAAGGTCGATTCCTAACGGTGAACTGGAATGGTCTTACCCTGAACAGGTGCCCAGCTTTGAGCCGGAAAACATGATTGTATGATGCATGTATGCTCCATGTTATGCAGTATGATATGTGATGCAAATATGATATGAGATAGACTCAATCAAAGATTCCTGCTGGGGAATTGGGGACAGTTTGTGAAGGAGGTTCACTGGGGAACGCTTACTTAACTGTTGATGGATGCTGGTGAATATGTGATACCCACTGGAGAATCCTTGTTGAGGATGCATGACATGATTTTATGAAATGCATGTGTATGAATGATTTGTATATGCATGCATGAATGATGATTGACATGATGCATGTATTATGTTATGCATGATATGTGGGATGCATGTTGAATGCTGGGAGTTAAGATTGGATGCCGAGCAAGGTCGGGCTTTTCCTGGCGATTTGTATTGGTCTGCCAATGATGATGGGACCTTTTGTTTTGGGGTGAGACTCCCTGGGGGATGTCAATAAGGTTTGGCTTCATGGGGATATAAGGATCATTTTGGAAGCATGATCGATATCCAGCCTTGGTTGATGTTTGGATGTTTAGGGTGCTTACTGGGGAATTTTGTTCCTCTTGCCCTTGGGGCTTTTGCGCTCCGCGTGCCGTGAGCTACGCACTTGCCTTTGCTGAAGAGCATAAGTCCTTTGGTGCAATATTTGGTGGGAATTACCGCAATCCTTTCGAAATTTACACCAATTCAAATAAAACAACGCTTGTTTGTTTTTCTTTTTTTTTTGGAAGAAATTCTTTTGTTTATTTCCCATGTTTTAAAGCATTTTTAATGAATAAAACAAAATTTTATGCGCTACTGAGAACACAAAATAACAAAAGAAAATTTATTCAATGCAGATTTGATCTCTTGAATGGGTAAAAATATATGAAGTGAGAAGTGATTACTTCTCTGAGGAGAAAGATAGAGAAAGACAAGAAAAAAGCAAAAAGAAATTTGTTGGTTTTGGCACAACACATGCTATTTCCTTATGACTTCGAGATTTTTGTTTTTTGGAAGATGCTGACGAGACCGATTCTTCTCCTCTTGAATCTTGTCCGGAGCTTGGATGCTGCAGTCATTGCCTTTCTTCTTTTGTTAACCCCCTAACTTTTGCCTGGACCGCTCTTTCGAGTTTTCAATCCACCGGGGTGTATTTCCTTTTTTGATGTCCTTAATTTTTGCCTAGACCGCCTTTTCAGGTTTTCGATCTAGCAGGACGCTCTCTATTGCCTAAACCGCCCTTTCAGGTTTTCGATTTAGCGAGCTTTTTTTCTCTTCTTTTCTTTTTCTCTTAGGCATAATACCTCTTGACTGCATCGGAGTTTATTGAGAGTGGGAACTCTTTTCCGTCCATAGTGGTGATGATCAGGGCTCCGCTTGAGAAGGCTTTCTTTACCACATACGGCCCATCATAGCTGGGAGTCCACTTCCCGCGGGGATCTTTGTGGATAGGTAATATCTTCTTGAGCACTAGGTCTCCTTCTTTGAATTCTCGAGGACGGACCTTCTTGTCGAATGCTCTCTTGAGTCTCCTTTGATAGAGTTGTCCGTGACATATTGCCGTCAGACGCTTTTCCTCTATGAGATTCAGTTGGTCGAACCTTGTTTGGACCCATTCAGCTTCCTCTAGCTTGGTTTCCATCAAGACCCTCAACGAAGGAATTTCCACCTCTACAGGAAGCACAGCTTCCATACCGTATACTAAGGAGAAAGGGGTTGCCCCAGTTGAAGTGCGAATGGCTGTTCTGTAGCCATGTAGCGCAAAGGGAAGCATCTCATGCCAATCCTTATATGTTGTTACCATCTTTTGGATGATCTTCTTTATGTTCTTATTGGCTGCTTCTACCGCACCGTTCATCTTTGGTCGGTAAGGGGAGGAATTATGGTGCTCAATCTTGAAATCTTTGCACAACTCCTTCATTGTCTTGTTGTTCAGGTTTGCCCCATTATCGGTGATGATTTTGTGGGGAGTGCCGTAACGGCAAATGATTTCCTTCTTGATGAATCGGGCTACCACTTGTTTGGTTACGTTTGCATACGAAGCTGCTTCTACCCATTTGGTGAAGTAGTCGATGGCAACGAGGATGAAGCGATGTCCATTTGACGCTTTGGGCTCGATCATTCCAATCATGTCTATGCCCCACATAGAGAATGGCCAAGGTGAAGTCATGACGTTCAGTGGAGTTGGTGGCACATGCACCTTGTCGGCGTAAATTTGGCATTTATGACAAGTCTTGGCATAGTGGAAACAGTCAGCTTCCATGGTTAGCCAATAATAGCCCGCCCTTAGGATTTTCTTTGCCATTGCATGCCCATTGGCATGGGTTCCAAATGATCCCTCATGGATTTCTTTGATGAGCATGTCCGCTTCATGTTTATCCACACATCTGAGCAGGACCATGTCGTAGTTTCTTTTGTAGAGGGTATTTCCACTGAGGAAGAACTGGGATGCCAATCTTCTGAGGGTTCTCTTGTCAGTGTACGAGGCACTGTCTGGATACTCTTGCTCTTCAAGGTATCGCTTGATGTCGTAGTACCAAGGCTTGTTGTCAAGTCCTTCTTCGACTGCTGCACATACAAATGGTTTGTCTCTACGATCCATCCTTATGATTGGTGCTTCATTGTCGAAATTTACTTGGTACATTGATGATAATGTAGCCAAAGCATCCGCCACCTGGTTTTCTTCTCGAGGTATGTGATGGAAGTTGATTTCATCAAAATGCTCAATCAACTCTACAACTCGGGCTCGGTAGGGGATTAAATTGGGATGTTTTGTTTCCCATTCTCCTTTGACCTGATAGATGACTAAGGCTGAGTCACCGTATACTTCAAGGTTTTTGATCCTTAGATCAATTGCTGCTTCGAGGCCTAGGATACATGCTTCATATTCTGCCATGTTATTGGTGTAGTCAAAGCATAACCTTGCTGTGAATGGTTGATATCCATTTCTTGGGGAGATTAAGACTGCTCCGATTCCGTGCCCCATGGCATTTGAGGCACCGTCGAAAGCGAGCTTCCATCGAGCTTTCGGTTCTGGCCCTTCATCGTCACTTGTGACCTTTTCGTCATTCAAAGCTACGACATCTTCATCCGGGAAGTCGAATTGTATGGGCTGATAATCCTCCAATGGTTGGTGAGCAAGGTGCTCGGATAAAACACTTCCTTTGATGGCTTTTTGAGCAACGTATTGGATGTCGTACTCAGACAGCAACATTTGCCAACGGGCTATCTTTCCTGTGAGGGCAGGCTTTTCGAAGATGTACTTGATGGGATCCATCTTCGATATCAACCACGTTGTATGTGTCAACATGTATTGCCTTAAGCGTCGAGCGGCCCATGCTAAAGCGCAGCAAGTCTTTTCAAGTGAAGTATACCTTGTTTCACAGTCGGTAAACTTCTTGCTTAGGTAGTAGATTGCGTGCTCCTTTCTTCCTGTTTCATCTTGTTGTCCTAACACACAACCCATCGATCCTTCAAGTACGGTTAGGTATAAGATGAGAGGTTTACCCGGAACCGGAGGTATTAAAATTGGTGGTTCTTGCAGGTATTGTTTGATCTTGTCAAACGCCTCTTGGCAATCCTCATTCCAATGAACAGCTTGGTTTTTCCTTAGCAATTTGAAGATTGGTTCGCAGGTAGCTGTCATGTGTGAGATGAACCTAGCGATGTAGTTCAATCTTCCTAAGAAACCCCTGACTTCTTTCTCGGTATTTGGCGCTGGCATTTCTTGGATGGCCTTTACCTTGTCGGGATCCACTTCGATACCTCTTTGGCTGACGATGAAGCCCAATAACTTCCCGGATCTAACGCCAAATGTGCACTTGTTAGGATTTATGCACAGCTTGAATTTTCTTAGACGTTCGAAAAGCTTTTGTAGATGGACTAGATGATCCTCCTCCGTTTGGGATTTGGCAATCATGTCGTCGACGTAGACCTCAATTTCCTTATGGATCATGTCATGGAAAAGAGTCACCATTGCCCTTTGGTATGTTGCCCCGGCGTTTGTTAATCCGAAAGGCATTACCTTATAGCAGAATGTCCCCCATGGGGTGATGAATGTGGTTTTCTCCATGTCCTCTGGAGCCATCTTGATTTGGTTATATCCCGAGAAGCCATCCATAAAGGAGAAGACTGAGAATTGGGCTGTGTTGTCCACCAATATGTCGATGTGTGGTAGCGGGAAATCATCCTTTGGGCTTGCTCTATTCAAATCCCGATAATCTACACACATTCTTACTTTGCCATCCTTCTTTGGAACTGGCACAATGTTGGCAACCCATGTTGGATACTTGGTTACGGCTAAGAAGCCGGCATCGAATTGCTTTTTGACCTCTTCTCTGATCTTGAGAGCCATATCGGGTCGAGTTCTTCTCAATTTCTGCTTCACTGGCGGGCATTCCGGCTTGAGTGGCAGCTTGTGTACGACGATGTTAGGGTCTAAACCCGGCATATCTTGGTACGACCAAGCGAATACGTCCACGTACTCTTGCAGAAGTTTAATCAACTTTCCTTTCACATCCTCATGTAGGGAAGCTCCTATCTTGACCTCTTTCTTATCCTCTTCGGTCCCCAAGTTGACCTTTTCAACTGATTCTTGGTGAGGTTGTATTACCATATCCCCTTGATTTGCAAGTCTGGACAATTCTTCAGGCGGTTCATAATCGTCCTCTTCATCATCTTCCGTTTGATTAATCGGGAAATCGAAGTCATAAGGGATTAAGGCAGTGTTGTTTTTGGAGGGTGGATTTGTAGATCTGCATGAGTATGATTTTTTTTTTAGGCTTTTTGTAGAAATTTTTTTTTTAAAACAAATGCAAAAAAGAAAAAGACTCAAATGAACATAAAAGAGTGATTTTATTCATGATCGAAAATAACTTTTAAAACATGGGGGCCCCACACGACTAATCATTTGCCTTGGGCAGAGCTAAATGATTTTTCAAAAGTAAAAAAACAAACATGGTTTATTACTTGATCCTGGTAATGATCTCGGGAATTACGATAGCCCTCTAATTGTTCAAAGCTTCATCCGAAGCGCAACGGTACACCAAATCAGGCACGTCTTCATCTACGTCTTCAAGTAGGGCCACTTGATCTTCATTGATAAACCCCGCACTGATGAATGTTTCCGAAATGGGGAAGATCCCTTGTTTTGGAGGCTTTGAGAAAGTTTCGGCTGATGGATGATACCCCAACCCGAAGCGATTCTTCTTCTCCGGTATGTCCACTAATTTGCCCCATCCGGTAGGTCGGCTTTCTTCTAGGGCCTCTCTTATTGCCCTCCATGATGACATGGCTGTCCTAGCCTCTTTCTTGGGCTTTGAGCTCAAAGTCACGACATTCGCCACTTCCAAAGACTGGAATGGAACATCCACAGCTTCTTCGTCCGTTTCTATATAACGGAATGATGAGAGATGGCTTACCATCATGTCCTCTTGCCCGGAAACTACAATCATTTGGTTATCAATGATGAACTTAAGTTTCTGGTGCAAAGTAGAGGTAATGGCTCCGGCCGCATGGATCCATGGTCGTCCGAGAAGACAACTGTATGTTGGATTAATATCCATGACTTGGAAGGTTATGGTGAAAACCTTAGGCCCGATTTGGACTGGTAAATCGATCTCCCCCACGACGGCTCTTCTTGACCCATCGAAAGCTTTTACGACCAAGGCACTGGGCTTCATTATTGTCCCTTCACATGATAGCTTGAGGAGGGTAGTCTTGGGCATGACATTCAATGATGACCCCGTGTCCACTAGCACTCGAGAGAGGATGTGGTCCATGCATTTCACGGAGATATGTAAGGCGCGGTTATGAATGTGCCTCTCGTCGGGTAGCTCATCGCCATTGAAACCCAAGTACCTACTTGAGGTAATATTTTCGACTATCCCGTCGAATTGGTCCACAGGAATGTCCTTGGTGACATGTGCCTCACTGAGGATCCGCAGCAGTGCTTCTCGGTGTGCTTCCGAGCTTAGTAGTAAGGATAGCATGGAGATCTTGGATGGAGTTTGACCTAGATGGTCAATGATTTTATACTCGCTCTTTTGGATTATCCTTAGGAACTCTTCAGCCTCTTTTTGTGGGGTTGTCTTTTGAGAAGGCCCCGCTTGGTTCTCTTCTTCCTCCACGCTCTTTTCTTTGAGCGGCTCTTTTGGTAGTACGGCTGGTGTCTTCCCGAGTTCTTTCGGAGTGAAGACTCTACCACTTCTGGTTATTCCTCCAACACCGGTAATGTTAGTGATGCTGGGCTCAATCTTGGCTAGTGGTTTTCCTTCCACACAGGCCACAGGTTGGTAATTCCATGGTACCTTCTTCGTGCTTTTAAAAGAGAAGGGTGCAGGTACGTGGAATGTTATGGTTTGTATAGGCATTGGTACCTCTCTCCTTTGGTATGGGATTTCAAGAGGTTTTGGGTCGTTAGACTCTAAGGTAGCAACGTCCGTGCTATCCTTTATATAGCCAATTTGGATCCAACCTTGGTCCATTAGCTTTTGAAGACAACTCTTCAGCTTTCCGCACTTGTCCGGGTTGACTTTGCAGGCTTCACAGTTGGCGTGCATTTCCTCGAACAAACCAAAACCGGTTAGACGCTCCCTTATGGTTGACAGGGGAGTCTTAACATTGGCTACCCTCTTGATTGGACCAAAGTCCTCTTGTTCTTCCACCGCATTTACAGAGGGACCCGCATGCCCCGGCAATGGGTTATTTTTTACATTGGGGTTTTCCTCTTTGAAGGATAACAACTTCTTGTCAATAAGGTCCTGAACCTTGTGTTTGAAAACTCTACAGTTCTCGACATTGTGCCCCACGGTTCCTGCGTGGTAGTCACATTTTGCATTCGTGTCGTACCAATGTGGATATGGTGGCGACATTGGTGGTAGTAGTCTTGGCTCGACCATACCCTTTTGGATTAGATATGGCAAGATTTGACCATAAGGCATAGGTACAGGATCAAACTGCCTATTGTTGTAGTTGTTCCTCGGGCCCGCTTGGTTCCTTGATGGGTACCCGCCTTGCTGTTGCTGCTGTTGATTTTGCTGAGGCAACACTACTGGTTGTCTGAGGTGGAGTTGCGGGAATCACTTGAGGTGAGTAACGCCCTTGAAGCCGTTGCTGCTGCCACATAAGGATAGTGGTAGTGAGGCATTTGATTTGTGGTGGGCAAGACGGGTCCCACTTAGAACAGCATTCGTCTCCCCCTCTTTCTTTTTGTGAAAGTTGCTGGGGGGTCTTCTAGCTCCACTTTGAGCTTCTAGAGGGCCTTGGATCTTTCCCCTCTTTACTCCGTCCTCTATTCTTTCACCAACCATGACTAGATCGGAAAAGCCGGCAGATGTGCTTCCAATCATTTTGTCGTAATATGGACCTTGAAGTGTGCCCATAAAGGTGTCAACAAGCTCCCTTTCCAATAATGGTGGTTGTACACGAGAAGCTAGTTCTCTCCACCGCTGAGCGTACTCCTTGAAGGACTCGTTGCTTCTTTGCAGGAGGTTTTGTAGTTGCATCCTATTTGGAGCCATGTCCAAATTATATTTGTATTGCTTTAGGAAGGCATCGGCTAGATCCTTCCAAGTTTGGACGTGGGTACGCTCAAGCTACATGTACCAATCCAAGGACGCTCCGCTTAAACTATCTTGAAACACATGCACCATGAGTTTCTCGTTCATTGCGTAAGCTGCCATCTTCCTACAGAACATCCATAGATGGTTCCGAGGGCATTGAATTCCTTTGTACTTCTCAAAGTCCGGTGCTTTGAACTTCGGAGGGATTACCACGTCAGGCACTAGGCACATATCCAAAGCGTTGTGGGCACCGTATGAACTGAATCCTTCGACAGCTTTCAACCTTTCTTCCAAAACTCGATACATTTGGGTGGTATCATTGTCTTGGTGGGTGGTGTCGGGAGCAGATTGCCTTAGCTGACTATTTTCCACATCATGGGGAACCACCTCATGCTGAGTAGTGGAAGCTCTTTGAGGACGACGCTCTTCATTTCTTACGGGGATTGTGAGCGGTGGTGGAGGTGGTCCATGGCCCTCATTTTCAAATGGTGGGGTATAATCCGGAGGTAAACCGTAAAGAGGCCATTGCACATTGGATGCGTCCGTTACTGGGCGAGGATTACTTTCTCGGGCCGATAGAGTTTGCATTAACTCTAGCATCTGATCCATCTTCCCCTTCATTCCATCAACCTCTTCTCTCAAAGCCGCTTGAGTTTGTTCCAAATTGTCCATGATCCTTTGTTTGTTAGCTCGTGTTCTGTACGAGTGTTGGAGATCTGGCTCTTGGACCGAGGGCTTTCGGGGTTTTCGGGCTATGATTGCTTTGAACTGTTTTTAGGGAAATGAAATGAGTTTTTTTTTGAAAAAAATGCATGAAGATGCATGTGGATGTATGTATGCGATGAGTATGCAAAATATGCGTTTTTTTTTTTTGCTTTACGGAGGAGTTTAAAGGTGCACAATTAATATTAGCAATTCGAAATGTTAAAGACCGGGAAACTGATTATGCTTCAAAATATATTTGATTATATAACATTTGTTTACAAAGTGTAACTAATGCTATTACAAATCAAATAGCCGCTCGCTTCTCGGCTTTGCTCATCTCCTCCCTATAGAAATCTATGGTGTCCTTGCAGAACTTCATAAACTTCTGGATCTCCATAGGGATGACAAAGTAGGGCATGACCATCTCGGCCTCCGCTAGCCTCTTTGGAAGTTGGGTGATTACCAAGTTCGAGAATGCAACCAATTTAGTGAAATCCTCACTTAATCGGGTGGCGTCTTGCCATACACACTCAATCACTTCCTTGCGCTGGTCTAGCTTGACTCTTGCACTTCTGATTTCATCATGTAGTTGTGCAATATGGTCCCCGTGAGCTCTTGCAATCTTGTCGAAGTACTCTTCGAATTTCTTGATGTCCTCTTCGAGACGATTGCACTTTAGCCTCCCTTGATGAGAAAGGCTCTCATGTCTTTGCCGTTGGACGCGTTCGGCTTGAAGCTGCTCTTTGTAGTTTTTAACTACTTCTTGGATTTGTTGATTTTTCTCTTGAAATTTCAACCTCCATTTCCGTTGAGCTTCGATGGCTAGTTCGCCGAATTTCTTGAGCTCTTGGTTGGAATGTAAGATTCTTTCCAACTCTTCGTCCTTGGCCACAAGGTTGGCATCCGCACTAACCAAGCCGCCTCCTATCCAATCTCTCTTCCCTTCGGAGATCCTTAGCCGTTTTGGCACACTAGGAGAGAATTTGATACTTCATCACGATCTCTCTTCGTCCTAGTGATTTCTTCTAAAGCTTGGAGGTGCTTCAATTCTAAGTCTCCGTTTTTGTTTTGGAGTTCTTGAATTTTAGCTTTGAGTTCCTCCACTTCTTTGTTGGGAATGGTTGCAATAGGTTTAGGTGTAGGAGGTTTTGGAGGGCTTATGACCACAAAAGGTAACTTGATTGCTTTGACTCTCTCCTTCACCCATTGAGTATAAAGGGGCTTGGCGACACAGTTTCTCTTGCCGACCCTTCCTTTGCGTACTTGGCTCCATGCTCCCCGGATTCTCTAGCAATGCCGGGTCTTGATCGCCTTCCCTTAAGTAGAAAGCTTCCAACAAAAAGTCATTGGGTTTATCTTCCATTGAAAAACCTAGTTGTCGGAGAGAGAGGACTATACATCCCTTAGTACCAATGAGGGGTACGTTAGGGAAGTCCCCGCAACTGAGGATAATTTCCGGTCCTCTAAGTTTGGTGGAAAACCAATGGATGTCCTTCTCTTCGCGCGAGGGTTGTCATCCGTTGCGACCATTTGAGCTTGGCCCGGTTTCCACAAAGTCTCTCGGTTTCTTGGCATGTGGGACACTCATCCAAAATTTGCACCACGGAGTGCAACAAGTAATTTTGCGTCCCCTTGCTTGTTCATGCCTAGAGTAGAGGGTATGATAAAAATCCGCCAAAATTGTGGGAACCGGATTTTAGTCATAAATACCTCTATAAGCCGGAAAGTCTATGAAATCGTCCATGTTGGGGAATAAGACAATTCCGTAGACTAAAGAGGGCTAAGATGGCGTTGAGTGCCCTTCCCTCTTGTTGGCTAACATTTCCCGAGCTTTGGCTTCCAAAAACTTTCTTGCGAATCCCTTAAGGTTTCCTCTAACTTCCAAGTTAGATGCTACTTCTTGGGTGTCAAGGTATAAGGATTCGGCGCTGTGGCTTTCTAATGTGGGGGTCTTTTTCCCCCGGACTGAGATAGAGTTCATGATCCTTCATGCTACAAACCCAAAATCCTCTCAAACTCTTCCAAGTTGGCGCTAGTTGGAAGTCTTGAAATGTGAAGCACCGTAGAGGTGGGTCGAAGAATTGCCGCCAAAGTGGTTAAGGCCGTTGAATCTATTCTCACGGGTAGGAGATCAAGGATTAGCCCATAGCTTGCCTCGAAAATACTCTTGTTGACCGAGAGAGCCTTTACTTAGGGCTAACAAGCTTTCCACCCTAGGAGCCTAATCTTGAAGGCGAGCGTATTTTTGTTCCCGGAATCCATATTTCTTTTTGCTAATATTTGGTTGTTCTTTTTAAACTCCTATAAAGCAAAATGATGCGAAAATTACTTTCATGAATGCAATGATATGCAAGGGTATGGTTTATGAAGGTTCGGAACTTCCCCCCATCCTCACATGTAGGCTCTAAATGGTGAAATCTCCTAAGAAGAGGTCCTTAGAATCATAGATCTCACATGGAATTAGGGTTGTCTATGGACATACGTCGACATGACTTCAATTAATTCCACGTGAAAATCTCCTCTAAGCGGGGTTGGGCATCCTACCTCACGGACATACGTCAACGCGGGCTTCCGCACACAACCTCCTTCTAACCTTAGTTTTTTTCTCAAGCTCGGGTAGAGAGCCTCACACGTCCGGCATTAACCCGAACAATGTGGAGTAACATCACTCAAG
Organism: Medicago ruthenica; assembly: GCA_018208015.1. Classification (NCBI taxonomy): domain Eukaryota; kingdom Viridiplantae; phylum Streptophyta; class Magnoliopsida; order Fabales; family Fabaceae; genus Medicago; species Medicago ruthenica. The sequence continues at coordinate 35,520,666 of CM031375.1, read as the reverse complement.
TAACCCCCGCATTTGATATATATATGATATGAATATAAAGCAAATAAAGCAAATATAAACATAAAGCATGGATATGACATGTATGAATAAAAATAAAAGCATGGCGCGCAAAGAAATAAAAATAATTGGCTTTAAAAGCCAAATAGGTTAGGCTTGACTCGCTAGTGGGAAAAGGTTCCCCAGTGAAGTCGCCAGCTGTGCGCACCTCGTTTAAAAAACGCGCAAATCCTCCGAGGACGTTCGAACGCTCGGAGGGCCTTGTGAAGTCGCCACCAAAGTTTTTGTGTAAAGGGAACGTTGATAAACCCTTAAGTTTTTTTTTGAAAAGGGAAACGATAATAAAACCCTTGACGATGAGGAAAGGATGGTCATCGCAACCATTGTCGGGTTCGGGAGTCGATTACGCAAGGGGAAGGTATTAGCACCCCTCACGTCCGTTGTACTCAACGGGAACCTTCTATTTGGCTAAAGCTTAAATTGTTTTTAAATGTTTTGCGCGCATGCTTATCTATGTCAAAAGAAAATATACTAAAAGGGGGGAAAGAGATAAAAACAAACGAAAGGAAAAAAAGTTTTTATTATTGCGCTTGACAAGATGTCGATCTTGCTCCTACGTATCTCCCGGTAGTCGGAGAATTCAAAGCGTACGTAGTTCTTTGGTAGAAAAACGTACATATGTTGGTTAATTTTAAATGGACGATGTTTTAACCGAATTCTTGCGATTAACGTAGCTTGTATGCTCGCGCTCGGGAGACTTATTAAGCGTATAGCTTGTATGCTCGCGCTTGGGAGACTTATTAAGCGTTTGTTCACGAATCGCGCTAGAATGTTAAAAGGTACGTCCGTTGGGTAAAAGGGTTGAGTTGGTCGCTATGGGACCAAAAGGGTGCAATGGACTCAAACGAGTCAATCATTGACCGAGGGACTCCAACGAGTCGGGGATTGTTCGATTGATCCACTGGGATCAAGAACGGGTACAATGGACTCGGACGAGTCGAACATTGACCGAGTGACTCAAACGAGTCGAGGGATCGAATCTAGTGGCCACGGGGGACCAAAAGGTTCGGATTGACCACAAGGGGCCAAGATTTGGTTTGGTTATGGTTGGATACGTTGAAAATGGAATGACGATTGTCCGAACGACGAGACATACGTCACGCATTCGTACAATCGGGGCAATGGAGAGACATACGTCACACCATCCCTTTTTCATTCAAGTTTTTGGGTAGAATTCTTTTAGAAATCCCAAAGTATATCAAAACATTTGGTTTGAAACCCAAAAAGGGATTTTAGCAATTTTAGAAAACGCACAAGTTCGGCTCATTTTGCGAACGTTTTGAAAAGCGAACAAATTCGGCGTATGTTCACGTTGGTTTTGAAAATCATGAACAATGTTTATTGTTCAAGTTTGGATTTGAAATGATGAACATAGCTTTTGTTCATGCTGTTTTGAAAGATTGGGAACATAACTTGTTTTGCAAGTTATCCACAAAATGTCACCCGAACTTGCGAATTTTCCAATATTATGCAAAATCCTTGAACTGGTTTGAAAAATGAGTTTTAAAACTCCTAGGTTCTGAGCTCTTGGGCTAGAACCTCAAAAATTGGCCATTTGGGCACCTAAACTCAGATTCTGAGTTCTGTCATGGTCGCTCTGCGACCATGACTTCGCACTGCGAACAATGCGAATTTTTGAGTTCAGAAGCTGTTTCTGAACTTTTGTTCAGAAACAACTTCTGAACACACTCAGGACCTTTTAGGAGTGAAAAGCTTTGAGTTTTTGGGATGAAAAGGCTGGACAAACCAGTTTTGATGTTTTGAAAACCTTGGGATTTCTTTGAAATTCAAAAGGGGTTTTTTAGAACCAAAGGTTTTGGACCAAAATTGCTATGCAAACACAATTGTAAATGCAAACAGCTTAGAAACTTACAGAGATCCTTAGCAAAGCTCCAGCTGCAATGGATTTGAATTGGTTGAAGGTTCTTGCAAAGGTTTTGAATGTTGGTGATTTAATGAACTTTGTGAAGCTTTGTGTTTGATTGGTTTTTTCTGTGTTTGGCTGGTTTTCTGTTGAGTAGTGTTTCTTTGTGTTTAATGCTCTTAGAATGCTGTATTACTGATGCATTGCCTTGCCTTGCATCTCTATTTATAGGCCAAAACCAAATCAATTTCATCATTAGAAATCCCCAAAATCCAGCTGATTTGTGGGCTAGGATCAGGCTGAATCCCTTTGCATTAATGCTAATGGATAGAGGCAACCTTGCCTTGTGCCAAGGGTCAAGACTCAGCCTGATTTCAGCCACAAATTCAAAGGTTTTGGATAGAATGATGATGATAGGCTGATTGCAATTGGCCAAGCTTGGGGATCAATCCTTGCAATCTCAATGGTTGATCAATAAAACGTGCACTGTGATGTGCAGAGATTGGGGGATGCAAAAGGCTATATTGGCTGGTGTGAGAGGGTGAAAAGCTGTTGCAAAACAGGGTAGGCACTCATGGCTTTTTCAAGTGAAAAATCCAGCTGGTTTGACTGGTTTTGGGGGAGCAAGCAGGAGGAAAGTCATCAAGCAGGTGGCTGGCAACCTTGGGGTGGTTAACAGGTCACTTGGGAGGGACAAGAGCTGCCCAAGGGCAAGCCCACTTGCTTGTCACATGCTAGGTTGGAAGAAAAAGCTTCCAACCTTGGCATTAATGGCAAGTCTCTCATTTCTGGTTTTGCTTGGCCCAATTAGCCATGAATGCTGATTAAAATAAATATGGAAATGATATGCAACAAAATCTGGAATTAAATCAAAAACCAAAAATCTGCAGAAAAATCGCAGACTTCGCAGTGCGAAGTCATCATTTTTGAAATGTTGACTTTTCTGTTGACTTTTGTTGACTTTGACTTTTTCTCCCTCTTTGATTTTTTTTGATTTTTTGTTTTAAAAGGCTTAGCA